>JAPKLX010000034.1:1893526-1971111 GCA_026898415.1 Leonotis leonurus | reverse complement strand
ATATATATATATATATGCGTGTATGTAGAGATGCTTCTCTTTAATGACTATAAATTTCTTTACACTTCAATGGTAGAATTTGCAGTTACAAAATATCTTCTCTATATCAAAATCACATACACACACTTCACAACATCAAATTCCACAATTCCCTAGGGCCTAGCTAAAGATTCTCGAGTACACAATCCTTAAATTTAATGTATGTAACATTACAACAATTTTATATAGGATTCTACAACTTTCTCTTACAAAAGATTTTCAAAATTTCCCCTAAATATATATACATCTCTACTCGCATGGCAGTCCTGATGATTAAGAGGTCTGGAAAAAATTATAAAAACGGACCCTCTTTAATTGGAAAAATATTATTTTGAAAAATAATTAAAAATTTTATTTAATCAACAATTTTTACTTCGCAAATTTTTTTTGCACATACAACGTTAATAATTTAAATTTTATAATATTATAAATAATTAATATAATAAAAAAGAACTCACCTTAAATCTTGAATATAGATACGTATATGTAGGACTGTCAAAATTTACCGAAATAACGGTATACCATACATGCCGTATCGAAAAATACCGTAAAATACCGAATATAAGGTATGCCAGAATTTTTGGTAAGGTATGATACCGTACCGAATTTTTCGATAAGGTAAAGGTATAAGTTTTCCAAATACCGAGGTATACCGTCATATACCGTACCGTAGTATATAATGAAAAAATTGATATATACCATTGCTTTCGTATATATCAATATATATGTATAATTATATGTACATATATATATATATATATTCAATTTTAATTACAATAAAATAGTTTATTTTTAACTAATGAATTATAGTTTTTTTTTTTTAACTAATGAATTATAGTTAATAAATATTAGTGACAGATTACAAAATATGTGAGTTTATTGATAATTGAAAAGATTGACCAAAACATATTTTTTGTTACATAACTAAATAGTCATGATTTAATATACTTAATTATTTTTAATACTAGCTTATCAATCTAAATAATTATATATCTAATTACAATAAAATAAAGATAATTATATTATAAAAGTGTGCTTTAAAAATATAAGTGTTTTGTATGATCATATGACTATGTCTACTTGATTTTAATTATAATATAAGTTGTAATATATAATTAATAAAAATATACTTAATTTGTTCCTCCTATAATATATCATGCATATATGACCAAATTAGTAAATTTATGATTTATATATTTAAATCTAGTACTTGTATAACAACATAATAGTATAATGAGTTAATCTCTTAGTAATTAATTATCTGATATTAGTGGTTAATTTCGAAAATTATGTTATTATAAAAATAATATTTAATATATTTTAAAAATATTGGATGTTATTTAAGGTGTCGTTTATTATGCTTATCTATGCGCATATTTTAAATAAATAAATTTTTATACCGTGAAAGAAAGGAGTATACGAAGTAAGGTAAGATATATCGAAAATAAGGTAAGGTATATGTATGTAAAAATGTCATACCGAAAGTAAGGTATATCGAAAACTATGGTAAGGTAACGGTATGAGATTTTCCATACCGAAGGTAAAGATAAGGTATAAGCTATGACGATTTTAGTAAGGTATACCGTATCGTGACACCCCTACGTATATGTGTGTTAATGATTAATTTGATTATTAATCTACTTGCTCTAAAAAAAATTAAAAAATGCATGCAAAAAAGTTCTTATTTTAAACTTATTTTATAATTACCATAATTACTAATTTTATTATAGTTAAAATATTCATATTTTATATATGACCCGAATTTTAAAAAGGAGAACATCTTGATGCAAATGTATGTAAAAAGATTCCAATTTGAATCAATGAAGAGTAATTTAAAATATCTAACAATCATTAAATTAAATAAGACACTTAAATATAAAAACATCTTAATATTTTATATTAAGAATCTATATTTTTGGGCCAACAGATAACAAAAAATTGGTGAAAAAATAAAGTACAATTAGAAACTAAGAATTCCTCAAGTCCAAATTGCATATTATCATGTGGAAAAATTAGAGGATGGGATTCCAAAGAAACCTCATTCACTCATCCATATAAAGGAAGCCACCCTAATGAAAACGCTCCCCCACGCAGTTAATACATAATTAATTGATTAGCATGCCAAGTAGATAAATATTAAAATTTTAATATAAAATTTATTAATTTTTACTTTATTATTAGTGTTTATTAATTATGATATAATTTAATAAATAATTTAAAAATAAATTTATAATAAATCGTATGATAATATAAAATGATTATGTACCAATAAATTTTACATGGGATGAAGCTTTATGTAACAAGTATATTCTGCAACGATATAATTTTATGGTTCTATCTAACATCACTTATATCCAACATTATTATTTATCTTAAATAATCATATTAATTATTATTAATTCTAATATTTATTTGATTTGATCAAATAATTAATTTTTATCAAAAAAAATAAAGAGTCAATTTTTAAAATTTTATTTTTAAATTACGATATAAAGTGATTATGTACCAATAAATTTTACGCGCTATGAGTCTTTATGTAACACGTATATTCTGCAACGATATAATTTTTAAGTAGCATGAATTTTCAATTATGTTTAATAAATTATAAGGTAACATGATTTTTATCAATACATTATAAATAATATATATTATTGTAAATAATATTTATAATAATTTGTTAATTTTTATCACTTTTAAATAGAAAAAATAGATAAAAATAATCATTTTAATATAACATATTTAATTTTTTAAAACCTAAGATGTTATAAAAAAAATAAGCTAAAAATATTATTTCAAAAAATAATTATAAATTATATATAATATAAATAATTTCCTATCGATTTTCGACGGGTTATAACACGCTAGTTTTGAAACAAAAAGAAAAAACTTAACACCAATTTTCAAAAAATTTATATATGCATCTAATCATTTGATAAGCTGTTCAAGTAAGATTCATTTTTACAAAACATTTACAAGATGGATTTTTACTTGAATTTCGAAATAGGAGATGGTATTCAAAGTTTATAATATTTGATTAATTAATAATTACTGGAACGATTTCTTGTTAGTGTATCATACTACTACAATTTTCTTTAAATTAAAATGATTTTACTGGAAAACCCTTTCTAGAGTCATAATGCATAATAAGGACTTAAATTTGAAACCTTAGAACATGAATTTCTACTGATAAATATTCTAAACATTAAATTGAAGACGGAAGCATTAACCTGGAGTCATCATTGGTTGATTCGGAAGAGGGAATGGTGATTTTGCAGTAAGATGGATTTTATAGAAGTTCAGACTTCTCATTTTCTGTATCGCCTCTTCTGATGGAGGGAAAAGAATGCGTAGAGAATATAACGTCTAATTTCTGGGGACTATCTATCTCTTATATTAACTTAAATTTTAACTATTTATTATTCAGCCCCTCAATAATTAATAAATACTACTCCTTTAGGTATATACCTTTATTATAGTAGCAAAAACACATTTAATATATATATATATATATATATATATATGTATGTATGTTCTGATAAATGTACAATTTTATGAGCACTCAAAAACTTGCTACTATAAACACGTATATCTTAACAATCTCGTCCATTAACCACATTAATACAGGACTAAAGCAACTTTCGTCATATCAATCATGGCTAAACTCATCAATAATCACTTGCACGAACATAATCAAACGACATAGATCAATGTATCACAAAAATCAGATATAACATCTATTTTTGAATGGTCCTGTTTAATCTCAAGTAAGGTTACAAACGCAGAGTAAGGAACTGAATTTTATTTCTGATCAGGAAATAACATAATAAATAAATGTGTGAAGTATCAAAACCAACTAAACACAAACTCCCACCAAAAGATGATATCATCCAACAATGAAACACTCACACGAGCAACATGCTCATGAAAGACCTTGGGTGGTAAACCATTAGTAAATGGATCCGCTATTATGGAGTTTGTCTCTATATGCTTTATAGATATCTGTTTACTCTGCACCTTTTCTTTCACAACTAGGAACTTGATGTCAATGTGTTTTGACTTGGATGAAGTCATGTTGTTTTTGGAATACATTACTGCCGACTTAAAGTGCTTCAAGGAAAATCTCTTAGTTTATCTGAATTCCTAATAAAAAAGAGGCTTCACCAAGATTTTTCATCTCAAAGTGCTTCGAGAGAAATCTCTTAGTGTCTTGTAACAAGCCTATATCAGTTGAGGCAAGCAAAATATCGTCCACATAAAGGACTAGGAACACAAACTTACACTACAAGAAAAATTACTTTTAATGAGAATAGAAAATACACTATTTTGTCATTAATGATTTTTAACTAGAGAAACAATAATGAGAGGTGGTGACGGTAGGAAAATTTGTCATTAAAAGTCATTAGTGATGAAATTTTAACTTTTAACTACACTTTTTACTCTCACTAAAAGCATTTTTCTCCAATTAGTGAGGGTATATGTCCTTTCATTAAAACTTTCATCATTAAAAGTCTTTTTTTCTTGTAGTGTTACTCACGCTGAACTTGTGATATACACAATCATCAACTATATTTATCTCAAAACCAAACGAGATAATCACCTCATGGAATTTATAGTACCACTGACGAGAAGCTTGTTTGAGTCCATAGATGGATTTTTTTAGTTTGCAAACCATATTCTTTGGGTCTCCTGATTCAAAGTGTTCTGGTTGCACCATATGTATCGTTTCTTCAATGTCTCCATTGAGAAACGTAGTCTTAACATCCATCTGATGTAACTCAAGGTCAAAATGAGCAACAAGTGTCATAATTATCCTAATAGAGTCTTTCGATGAAACCGGAGAGAAAGTCTCTGAATAGTCAATATCTTCCTTCTAAGTATAGCCTTTAGCCATAAGACGTGCCTTATATATCTCCACATTATCATTAGCATTCATTTTGGTATTAAAAATCTATTTACAACCAATCGGTTTTGCACCTTCTAGAAATGGGACAAGTTCTCAAACCTTATTGTCTTGCATAGACTCATACTCCTCATCCATGACATTAATCCACTTTTGGGAGTTTTCAACCTGCATGGATTGAAAAAAAATTGATAGGATCATTTTCCATCAATCCATTATTTTCCTTAATTTCCTGAAGGTATACTTCATAATCCTCAGGAACAACACTCATTTCTCTAGTGGATCTTCTTAATTGCACTAGTTCTTGAGGTTGTTGAGTTTGCTCATTTTGAATGGGGATATCTTCAATGTTATCATGTTGAGGTTCTAAATCTGCTTTTCGAGTAATGACAGGAATAGAAGCCTAAGCACTACTAGAAATAAACAATAGAGTGGGGATAAAGTTTGAATCATCCTTAAAAGTGATATCTCTAACCTTATTCCCCACCACACCCCCCCCCCCCCCCAAACTAAACTTCCTCAAAGAATGCAATAGTTCTCGTTTCAAAAAATATTCCTAGTAGTTGGTTCGTAAAATTTATATCCCTTGCCTGAGCTGGACATCCCCAGATATAAATGTGCTTAAGAGTGAACTTTTGACCAGTCCAAAGCTCATAAGGTGTTTGTTTTAGGGTTTGTATACCTCAAAGCATGTTTTATGCTTGGACGATGTATCAAACCTATTTTCAATTGCACTTTAATGAGAATAAATGTTTCCATCATTAGTTTGTTATTATTATTGTTATATATTGAATTGCAAACAAGTCAATTTATTACAATTGTAGACTGTGTGGTGGATCGATGATCACGGAAGGTAACACAGTAGGCTCCTTTGTAATATAAAGTTACAGTCTAGACGGACTTGGACAGTCTAGTCGGTAAAGGTTGCAATATCATTTCGATGCGACTGACCTTAGCTAGCAGAATGATCTCGGTATGTATAAGCGGATACACATGCTTTGCGTATACATAATGAGCGGTTTCACAGTGAAATAAGTTCTAACGTGCTGATACTTAGAATGAGGTCTCGGAAATTAATTAATTTATTTATCTGTGATGATGACATTAGTATAGGCGGTTGATTATACGCTGTTTTGATTCATCACCGCTTGCGAGTTTTTCGTAATTCTAAATAGTGATGTTTTGGGTAGTAGTCATTGGCTTAGCCATAAGTGCTCAACTGTCAGTCGTACAGAATCGCGTCTCGGTGACATGAGTTGATAAATCCGCGTGAGGCGTTCAGAAAGGTTTATTACATAAGAAACCCGGTCGGTTGGGAATTTATTCCATATGTAATATTAAAGGTCTGAACCAGATCACTCACGAATAAATATATTAATTAATTGTGAGTTGTCAGCAAACTCAATTAATTAATGGATTTAAAAAATCTTAAACGCGGGAAATAATTAATGAAAAAGGGTTACATCGGTAATTCGAATGAATCAAGATCAGTTCAATATTTATCCTATAGTGAAATCGATAAATATTTATAACAGAACTGTTATTTATTGCATTTACATGGAGTAATTAATTTGAGGACAATTTAATTTAAATTAATTAATTAAGTCTAAAGGTTGGGCCAACCAATTAATTAAATTCAATTGGGCCCAAAAGGAGACTTGAAAATTATTTTAATCTAATTATGGATTTGTCCATGCCCATATTAATTTTAAATATAATTCAAATTTGCATTTGAATTATAGTTGTAATTGCAAGAGATAAACAGGGGATTATGCTTCTATTATTTGGGATCTAGTTCATTCTCCTTAAAAACCCTATCCTAGCCACTATGTCTATAAATAGAGAATAATAAGGAGTAAATTTCTCACTCCAAAAAAGAGACCAAAAAATCGGCCATCACAAGAGGATTTTATCCTCTTATTTTCGAAAATTTGAGAGCATTCAAGGCTCCAATTTTCGATCTTCTTTTTCTCTAGACTACTAGATAGATTCGCCCACACGATATTCTAGTAGATAGAAGTTCATAGGGTCGGCCTTGGTGGAGATTCAAGAAGGAGATCATACGGTGTGAATTGCGGATCGTTTGCTAGCGATTCAAATCGTTTCTCCACAAGCGAAGGACTAAGCATAAGGAGAAGGTAAAATTTATATTTCTGCATTATATTTCTCTTATATGCTTTAAGAATTAATTATTCATGTGATTTATTAAACCTATGGATCCTGCGTTTCGTGAGCCCCTCATACGGGTTCCATCAATTTTTGCAGATGTCTTAGTTGATACTCTATTCATAATGTAAGCTGTTGTCGTAAGTGCTTCTCCCAAGAGAGACTCGGCTAAGGTAGAATTAGCAATCATACTCCTCACCATATCCTTAAGAGTCCTATTTCGTCTTTCAGACACCACATTCATGCTAGGAGAACTAGACATTGTGTATTGTAAGACGATATCACATTCCTCTAGGAATTTAGTAAACAGTCCTGGACGTTGCTCACCTGAGCCGTCATATCTACCGTAGTATTCACCACCACGATAAGATCTGACATTCTTAATCCTTTTGTTGAGTTGATTCTCAACCTCCGCTTTAAAAAATTTGAACACGTCCAATGACTGATTTTTCTCATGAATGAGATACATGTATCCATAATGTGAATAATTATCTATAAAGGAAATGAAATATTGTTGACCATTCCAAGATGTCGAAAAGAATAACCCACATATGTCTGTATGTATCAATTCCAAGACATGTGAAGATCTATTGGCACCTAATCTCTTAATTTTGGTTTGTTTTCCATTGATAAAGTCAACACGTACTTTAAAGTCAGTGAAGTCAAGGGAATCCAAAATGTCATCCGACACAAGACTCTCAACTCTATTTGTAGAGATGTGACTTAGACGTTTATGCAATAATGATGCTGAATTTTCCTTATTTAATTTTCTCTTAGTACCACGTGATTCAACATGCAAGGTTTCATTATAAGATGCAATTGTTTCCAACAAATAAACGTTGTCGAAAGAATTTAAATAACCAGTACCAACAATATTTGAATTAAAAGACAAGTTAAACTGATTGTTTCTAAATGCACAATGATATCCAGATTTGTCCAATAAACAAACAGAAATCAAATTTCGTCTAAATGACGGTACACCGAATGTGTCTTTCAAATTCAAATAAAAATCAGTCCCTAATAACAACCTAAAGTGACCAATTGTTTCCACTTATACCGACTTTCCATCGCCGCCCACAAAGATGTATCTTTCACCGTAACTTGGTTTTCGGTAGCTCAGACAACCCTGCATAGAAATACTAATGTGAATAGTAGCACCAGAAGCTATCCACCAAGTATTTCTCGATACTAAAGTCAAATTAACCTCAGAACGGACCAAAGTAAACACTATACCTTTCTTTGCACGCCAGACGTGATATTTGATATAGTGTTCCTTTATGTGATTCGGCTTCTTATAAATGAAATAACTTTGTTCCTTATGTTGCTTCTTCTGAGTCGGTCATTTAGCAACTTCTTTATCATGAGCACTTTCAGTTCTCTCATGCTTCAAGCTCTCCTCCTCCTGAACACAATGAGAAATGATCTTGTTGAGAGTCCATTTCTCCTTTTGACAGTTGTAGCTGATTATATTGGTGAGGAAGAGAGACCAGAACCATAAGAACGAGCAGGTCTTCTGAAAGCTCGATCTTTAAGGCCTTGAGTTTCGAAGCAATATGGAACATCTCCATAATGTACTCCCTTACATTTCTCTGATCCTTATACTTCATCGACATCAAGGTCGATAGAAGTGACGTCATCTCGACTTTATTATTTTTAGCGAAATGTTTTTTGAGTTCGTCAAGGAAAACCTTAGTTGAGGCTATATCCTCAGAATCAGGACTTTTAAAGGCATCCGGAAAGTTGTGCTTCACGATTCGAACGATCTTACCTCTCAAATTTCCTTTTAGCATCAGAAGTGTTATCCATAGTGAGAGGTGCAGACTGTTCTACTCTAAACACAAGGTCTAGATCCATACAGCCCAGTACTATTAACAAGTGTCGTTTCCATTCCTTAAAATTAGTCACATTTAGCATAGGAACTTGATTGATGTTAGAAGATATAGAGGAAACAAAAGATGGATGTGTTGTAGTAGAACCAAAGAAAATAAAAAATTTGCACCAACATGCACAATAAACTTAAAGTCCAAACTAAAGGTCAAATAACCCATCTCAAGATACCAAACACAACATTATTATTAAGTCTTTGGATAGTAACATTAACTGAAAGCGATACTCTTAATCGCCCTGGTTTCCCACAACTTTGGCGCCCTGAATCATCAATCTTGCTGCTTTGATGGGAAAGCCAAAAAACGCGAAAAACAGAGAATTTTTTTTCATAAACGGGATAAATCATAACAGATCAATGAAGAAATATAAGAGAACTCTTTCCCCACATGAATATCATCATAAGCACATGAATTAACATCATAAACATCTCAATTCCACAATCAAGACATAATATTGAAGATTCTTACACAATAATGGCAGTTTACATGAATTCTCATAATTACAGCAGAAACGAATCGAAATTAACCGAATGATCCATAATCAATTATCATATAACGACCCAATCTTAGATAATTATCGTGTAGAGTGACTCTGATACTACTTGCAAGATCATAATTGCATAATAAGAGCATAAATCTGAAACCACCCTAGAACATGAATCTCTACTGATAAAAATATATGAAGCGTTAAATTGAAGGCGAAAGCATTAACCTGGAGTCACCATTGATTAATCGGAAGAGGGAATGGTGATCTTGCAGTAGGATGGATCTTCCAGAAGTTCAAACCTCTCTTTTTTTTGTATCGCCTCTTCTGATGGGGGAGAAAAAAAAAATGCGTAGAGAATGTAACGTCTAACTTATGGGGATTATCCATCTGTTATATTAACTTAGATTTTAATTATTTATTATTCAGCCCCTCAATAATTAATAAATACTCCTTTAGGTATATTCCTTTATTATAATAGCAAAAGCACAATTAATATATATATATATATGTGTGTGGGGGAGGGGGGGGGGGGGGGAAGAGTTCACGTAAAAAGTGAGTTTTGGGTATAAAATAGGAAATGATCTTATTTGTATATTACTATAGATCTAATGGCTGAGATTAAACACATAATTTTGGAAAATGAGCTATTTACGCGTGTTGCATTGCGAAAGCACAATGCAACAGGGATAATTGTATCCATATCATAATTGGCGGTTATTGTGATAATATTCAAATTGATTTGATTCTCAATAATTACGAAACTACAATAGGAAAGAGAAAATTCTCCGCTCGTTTGTTTATTGTTGCCTTGTATAGTCATGTAATTTGCATTAAATATATGTGTAGTATTACATTGTATAGTTACGTAATTTGCATTAGACATATATATATATATTGTACTACAAATTAATTTTTGGTAGTTGGAGAAATTTATGGAATAGCACAATCTTCTAAAAATATTCGAAAATTCATCTTAATTTTGAATTACATAAATTTTAATTAGGAAACGCAACTGAAACCATGCAATACAAATTTATGTCATTTTGATACACAATCAAACGTCTGATGCATTACGTTATATTTATTGTTGCATTGTATTCTATAAAGAATTATAAATTGAACGATACTGAAATATTTCATTCTAATCTAAATGTCGATGCAATTTACATATATATATCAATGCAATTCACATGTATGTGTGGTGCAACAAAATATTATTAAACAAACTAACATTGCAATTTCCACGAATATGACAACGTAATCTCAGTTTTAACCTTAAGCAACAACATAATCACGACATCATAATCGCTCCGGCAAGTCCTGCTGCCTCCGCTGGTGCAACCAACTCAGCCCCGCTATCGAGCACCGCCCCTCCTCTGCCGCCGAGGACGACTCCATTCTCGCTGTTCACCTCCTTCCGCCAAGGATGACGCCCCTTCTCTGCCGCTACGGAAATCGTTGGACCACCATTGTCCGCCTCCTCCCCGGCCGAACCGACAACGCCGTCAAGAACCATTGGAACTCCACCCTCAAGCGACGCCACCACGAACAGCGGCGCCGAGTCGACGACAATCAGTCTTCCTCCCCCTCGCCGGAGCAAAATCGTCGTGGCGAGAATATAAATATGTCCTCCTCGGCAGTTATGGAAGAATATATTTATTAAAATCCCTAAACTATTGCCTAATTTGTTGTACGCTAGTTCTCTCTCTTAATTAAAAGTACTTGTTTACCCTTTTAATCATAATTATGAAATATTTTAATACCTTTAAAAATCGAAAATTGTAATTAATTTATTGTCGTTAGATTATATAAATAAAGAGTTGGGATCACTTCATATTTTATACCCAAAAGTCACTTTGTATATGAACTATATTCTATATATATATATATGATGTAGATCATATACAAAGTGTTTTTTCAGTATAAAATAGGAAACAATCTCATCCATTCATTTAGAAAATCTAATGGTTCAAATTATGGCAGTTAATTTCGAATTTAATACATTAAAATATTACAAATTAAATACTTGAAGGATAATTAAGTAAATATACAATGAGAGAGAGAAGGAACATTTGTTGCAGTTGTGGGATTGAGAAAATTAAGGAATTAAAGATCATGTTCATATATATGGGATGAAAGAGAAAATATTTTGCAGAAACCTAGATCTATCCATCATCATTCTCTAACGTCGACGATGAAATAGGGCGGCGACCAATCGCCACTCAAATTGAGAATCCTTGCCGCAATCCCACCTCCTCCCGACGTAGCTTTCACCGCCGAGGAGACAGCGGAAGTCGCGGAACGCCGCCTGCGAGAGGCGGAGCAGCTGTTGAAAGAGGCTATTGAAGATCTGCAGCGCCGCAATCGGGGACTGCTTGGAGCCCTCCACCCTCTGTGCGATCACGCCGATGAGTCATGTGTCGCTCATGCCCTTGACGACGAGGCTGAGGAAGATCGGGAGGGCGACGAAGCATCAGAGCCATGAGGGAGCAGGAGTGGCAGCGGTGGCTTCAGGTCGTTCGCAAAAGATTATTACAATTCATTTTACTAATTTATACAATGCATTAATAATAGTATTACAATTCAACTTACTTGCACATAATATATTAATATGAATATAACAATGCATTTGACTGTTTTATTCGATTCATATATAATAGTATAACAATTCAACTCAATTACCAGTATACATAATGATAACAATAACAATTCATTTTACATTCTAATACAACGCATAAACACAAATACGACAATTCAATATACTTTTCAGTTCTTTTAAACAATATATGTGCAATTTGCAACACTATTGCCGTATATATCAATAATGCATATATCAGCATATTATAATTCATTTATCAATAAAAAAACAACTCAATCAGACTACAATAACTATTATTGAGTTTCAAAATCGTCGTCTTCGTCGTTTGAAGTCGGCCGTCGTATACTTCTCCTCACCATTGTCGTCTGAACCCAAGTTGAGTGGTATGTGAAGTTACCATAAGTGTTCCGCCATTAACGCAATAGTAGTTTTTTTTTGAATTAAATTTCCTAAACCGCCAACTACAAAAATTACTTAAATGACCTTGTTGAACAACAACTCAATCCGTTTTTTAAGTGAAATTGGCGAAAATTGCCTAATTAATCTCAGTCGTATGATTGATTGTAATCTAGGGTGTGGATCATTTCCTATTTTTTTACCAAATTACTACTTTCTACCAGAAACCACCCTTATATATATATATATATATATATATATATATATATATATATATATATGCCCACACATTAAATTGTTGAATTTAATATAAACACCCCATATTTCAAACTTTATATGTAATTTATCTAACTAATAACTTGTGTTATAAATTTTGTTTGAAAAATATCAAACCAATTATTTGTAGTAGGTAAAATTACACTTTTATAAAATAAAGATAAAAAAAATACTCATTTAGAAATAAAAGATAAAAAATTTCACATTATTTAATAACATGAAGAATTTCTTCATGTGCATATACATGTACCATTCAAATTATTTTGTGAAATAAAATATATAAGCACATAATCAATTTTCTTATTTGTTTATACAATAGATATTTCTATCTTTGATTTTTAAATTAATATTTTTTTTTATCTTTTACTTATTAAAATAGATATTTTAAATTTTAATACTCATTTCTATATGAACATTTACACATATATATAAAACAATTAGATACAATTAAGAAAAAAAAAACTGCCTTTGTTGAAAGTGGAGTAAGAATATAGGGGAAAAAATGATGGATCGCAACTGAAAACATCAATTTCTGCCTCGTCTTTTTCTTTTATAAAATAAAAATAAAAAATGTTCATGTAAAAATAAAAATATATAAAAAATCACATTACATGATAACATTAGAACTTTTTTCATGTGCTCATATCAATTTAAATTTATGAAATGAGAACTTTTTTCATGTGTTCATATCAATTCAAATTTGTGAAATGCAATATATAAGCGTATGATGAATGATCAATTTACTCACGTGCTCATGTAAACATGTATTGTTTATATTTTATGTTTGAGTGAATATTTTTTTAACTTTAATTTATTTAGATATTTTTACTTTTACACTCATTTGTATATTTATTCATATACAATAAGAGGAGACTTCAAATGTTAACGTTGTTTCTTAAATTTATTTGACTATTATATATATATATATATATATATATATATATATTATTTTATATTTTAAATGTTATAAATGTGATTATGTTATTATAATTATTCTCATAATAAATCTAATATTACTATTTTTATTCATTTATTCTCTTATACAATATATTTTCAGCGTGATTATCTCCGATTTTATTATTTTTATTTATCTAGCATCTCTACATGTTTTATTCATTACACTTTGCAACTATGATTTATTAATTATGGTATAATTTAATATTTATTTAATATAAAATATTTAAAATAATATACTAAAATAAAATAAATTATGTGATGTTAATCCATCAATCAAAACATAATATGCATAATTTTTAAAAATGTATAAAAATATAAATTTACTATACTATTCTTTATATTTTATGTAAAAAGATTTGGAAATAATTTAAAATTAAATTCGAACCATCTATTATATATATTAATGAATCATAGTTAACACCGTTTCTATTTGATCAACCCTGTATAACAATTGGATACAATGAAGGGAAAAAACTGCTTGTTTTGAAAGTGGATTGAGAATATAGAAAAATATGACAAGTCAGCAACTGAAAACTTCAACTTCTGGCTTGTCTTTTACTAAAATCAATTTATGGAGCCAAACACTAAAACAAAAAATCTATTTGGTCCTAACTAATAAAGGAAACAAAATACAATGAAAGAATTGCAACTGCAATTGATTGATCCCTAGCTAAAAACAGTTTGCATATACACACACTCACTTCTACAATTCATGGTTACATCAAGAGAAAAACAACACATCTATGCCTGCATGCATTTCATGGATCGGAGTACTACACACTGCAACAAGTCTCTGCTGTTATATGCCATCTTACATGCCGAAGAATCAAGGGTCGACAAAGCTGACAAGTTTTGCTCTAAACAAATATGCTGCAAAAATTGGCACCAACAGAAAAAGAATGGCGATCACTATATACATCTTTCGAGATTTACCTTTCTCATCTGCATCGATAACTATATTTGTGCTTTCATTTCCGGATCTCGAAAGCCCCATTCCGTTCTCATGCATAGAAAAACTCATAGGTGCATTTTCCACCTAATATGAGACATTCCAATACTAATTATAATCACTAACCACAAAATGGAAACTTTATTCTAATACTCCAGATTCCAGAAGTCATTTCAATAAATATCATTTCCTAAAGGAAAAATATTATTCAACATAGTTTAATTATTTACACACACGAAAAAGAGGAAGATAGACTTGCCTCAACAATTTCTGATGTGGTCTCAATGGCCTTAGCTGGAGAATTCTCTGCAGATTCTACATTATTTAAATCAAGTCCAGATGATAAGGATTCTCCATCATGATAACTTCTGTCGTCATGCAAAATTGTAGGAACGCCCTTCTTTCGATTCTGTAGATTTTCTCTCAACAATTTGTTTTCCTTTGTCAAAGATGTCAACTGCACTTGAAATGTATGATTCAGTTCTTATTTTATTAATATTCAAAAACATTAATGAGAAACGATAAGCAAATATAGCAGTTTACCTGTTTTTGTATACGTTCCCTCTCTACTGCAATCTGCATAACCATATCCATTATGAGAGTACTTTTAATACTGATGTCTTTTGCATTTGACCTTTTCTGAAGAGTAGAAGTTTCCAAAGATATCTCCATGAACTCCAATTTAGACTTTAGAAAATCTAGTTCTTTCTTCATGTTTGAATTCTTTTCAGAAAGTATGTTATGTTGCTCCTCAGCTACCTCAGTCTTGCTTTCAGCTTCTGCAACCTTTTGCCTCAGCTCGTCGATTAATGTTTCCATATCCCAAATAGCAGTATACAACATGTTCTGCTGTTCTTGGCTTGCTTCTGAGGACGCCCTAGCATGTTGAAGTTGGAAATCTAAGTCCCTTAACTGCTTCTCGAGTAAGCTAACCTTCTTAGAATTGCTATCACTGCTACCTTTGAGAAAATCAACCTCTTCAGTCAACTCCAGATTTGAGTCTGTTAATTGTGAAACTTTTTCTTCTGCACTTCCTGCCCTAGTTTGTACTGCATATATGTTATCCCTTAAAGACTCAATTTCATCGTCCCTTATTTTAAGTTCCTGCTGACTCCTATCACAAGAAATGTTAGCTTCTGTTAGTCGGGATTCAGTTTGGCTTAGCTTTGCTTCGAGTATATGAACTCTCTCTCTTATTTCTGCATTGTCTGCTACAAGTTGTGAGATGCTGTGATTTAGCTTCTGAGCTAAAGCCTCCTTCTCATTTAACTGCTTAATGCAGTCTTGCAGCTTTAATTTCAGTTCTTCATCCCTCTTGCTTGCATTAGCAGCACTGGGATCGACACTGTGAAGTTTCGACAGCATTTCTTTTGAAATACCCATCAGTACTTCAGATCGATTATCTGCCTCCAAGAAGCTACCCCAAGCAGCCTCTGCTGCCTCTTCCATGGCGACTGCGACTTGTTCTCTTAAGCATATCTTCGACTTGAAATCTTCTTCATTTTGTGTGACCTCCATCAACTTCTTCTCAAGTTCCTGCTCTCTCGCAAGTGAAATTTCAAGCATTCTGAGAATGCGTCTTTGTTCAATCATCCGCATTTGAGGCTTCCATTCTGAAGTTGCTAAATGCAGTTCTTCTTTGACACCCAAATCCCATTCATGTTTATCTGTTAACAACAATTTAATTTCTTAAAAGCAATGACCACCACATATAGTATTAGAGTATACAGACATACTTATTAAAGTAAAAAACCTGGTGAGGCTTACATTCACTTTTCTTGAAAATAAATGATGTCATCTGCAACTTTGCTAATTGTATCTTGATCCCCAGAACACGCTCGTGTGCCCGTTTTAATACATTACCAGAATCATGCAATTTTTGTTCCAGCCCAGAAAGCACTTCTGTTGAATGTTCGCTTGAAGACATCTTACTAAGCGCATCGACTGTAAGATCTTGCACACCAGCCATTAGATTGTCAAGCACTCTCAACTCAAAATTCAGTATGGCATAAAGTAAATCAAATGCAAAACCCTTTTCAATAGACTCTGCAGATATGTTATCATCTTCGAAATTGATAGCTTCAATATCATGCTCTGCAGCTACAACTAGCAGTAAGAGATTCTCCAGATTTGTTAACTTCTCAGAAGAGTATGCTAAGGTCATATCCACTTCAGAGGACACTTTCAAGGCATCAGACAATGCTACGTCATCCTCAGAGCTGTACGGGAGGCCTTCGTGCAAGAACTTTTGCATATCTGGATCAGTTATATCAGATGTAGTAGTGGTTACGTCGTAATTACCCATTCTTGAGTTGTTCTTATTCGAGGCTGCAAAAAGTATGAAAGAAAAGCTATCAATACTCATGCTATTTTAGCATACAGTATGCTCTCAACAGTCACCTCCTAAACCAAGAAAGTAACTGATAACTAGAAAAAAGAACACATATAGCTAATTCCCTTTGATTTCCATCCATTTGGTTGTAGGAAAGTTTAGGACCAGGTTTGAAGATAAGACCAAATCTTATGTACTTTTAACCTAATGGTGTCTTAATACATCTATTATTTGACATGTGATGGGCCAAGGTGAAACAACACTTTTGCAGATTCAACTATATCACTGGAACCAGAAGAGCATAGTCTTAAAAATTAAATTCTAGCATAGTACTCAACCAATACAGAATTAGCTTCCCAAAGGACCACAGATGCAACACGAATAGATTCTAAATCAATGGAGATAAGTCAAGAAAAGGTCAAACAAGCCAAGACATTTATGTGAATTAGTTGTGTTGAGTCAGGTAACTGAAACTCAATAGTCATCACAAACAACAGAATTAGTTCTCACAAGAATAAACAAATAATCATATGCAAAACAGAATCTTTAACTGACCTACTTGAAAATCTCTAAGACAAACAAATGGCAAAATCATAGCTTTACCGTGAATCTAAGCTCGCATATCATAGGAAAATGAAACGTATAAAGAATCTACAGCTTTACCAAAACCTAAGCATTGGAATATATCATTTCAAGGCATGCAACTTGCGATTATTCCAATTATCTTAGCTACGAAACCTAAGCATTGCAAATACCAATAATCCAGTTATAGATATCTAGGTGAAAATTAATGAAATAAATAACCAACCCCACCTACCCACCCGCCCGCCCACCCACATACATACTAAAAATCGTAATTTCAGCAATCAATCAAGCCTCATAAACAGCCAAAATTCGCCACATATAACCAAGAAGAGCAAGCAACCAAAGAGAAACAAAGTTTACTAGTAAAACTTTTCCTCAAAATTTAAAAAAAAAAAAAACAAAATCTCAGCAAGTAGGAGTCCTAATCGGAGTCGACACCTATCAGAAGGTTGGAAACAGAACAGGAGAAATCCTCAGTTTCCGTTCATTCTCAAAAGTAAACAGTATTTCTTTTTCCCGCATAATCATTGCTTTAAAATAAAGATTAAAGTTGATACCTTTATGCAAACAACTCAGTGGGTCTTCTGGAATTCCTATCCTTTCCGCTAAATGAGGAAATCATGGGGCGTATTTAATGAAAGTTGAAAATTCGAGAGACGTTGGTTTAGCGTACAGGCAACTCCGGAGCAATCGGAGTCTTGTGACTCTTGGGTAGTTGCTAACATGCGCAGTGAGAAGTCAACCTCAGAGACCTCTTGCTGGAGCAGGTTAACGGGTGAATTCTCTATCGTTACGCCGCAGTCAAAATTTTCTTACACCACTCAATTTCGCAGCCTTCTTCTTAGCTACAGTGTCCACATTTAGTATTTCTAATTCATTTAAATAGAATAACTTTTACTCTGATGTCGTAGTGAGTAATGATTATTGGTTAATGGTGAAATTTACAAATACAGATGAAAATAGCATATTAGTTCCAAGACTTTCAGTGAAATAATGGTAGTAATGATAATTTAAGAAGGTGAATGTGAAAGTTATTAATTAATTACGGTGCTAAAAGTGAGTTAAGGATTCTTTACCAGGATTAGGCCCATAAATTAATGTACCCTATTAATTAATCTACCATTTCTGTATATATTGATGGGATTTGGAATAGTGGCCAGCCAATGATTAAGACAAAGCAGCATAGATAAATGATTACTATTTGAATATATTTAGTGGCTTTCCTTTTCCCAATACCTATAAATTTCACCTTACTTTACAACAATACTGATGTATAAATATTAAATGTTGGATTCAAGAATTTTTAATAATAATACCCTCTCTCTCTCTCTACTCCATCTGACATTGAACTGTTTTAAGAAATTATTCTAATTTAATATATATTATTATTAATTTATTTATTTATTAAATTTTGTATAATAAGTGAATAATTATTGTAAATATAAATAAAATTTTGTAAACGAATAAAATGATGAAATGAATAATAATTTAGTGAAGCGAACAATTATTCAGTTTATAGAGTGGCAATATCTTAATGAGCCCGCGGTTGATGTGGCAATACCACATCATTGACACATCATCATACGAGTCACTATATTTTTCGTTTTTTTATTAATTTTATTTTTATTATTATTATTTATTAAATAATATTAAACTATACCCTAACCAATAAACCCTAGTCGGAAAGTGATAATTAATAAAAAATATTTAAATTTTAATATTTATCTACGTGGCATGCCACATCAACCGCGGGCGCATTAAGAAATGCCCACCACGGGCGGGTGAGCATTTTCGTCAGTTTATAACTTAAGTGCAGCTAAAAATCATGCTGTACAAAAAGAAAAAGAAAACTATAATGTAATTGGGCCATTTTATATTTGATTGGCCCAGGTCGAATGAGCCCACAATACTTCACTATACTCGAACTTTTTTTTAAAAAAAAAAATCCATTTGGGCTTTTGTGGGAAATGAAACCATGAAAACTTCTTAAAATTTTTACTTAGCAATCTTCGTTTAAGTTAAACTTCTCATCTCATTAGCATGAGACATTCTCGTAAATATTAACTCCATCACGAATTACTCCCTCCGTCCCACTCAAAAAGGCTTTTTTTGCCGTTTCCGTCTATCCCACGAAGATGGCCCATTTACTTTATAGTAATATTTTTTTTAAGTGTATTAGGTAAATAAAAAAAGGAATTATCTTAGTCTGCGTGCCGAAAATAAGATGATCATTTTGAATGGAAGGAGGGAGTATAAGATATGATACTACATTTCAATTAAAATAAATCACACAACAAACAATCATAGAAAAATTTGTAAACACATGATATTCCAAATATTTTAATTTGATTTTGTTTGTCTATATACACATATTAAGATTCCATATTTTAAAAAAATTATAAAGAACTAATCAATGGGACACTTGTGCAAAACGATAATGGGGCATGGCTTTAGTTCCTAATCAAAGCCCTATTTAAAAAAGAATGATTAGACATTCAACTAACACTCTGATCTATCAATCCCTTAGATTTGGGATAGTTAGGCATGATCTTTATTGGTAGGGTTTACAAATACTTATAATGATAGAAATAGAAAATCACATCACTTTAATCCGGATTTCAGTGGATGGTAGTAATTTTATAAGCAAATAAAAATAATAATAATTGTAATGGTGCTGTGGCAATCTTTATGATTAATTGGCATTGTGAAAGAGACAGCACTATTTTTGCTTTCAAATAAAGCAAGCACAAATCATTAGATGTCCCTTTCATTTTCAGATCTATTACTATAATCTATCTAGCTAGCTACTAGCCATATTGCAGTTTGATGCTATTAACAATTAACCCACATTGACCTAACACACAATACCATATCTAACTTAATGAAGGAACAATTGTGACAAAGTTTGCTTTCATTTGGCAACACCTGATTTTTATAATTTTTTATTTTGAAGAATGCATAATTTTAATAATGTGAATAAATAGAATTGAAGGGATTGATGGCCCTACCAAACATTTATAGCAAGCTCCATCCTTATCTTGAAGAAATATCAATTAATACTAATGTGATGACATTTTGGGAGCTTTAATTTAGAAAGTGTTAGGCACTACTCTATCACAATCAATAGTTGTTAAAATCGGTCCCCATACAAAAGGTTTATTGGAGGAGTTAATCTATCAACTCCAAAATATTTTGGAATAATATTTATGTCTTGTAGTATCATCTAATAATTCATGCCTACATATTATGGTATTTTTTGGTCGATACTTTAGGGGGTTTATTTGGAGGACCGGAGATCCTAGGCATAATTGTGGATAGAGCTGGTAAAATAGTCGGTTCGATAAATCCGTCCAGAATATTTGAGATTTTAGTCTAGTTTGAGTTTGGAAAATTAGATTTAGGAAAAAAAAAAAAAAGGGACTAAAAAGCCCACTTATATATAGTTTTGGGCCAATTGGATTTCGGGAAAAAGAGATGGGGGTTTTCGAGCTAAAAAGTCCGTCCAATAATTTAATATAAAATATTAATTATTTTTTGAATGGTTACTTATTTTAAATTATGATTGTGATCGCTTATATTTGTATAGCTTTGATGAAATGATGTTGGAAAACTTTTAAAGCTTTAATTTGTTTTCATTGTGATTGCTTATCTATTTTAAATTATAGGCGAATGATGTTTATATTTTATACGACTTTGACATTTTCAATTGTTTATTTAGAATTTTATTATCATTCCAAAGTGTTAATTGTATGACTTTTCTTTATTCAGTGAATATCATATTGTCCACACTACTAAAAAAAAAATACTCTCTCCGTCACATTAAACATGACACGTTATAAATTCAATTGAGTGTATTATAATAATACAATGTGCCATAAATAATGGAACGGAGGGAGTAATAATTTAGCAATGAATTTTTTTCGTTACTAAAACATGAAATTCCGTTACTAAAAAATTTAGTAACGAAATTGTAACGAATTTATTCGTAATAATATCGATGGTTGCTAAAAAAATGTAATAACTGAATATATTCTGTTTCTATATAACAACGAAATTGTAACGGAATTTCCCTTTCTAGAATGATTTCTTCAATTTCAGTAATAGAATTGTAACGGAAAATTGCGTTACTAAATTTTAATAACGGATAATTCCATTACTAAAATTAAACAACAATTCCATAACAATTCCGTTGTTAATCCGTTTAAATTTAGAAATGGAAAATTTTTCCTTCACTATTCTGTTACTATATATTGCGTTTTTTATAGTGCCGTGCATGTTTTTTTTTTCAAATAAATTAAAGTTCGTGAGTTTGAAAGGTCCCCCCGGGTAAAGCCCGCTTGCCTGGGATTGGGTTGAGCATCACATTTTGAAGCTCAAAAATATTCGGACAGTCTTGGACGGGTCATAAAATTACAAAAAGACATTCAGATCGGGCCGGATCGACTCGCTACTTTTTTGTCAGCTCTAATAGTTGAATGAGATATTTATTTGGACAAATGTTAAAATTATCATTTTTAAGGAAAATAATGAAAAAAATTGTTTTACGTATAAAAAGATAAATAATACTCCACTCGTCCCATTAAAACAGCCGCAAGAGATTCAACACGGAGATTAAGGAAGTAAAGTATTTTTTTTAAAAGTATTGTATAAGTTATAGTATTTTAAAGATAAATTTTTTTCTTTTTTGGAAAGTGATCACTTTTAATGTGACAACTCAAAAAGGGAAACGTGATCACTTTCAGTGACACAAATGTAATAGTTATTATTTAAAAAAAATTGAATTAATTTTCCCGTCCACCTTTTTTTTGTTTAAATTGCGCATGACACACGAATTCCGTAAATTTGAATTCACAAAATTCATATGTTACTGCGTAAAATAACGTAATTCACGAATTCTGCATATTTGAATTTGCAGAATTTGTGTGTTGCTTTAGAGCATCAACAATGAGGCTCCTATTGTTGGAATAATAATGGGAGAATGATAAAAAGAAGATTACAGTAGCAAAAGATCTATTCTATTACAAAATAATAAAAATAAAGAAGAGCCGAGTCGAGGAAAGATCCTCTTTCCGCAAGACAATATTACGCCCCGGTAGTGCTCTCGGTAAGGCGTAGATGTCTCCAAAGATAAAACGGCTTCGTCTCCTTGATAGCAGCACCGCAAATCAACGAGCTCCGGCGAACTTGAGAAGGTTGAGGACAAAAACTCCTTCTAAATGCTTGAAGGAAAAGAATGCAGCAAGATGCTTTTGTTGAGAGTTCTTGTATGTGTTTGTATGATGAGTGAGTGTCTTTTAGGTGGTGATTGGTAGGAAGGAATGGGGTAAGGAATGGAATGGTGATTCCATACCCCATTCCATTCCTCCGCTTGTTTCGTTTTATAATTGAGAATCGAAATTCCATCCGTAATCATCATTCCATTAGGATTAGGAATAGCCATTAACACCTAATAACAAGTATTAGCCATTCCAATTCTGACTAATTTTTCGCTATTTTTGAATTGGACAAAATTACCCCCAATTATTTGTCATTTTACAATTTTACCAAGCAACACTTCTCACCCTACGCCCAATTTTAGTTGTTTGAAATCTCTCTATCTCTCTACCATCTCCCCCACCCATGCTTGAAACCCTTTATCAACACAAATCAAATGGCTGCGATCTGGAGCAATCGAGGTCCTTATTCACTCTGCTAAGGTCTGGTGTTGTATCCCCTGCATATATTTTTTGAAATTTCCATAAATATTCTTAGATTTGGAATGAAATTCTAGTCTTCCATTTATTTTTTCCCTCTAATTTATTCTACTGTAATATATTTTGCATAGGCTGCTGGAAGTCTCACCAATTGCCAAGTTCTGCGCTATTTCTCTACTCCGATCATTTCAACCCAGCTCTCTCAAGGTAACTCTTATACATCTATCCTGATTTTTGGTTGATTTTTTGGCCCTATTTATTCTACATAGTTGTGTATGCATAAATGAGGTTTATGACTAATCAAGTTCTCCAGCTTCTATTGACCGCTGGATCTAGTCCTTTATGGGCTTGAATTTCAATCACTTTTACTTGTGTTTTGCATATCTAATATTAGCATCGCTTTTATATTTTTATATGTAGTCTTTAATTCAATGGGATGAGTTTTTTATGGGCTTGAATTTTTGGAGTATAAATTACAATGTGAAATAAGTGTATGTATGTTAAATTAATGGAAATGATGAATTTCTGATCATGAAGCGAATGTTTCATTTATATATGTATAGTGGGATTGTGGTCATCGAATAACAAAAGGTAATTATTTGCATAATCAAAACAAAGGACAAATTATCAAAAATAAAGACCCACCTAGTTATTCAGTGAGAATTAACTTATTTAGATGAGTTTTTTTCAGACTTTTTAGAAGTTTGGAGAATTGGGATTTCTTTGAAGTCAACCATTAGCTTAATTATTAGTTCAGTCAGTTTAGTTTCTAAAAGAAGAGATTCATTTATTTATATTTTTTGCTTCTTGCAGTTGTTGTAACTACACCTTAATTATGTCCATAGAAGCTCCTATTAGTTATGCTTATTCATTCTTGTCATATACGTGTTTACAGTTTCGTATATGTTGAATTTGTTCGTTTGAACTTGAAAGAAAGAAAATTTAATACAAAAGAGAGTGCTATTAATTTCCAATTAGACCATGGTGTGAAGAAATAGAAAATTGATCACATATTGATAGCTTTATTGATAATGAAGAAATAGGATGGGTGCAGCTGGGGTTTAATGAAAGGAATGCATATACCCACAACATTGAGGTTATATATTGCTGCAAATGCAATAGTCCATTCATTGTAGACATGTCATCTAAAACTATTTTAATGTTGGCAGTGATGTTGCTGCATGAATTGCTTGCCTTCAATTAATTAAGTAGAATCACCTCCTTATTTTGAATAAGTACAATTATATGGCATGATCTGGAATTGACTTATTCTGAATTCTATTTGTTATTTGCAGCTATGACAAGGTTAAATGTATCATTGAAGAGAAAGAAATACATTGCATTGTGCTCATTATGGGTGAACATTATGCAATTAGTTAATTGGTTTTGGATCATCGTTCTCAAGCATGTTGAAAATCATGTCAATCGCATTAGGTTGAGACATAGATATCAAAATAAGTTTTATGAAAAAAGAAAATATATGAATAAAGTTATATATGCGAGTGATAGTATATGCAAAAGTACCACTAGGATGAATCGACAAACGTTTGTTCGTTTATGTTCTAGACTGGAAGCAACTGGTATAGTACGTCTTAGCAAAAATATGTTGGTGGATGAACAAGTTCCTATAACCTTACATATTTTAGCTCATCACCAAAAGCAAAGAACTATCAAAAATAATTTTGAGCGTTCAGGGGAAACCATTAGCAGACACTTTAGGAAAGTGATAAATTCTATAATTTCACTTCAAGGAGAGCTACTTAAGAAACCCGAGCCAATAATTGATGGTTGTACCGATGATAGATGGAAATGGTTTAAGGTATGAATTTTCAATTACTTTTCAATAAACTTTAGAAACAATATACTTACTCTGACTAATTTATTATAGGGGTGTTTGGGTGCTCTAGATGGTACACATATCAAGGTTATTG
This sequence comes from Leonotis leonurus, assembly GCA_026898415.1. Taxonomy (NCBI): domain Eukaryota; kingdom Viridiplantae; phylum Streptophyta; class Magnoliopsida; order Lamiales; family Lamiaceae; genus Leonotis; species Leonotis leonurus. The sequence continues at coordinate 1,945,915 of JAPKLX010000034.1, read as the reverse complement.
TCCCTAAAGAAGACAAGGCTAGATATAGAACACGAAAAAATGACATTGCTATGAATGTGTTAGGAGTGTGCTCACCAGATATGCAGTTTATCTATGTTCTGACGGGTTGGGAAGGATCAGCGGCTGATGGGAGAGTGTTAAGAGATGCGATCACTAGGAGAAATGGTTTGATTGTCCCTCGAGGTAAGATTATAATTGCACTTTATAAAAAAATGAAGAAAAATCTAATCACATTATAAATTTTAGGAAAAAAATTAATCTAGCTAACAAATGATTATATATTTGACAAGGTACATATTATTTGGTGGATGGTGGATATACAAATGGTGAAGGATTTCTTGCACCATTTCGAGGTCAAAGATATCACTTAAATGATTGGAGTGATAGACATCAACCAACAACTCCTGAAGAATATTTTAATATGAGACACTCTTCTGCTAGAAATGTTATAGAAAGAATGTTTGGCTTATTAAAGAACCGTTGGGGTATACTTAGAAGTCCGTCATTTTATCCGGTTAAGTTTCATAATCGGATCATTTTGGCATGTTGCTTACTTCATAATTTTATAAAAAGTGAAATGGGTGGCTATCAAATGGAAGATGAAGATGGTGTTCTACTTGAAGAAGAAGATTATATTGAAGATGAAGATATTGTTTCTTCAATTGAACCTTCTGATGAATGGACAAACTTTAGGAAAAATCTTGCAGTTAGCATGTTTAATAGTTGGAGAATGCAAAGAAACAATAGATGAATTTCTACTTGTATTAGGGACCTCGACTTATGTAAATATTTCCTATTAATTTTGATGTCTTTCATTTAAATCAAGTTATTGATTTTTGTTGTTTGATTATGATATGTTTTTTGCATCACCAACTTCTATGGATTATTTATCATTTTTATTATTTATATTCGTATGTTTGAGTTGGTATTGACTTTATATTTGTTTTTTATATCACAGAATGAGTGGTCCAGGTAAAAATAAGAGAAAATGGAATTTTGTTGAAGATTCTAAACTTATTGAAGCTCTTGTTGATATGGTGAATTTGGGAACGTATAAAGCTGACAATGGATTTAAACCTGGCTATTTATCTTTTATTGAGGAAAAATTGCAAATTTCTTTGCCTAACTCAAATTTGAAGGCTAAACCACATATTGAGTCGAGAATCAAGACATTGAAGAAGGATTTTCACATTGTTTATGATATGTTGAATGGCCAGAATACAAGTGGTTTTGGATATGATGCATCTAAGAAATGTGTTACTGCAGACAAGGAAGTTTGGGATTCTTATCTTCATGTTTGTTTCTTTATGTTTTATATTTTCCTAAAGTTTATTTCTTAATTTATGATATTGATTTCTTTTGTGTTTATTTGTAGAGTCATCCTACTCATTCTAGTTGGCAAAATAAGATGTTTCCCTTTTATGAAGAATTGCTCATTGTATTTGGAAAAGACCGTGCAACATGCAATAATGTAGAAGGTCCAATTGATTTACTAGAAGAGGTACGAAGAGAAGAGAGTAACACTAATGATGAGAATACGATTGATGTTGGAGATGATTCAGATGCATCTATCTCGTTTGAAGGATCTCTAAACCACAAAAAGAAGAAGAAGAAAATTGATCAATCAATGACTGCAGGTATCAAAGAAGCGGCTTCTGTTATTGCAAGTGAAATTGCTAAAGCTAGCCAACTATTTAGTAAAGCTATTGGAGTTGATGCTGAAATTTCTGAAAAAAGAAAGATGATTAATTCTGAGATAAAGAAGATTCCGAATCTCACTATTGCAGAAGCTATCAAAGCAGTGTGTCATATTGCAAGTCGTCCCGAGTTAATGGACGTGTTTTTTAGCATGGAGGAGGAAAACAAAGAGCAGTTGGTTAGAGCTATATTAAATGGTGAAGTTTAAATAGTTTCTTGAAGTATGCTTATTTCTATTTCTAGTTTTTGACATTGCTAAGATTGTGAAACTTTTGTTAGCTTTATGTTTTGACATTGTCATTAGTTTACTTGTTTTATCGGATTTGTTATTAAATGTTGATTAAGTTTCGATCTGTAGCTCGACTTTGGTTCAAGGCTTCAAGCTTATGACTTTTTTCTTATATTTTTTTCTTGTGTCATTGTCCTTAGCTAAAATATTTAAGCTACTATATATAAATCACATTTCAATTATATTATGAGTTTGGTGATGACAAAAAGAATTAAAATGAAATTTGTAAGTCATGCAAGAATTTTTATGAAACTTAAATTGCAAAAATTTAATTTGATTTGATGATAGGTATACAATCATAGAATGGGGTATGCACCTATCTTTCCTTATAGAAAAATTAATATATTAATTGTCAATAGAAAAATTAAAAGGATAATTTTGTAATATAACATAAATATAATTCAATTGCTAAACATTTTTCATAGGTACCAATCATAAGAATGGAATTAAGAAAAGAATGGTCATTCCATTTCCTTCAAATTTCCTATACATACCAAGCAAAGGAATGCATTATAATTTTTCATTCCATTCCTTCATTCATTCCATTCCTCCATTCATTCCATTCATTCCATTCCATCATACCAATCACCTCCTTAGTATCTCTCAAGAATGAGAAAACACATATCTCTCAAGTGGAGTAATAGGAATTAATTACAATTAAAGTCCATTCATGACAATTGATTCAAATTCAAGTCAATGGACGTTACAGGAGTTACACAAATTAGTGGTAATTAATTATAATTAAACCACCTAATTTGGACATACATATGTCCACATTCATCACAGATCGATTACAAGATCAACTCAAGGAGATTGATATCACAGCAGAACATGTCCCGGGACAGCTCGATCGGGACAGATCGTTGGGCAGATCATGGCACATGTCGTGGCGCAGGCCATGGCACAAGCTGTCTGGGACAGCAGATGGCCTGGCCTGGTGATCTGGCCCATGATCTGGTCCATCTGGTGGCCTGATCTGGTGGTCTGGCCTGTGCCATGGCCTGTCCCAGACAGCTTGTGCCATGGCCTAGACCATCTGCTGTTGGGCCAGATCACTGCTGGTCTGCTGGGCCAGATGATCTGCTGGACCAGATCACCTGCTGGACCAGCCCACCTGCTGGTCCAGATCACTTGATGATCTGTTGGGCCACTGCTGGACCAGATCACTATCAATCTGGCCTAGACCAGATCACTAGCAAAAACGGGCCCCTAGGCAGCAGGCTAGACGCGCCCCAGATGGGGCCGGCACACTGTGCCGGTGCGCGCCAGGGTGTGCCCCCAACTTCTTCATACCATAAGGTATCTCCTCCTCCTTATATACAAGATGAAACTTGGTTTTATAACCAATGTGGGACAAGGTATTCTCTTCACTCTTAGTCCCCTTAACATATAACTCCATGCTTCAAGTGACTAACTTTAAACCTTTATTTCTCACTCACCGGGAATCGGTTTAGAGAAAATAAATATACTACGATCATCTACTCGGAACGTAGATCGATCTTACGTCATTTAATTTCCTTAGAATTAAATGCTTCGTCACTTAAAACTTAGTCAAAGTACATTGACCACAATAAATATATAACATATATATATATATTTATTTTTCAAACATGATTCCTACACCTATAACTGTGACTCATCAATTCTTTTTGTACCTTTTTCAAACTTTTGGGATGGTCCACCAATTTTTGAGAGCTTCGTAAAAACACATGTAGTAGGGACTTTTGATTTTGGGGCTCTCATATTTAATTTTCATAATTTATTTTTTTTTCATTTTATTTCTACAATATAAATTAATATTTAAAATATCATAAATTAATATTGAAAGAAATAAATTATATTTAATTAAAAAATACATTAAGTTTTGAAAATTAAAATTACATTAATTTAAAAGAAATCATATTTCAAAATTTTAATAAAGCGAATATGAAAAAATACACCAACTATTTAGGAATGAGTTTGATGAATGAAACGATGTATTTGTAGATAAAAATAAAACTAAAATTAAAAAAAAAAAGTAGGTGATGAGAGTCTAGACTGCGAGATACTTGCACTGCCCTATTGTCGAGCTCCCATGTAGGCATTGCTGCGAGCTTGACCTTGTATTTAACATCCCAGTTCCCGAACCTAGCACCTCCCCAATGAAAGGCTCTTGGCCAAGCTCGAGCTCTCAAGTAACAAGTCTCGACCATTCGCGTGTTGCGTACTTTATAAATTATACAAACACACGACTCCTGCAAATTCGAGTTCGCGGGACATGTGTTGTTTTATAATGTTTGTCGAAAAAAATAGAAATATATGAATATTTTTGTCCAAAACATTTAAAAATAGTTATATTGTATCTACTATTTATCTTTCTTTAAAAAATGGTTATTTTGCCCCCATTAACCCTATTTAATTATCTATAAATAGGAGCATATTCAGTTGTAGATTTACCATTTAAAAATAGATTTGATAGAAATATCTCCAAATTTGGCTATCAGTTAGAGTAACTGTTTAGACAACTTATGAATATGTGATAGTTATTTTATACACATAATAATTCAATTTCTTTGAGTTTTGGTATGGTGTTTATTGTACTTCACGGGTTTACTCATAACTCGTGAATATTTTACCATTGTGTACTATATTCCTATTTATGTTTATATTTTGTTAGAAACTCGAAACAATTAATTAAAGCTGTATGGCATATATATATGATCACAACTTTATTTTCATGATTCGTCATCCAATTTATGTATAATAAGCAACTCATATATACTTAGAATTATATAGCTTAAGATCTTATTTGGTATTCAAGTTATAATATTTCATCTTATATTAATTACGTTATAATTATAAAATAATTAATATAAGTAGTCTGAGCTTATAAATTCAAACTTAGTAATTGGGGATTAATATTATATAACTATATTTTTTTATTTAAAAAAGGAGGTGAGTGAGTTTTGAAAGAATAAATATTTAACTATATATATGCTCTCAACATGTTGAGCAATCATATATTTGCATGAAATTTAATTTATAAGAAAAATATGGAGTAATATCATATGTAACTGAATGTCATGTACATAGATTGTGATTCTTCTTCCCTCCCACCTTACCCTATAATAATATAATGAAGGATGCACTTTTTGCATTACAAAGGAAGCATTTAATTATTGATTTTGTATGTGTGTGAATTTATAGGGGCACAAACATAAAGTCCAGCCAACAATTGTTGAAATATATTAGCAACCTCTTTATTATATATATGCACTGTCACAGCAATATTTTTCAATATATGGACCATACTATTTATGTAGAGTAGATATCATGGTATAACATAAGAACATGTAATGTCATTCTATGTTTGTCACACTTCAAAATCTTAATTTCAACTTAATTTATAGACTTATATATGTTCATATTAAGTTGGGTGGGCACCAATAATTGATTAATTAAGTAATTAATTGATTAATATAAGGATAAATATATATGGCATCATAATCTTGGTTTCACATTACATCTGATGATGAGCTCTTTCTTTGGATTATTTCGGTCTGGTACAGAATATTTATTTGTATAATGTACTCATCATCATCATAAACTAAAAGAATATTATTAATTAATGGGAAATAAATAACAATGTAAACATGGTTTAATGCAATGAGCTGTTTGTGAATCTGAGCAACTTCAATAGTCGGTTTGACCAAAAGTTTGTCACATAATAATATTCTTTAAATAAATTGGCATGCAATTAGTGATCATAGTAGTCATTTGGTCTAATTATTTATCTGCACTGCACATATTTCTAAACCTTTGCTCAAAACTAAGTACCATAATATGGACTCTACAATGATATATTATTATCAAACTTCCAAACGTGCTTCTTCTAACTTATACATATATAAAAGTATGTATCTGTGTTTCTTATATCACACATTTTTCTTATTGGATGTCCCACTAAACTTGACACATTTTAAAAATAGTATCAAAATTATCTGTTCAAAAAGGTGTGGATCTTACCATTTTTATCACTTTTACACTATTTTATACACTCGACTTAATAATCGTATCGATAAAAAAAGTATTAAACTTAGTGGAATGGTGGGAATATATTAGAAGTGAGTGAGAGAGAGTAATGATCAAAGGACCAGGCTTTGAAGATATGTTTAATTAAAGAATTCAATAACTCTTGGTAAGACCGTAAGAGATATCTCGAATCACCAAATCCAATTCGATGTTGCTTTTAGGGGATTTTTTATTTTGCTAGTTTAGTTAATTAAATTTTTAAGGTTATTTTTTGGAGAAGAAAAGCCAATGCCAACCATGAAACAACTCTCACACATGCATTGATATATATATATATATCGAAAATGCTCACCCGCCCGCGGTGGGCATTTCTTAATGCGCCCGTGGTTGATGTGGCATGCCACGTAGATAAATATTAAAACTTAAATATTTTTTATTAATTATCACTTTCCGACTAGTGTTTATTGGTTAGGGTATAGTTTAATATTATTTAATAAATAATAATAATAAAAATAAAATTAATAAAAAAACGAAAAATATAGTGACTCGTATGATGATGTGTCAATAATGTGGCATTGCCACATCAACCGCGGGCGCATTAAGATGTGCCCACCACGGGCGGTGGAGCGCTACTCGCATGTATATAATTAAATGTGAATTTTTTATATGGATGTAGGAATTGTATATAGTAATTCAGCCAACTATACATACCTTATAATACTCACAACATTTGTCGACTTACTGAAACAATTAAAGAAATGAGATTGATGGTTTCTTAAGTGTGTAATTGATATATATCAAGGTTTTCTTAAGTATGTAATTGATATCAATAAAACATATATAAACCCTAATAATTATTCCTCCCTTCTCTTTGTATTAATTCATTTTATTATTATAATAAAGTTAATTAAATAAAATAGTGAGTTAATATAAAAGTAGTGAAGGGAGTAATAATTATTAGGGTTTATATATGTTTTATTGATATCAATTACATACTTAAGAAAACCTTGATATATATCAATTACACACTTAAGAAACCATCAATCTCATTTCTTTAATTGTTTCAGTAAGTCGACAAATGTTGTGAGTATTATAAGGTATGTATAGTTGGCTGAATTACTATATACAATTCCTACATCCATATAAAAAATTCACATTTAATTATATACATGCGAGTAGCGCTCCACCGCCCGTGGTGGGCACATCTTAATGCGCCCGCGGTTGATGTGGCAATGCCACATTATTGACACATCATCATACGAGTCACTATATTTTTCGTTTTTTTATTAATTTTATTTTTATTATTATTATTTATTAAATAATATTAAACTATACCCTAACCAATAAACACTAGTCGGAAAGTGATAATTAATAAAAAATATTTAAGTTTTAATATTTATCTACGTGGCATGCCACATCAACCGCGGGCGCATTAAGAAATGCCCACCGCGGGCGGGTGAGCATTTTCGTGGTTTGGGAACTATAATTAAGGGCAGAAAATTCCACGTGGCAACGACCTATTCGTGACGTTCTTGGCTTCTTTATATTATACTCGAAGGAATCTAATCAACTTTTCTCTATTAAAAATAAATAAAGTAGCAGTAGCTAGTTTGTGTTTATTTCATCGTCTTCTTCTATTTGGACTATATTGTTGTACAATATATATCAATTTTTATTTTCTTTACGCGAGTAATAATATAATATTTGAATTTATAAATAGTAGTGATGGTTGGTAGTCTGACAGTAACCTATATTTTGACTAATATTAACAATATATATTGTTATTTTTATTAGGTTTTAATTTTAACCAAATTTTATATATTAACTCGAACACACTTAGTGATATTAATATATATAGTGGTGGAAGCTTGTACTAACCCAAGTGTTAGTAGTAACACAAATGTATGTATTTTAAGTGTTATTTTGTAGGACTATATCTTTAAAAGAAAAGGAAATATTATGTTTTTATAACCATTCAAAAATAAACAGAGTAAATCAAATGATGACTAGTTAAGTATTAAGTTGTAATAATAAATCAATATGGAATTGTGATGTATGTATAATTTATAATTTATATTAAATATACATAAAATACATTAAAATTTTAATGTCTAAAGTTAAATATGAAATACATTATTATATAATTTAATATGATATTTTATTCATTTACAAACTCTTATTATTTATTTGAGGTTGTGCACCAAAATGTATTATTTATTTTTTAGACATGATTCTACAAAATATTTATTATTTTAAACGTCGTCTATATATGAACTCTTTATTCGTTTAAAACATATTTTATAAGTTTTTTTTACTCACGTAGAATCTCTCACGACACAGTTTTCTTAAAAATAAGGAGTGTATTTTATCGATACTTTTGAACACATCAACAAATGGCTATCACAATCAAGTTATAGGAGTAGAGAGCCTTATTATAAATTAATTATTGGGTGTTGGTTTATAAAATTCCTAGTAAAACCAACCCAATCAATGCAAACTATTCTCTAGTCCTTTTTAATTAATATAAAATCTGTCAAACATTTTAGTATCCTATTACACATTTTTTGTATTGAATTAAATTTGAGACATTACAAATATTAAGATTTGTGAGAGAAAGTTAAATCCAAAAATAATTGAATTTGTGTAGCAAAGAAAGTAGAATCCATTATTATACGATTTAGATCTTTGAAATAAATAGATAGATTTATATGCATGCAATGCAATGCAAGTCCCAATGCCAACTAATAATGACATGAGAGAAAGAAGAAAAGGACAGTCCATCAACAGACCTGCCATCACTTTTTAAAACTCAATAAAAAAATATTACACAAATTATTTTATAATCTAAACTTTGGAAGGATTTATTTTATAAGCTTGATTACTTAAAATCACTTTTTTCTTTTTATCAAAAGTTTTAATTTGGCCGGCTGACATGATTTATTGTAGAGAAACTTATTTAGAGTTTAAATATTTCTAGTGATTTATTATTAGTTAGATTTAACTTAATTGGTAAAAAAAAGCTTATTTGTCTTCGTTAAAAAAATTGAAAATTGAATTACATTGCTACTGATAGAGGATTCAAACTTGAAACCTCTTATTTTGGATATTAATCGTATTACCAGTATGTATTTGTTTTCATTTAATCGTCATTTCATGTTCAAGGTTTCTACCTTTGCTCGTAGCACATCTCAAAAGGCAATTATAAAGATCGTCTAATGTAATGTAATGTCCAGGGCAGAAGTATAGAGTGATCGTCGGTATAGAGTCACGGACAATGAGCGGCTCGACTTCAAAGCGAATGTAACATTTCCATGAAAACTCTAAAGTTAAGTATATTTCTCTTGAAGTAGAAATGAGATTGGTGAAATTCTTGGAAGTATCCAAGCATGCGCGCAATTGAGGATAGAGCACGCTTGAAAAGACTAAAATGGTCTTTTTTTTTTTTAAATTGGATTACATTAACATTAAATTACATGACCGCGTCACGGAGGACTCGAATCCGAAACCTTAACCTTGGGCATTAATCTCACTACCACTAGGCCAACACACGCACGCCAACTATAATGGTCTTTGATGTTAGGCATCTGTCCATAATTGGTGTTGTTACAATATTTGTTTTCTCATAAACTTTCAAAAGTAGCAAAAAAGAATACTCGATGCGTAGTTGTTACATATTTTGTCATTTTAACTCATTTATGAAGTTATAACTCCATTCATTTTTTTATATATTTATATTAAACAAGCTCCTTTATTTTATAAAATTAACTTAATTAATAATGATAAATTGAGTTTCATCTAACCTCCCCTCAATATATAATTCATATTAAATTAAAATATATTTTAGGACGCATTCATGATTAAAGTGAGACTAACAAAATACTAAACTTTAAATCTACATGATTTTCAACAAAAATTAATCCTAAAACGATTTAAATGGGTTTTGAGTGAATTTATTTTAAATAGCTTATAAGTTATGGGAGTTTATAACCTCTTTTAAGAGTTTACACTACAAAAAATGCATTATATAGCAACGGAATAGTGATAGAAAAATTTTTTGTTTCTAAATTTTAATGAATTAACAACGAAATTGTTGTTAAATTTTAGTAATGCAATTAATGATGGAATTATCCGTTATTAAAAATTTAATAACGAAATTTTCCATTACAATTCTGTTACTAAAATTGAAGAAACCATTATAGAAACGGAAATTCCGTTACACTTCCGTTGTTATATATAGTAACGGAATATATTACGTTGTTAAATTTTTTAGCAATCATCAATATTACTACGAATAAATTCGTTATTAAAATTTTTAGTAACGGAATTTCTTGTTTTAGCAACGGAAAATTTTGTTGCTAAAATAATTGTTTTTGTATTTTCCGTTGCTAAAATAATTTTTTTTGTAGTGTTATAAGGGTGTCATACTTTAAAAGCTTATAAGTTGTCAATGTGTTTAAATAAGAGAGTTTATAAGTTCATGCAAAAATAAGTTGTGGTAGAACTATTTATTTTTTGAACAATTTATAAGTTTCAAAAGCTTATCTCTACAACTTATAAACTCTCAAAAAACTTAATTTGTCAAGAGTTTATAAGTTTAGCCAAATACCTCTTTCTATTAAGAACATTGTTGGTTTTCATATATAAGTAAAAGTAATAGATTTACTTTCAATTAATTGTATTCGCACGATATATACTCATTGTAACTAGGGGTAACTTCTATAATAGCCATAAGTGTATAGTAAACCTAAATATTAATCAACTAAATAATTTTTTTAAAATCTAACCATTAATACTTAAAATATCCTTCCTTAAAAGTTATTTGTCAATTCCACGGCAGTATTCCCAAAACTAATCGTGAATTCTTCCAATATTTATTATCAACATTCAATTTTGAATAAAGTCATTTTATAATTAATATTTATAATTAATGGTGTATTATATACTAATAAATTTTTTATATTTACAATATAATTAACTAAAAAGGATAATAATTGAACCATTCTACTGTCCACGATGAAATCAACTTAAAATGCTCGCGGATGATGTGGTAATGTCAATAAGTATATGAGTCATATAATTTTTATTTTTATTATTTTATATTAAATAAATATTAAATTATACCATAATCAATAAACCCTAGTCAAAAATTGAAAAATAATAAAATGCTATCAAACATTTATTATTTATTTACATGATATGTCACATTAATGGTGGGTATATTAAATTATACCCGTCACAACTAACGGTTTCTATTTATTAGACAATTAAAAATTGAAATAGATTAATGGGTAAATATAGCAGCAACTTATTTACACAAAATAAAATATAGAAAATGAGAGAGAGTAAGGAGATAGTGGGATATGGATTACGACAGTTCTTTTTCTATTAATGAGTTAATTATGACATTTAACATAAAATATGGTTAGTATTTTATTTTTTATTTAATGGTTATTATTTGTGTTTGTAATAAAAGAACGACTAGTTTACCCTATTAACCCTTGTAACTATCCTCAAATTTAAAATTTATCTATATACTCAATAGAAATTATAATATAATATATTATTTCTACTCAAAATAAACATTAACTTGAATAATGTAAAATCAATGTGACATGACTCTTTTATTTTCTTTAAAGATTATTTAACGAATCATTAAATAAAGAATCTTTAATTATTTTCTACTTGATGATTTAAAATAATTGTTACACAAAGAATCATGCTATTACTTAATGATTTGTAATAATTATATAAAATTAAATACAATAAAATAAAAATTTATAATATAACGTAAAATTTTATAAATTTAAAATTTAAATTAATTTATACTCTTAATTAATTAGAGTAAATAATTTAATTTTTTTGATTAAAAATTTTAAATGGGCGTATGTGAATAACATAGTACAACAAATGAATCATTAAAATAAATTCCAACCATTTCATTTTCAGCGCCAAAATGTCTCCAAAAAGTGAACTTTTACAGATTTTTTTGGGAATTCAAAATTCCCACTAATGATTCAGTACTTAAACCTAAACTATGAGTCGATTACACTTCATTTCTAAAGCACAACAGTTTTGTTTCCTTACAAAAAACACAGAAGCAGATGAAAAATAAATGGTGAAGAAGAATTTAACAACAAAAGAAAGGAATTCTATAGTTCAATTCCTGCTTGCAAACTCAAAACATCGAAAGCCAAAAAGAGGGATCATGATAGAGGCTGCACATAAATTTGATATCAGCACAATAAATGTCTCCAGATTGTGGGCTGCTGCAAAACAACAAAAAGAAAAATGTGAGATTGTTTTCCTTCAAAGCAATAAACCAAAGGCACCAAGAAGAAAAAAAGTAGAGATAGATATGACAGTTATTCAAGCCCTAGATTTATTCCATAGGTCCACCATTAGAAGCTTGCTAAAGGAATTTCATGCAGTAAGAGTACCGTATGGAGATGGGTTAATAATAGCTTGATCAAAGCTCTCACCTCATCAATTAAGCCTGACCTCATAGCCCCAACAAATTACTTAAACTTTCATTTACCTTAGAAGCACTAGAATATGATAGGATAATGAACATCCTTAAAGTTCAAGAACATGAATAACACAGTGCACATCGATGAAAAATGGTTTTATATCTCAAAAACAACTCACAGATTTTATCTCACCCTCGGAGAGGCCGAGCCACACAGGACATGTAAGAGCAAGAAGTTCGTAACTAAGGTTATGTTCATGTGTGCAGTAAGTAGACCCGTGTTTGACCATTTAGGGAATGTTGTGTTTGATGGAAAAATTGGTATATTTCCATTTACACAACAAGTACCAGCAAAAAGAAAGTCAAAAAACAGGGCAGCAGATACTCTTGAGACCAAACAAATCCAATCAATCACAAAAGATGTGATTAAGACATGCTTGATCAATTAGGTATCCTTAGTGAAAATTTTATGCACATGTTGTAATAAGAAAATGTACATTTCATCAATGTTATTCTTATTTTTCATAGATATTTCCTGCAATCAAACTGAAATGGCCAACAAATGCAAGTAGGGTCATATTTATACAACAAGATAATGTTAGGTCTCATATCAAGGATTATGATTCAGATTTTAGAAGTGCGGCCTCTAGTGATGGATTCAGCATACGAATAGTTCATGAACCCTCAATTCATCGGACACGAATGTCAATGATTTGGGGTGGTTCAGAGCTATCCAAAGCATACAAATAGAGAAGGCATGTTATAGCATAGACTCACCAGTGAATGCAGTGGTGTCTTCATTCGAAGAACTATCTCCTATAACACTAAACAAGGTCTTTCTTAGTTTACAAGGTTGTATGATGGAGATAATGAAGGTCAATGGACAGAATTGCTACAAGATACCCCACATGAATAAGGACAGTCTTATACGATAATAAATGCTACCTATTGAGTTACTAGTTCCAAAATGTTTGGTACGATAATGCTTGCTATACATCCAAGAGAATAGAAAGGTTAATGCAGTTCAAGGACTCATAGAAGGCTTGGGTATAACTGAACTAGGGGAACAGTAGGTTATGAAGGACATAAAGCTATTTCTTTTTTTGCATTTTGTTTAAATATGCAAATTTTGTTTGCATATTTGGAAGAAATGCATTTTTTTTGCAGGCACAGTGGGTTAAATATGCATTTCTAATATGATATGATGTGTCTGTGCAGTTACTGTACGCATTTGGGGGTAGACATACATTATCTTTAATGCATGTTTGTGTAAATGCAGCTTTTTTGTAGCTGCAGTTTGACATGTTAATGAATGCAGATTACCACTTTTTTGTAGACAACACATGAATCAATATCTATAATTAATGCATTGTTTTTAATGAATGCAACATGTGAATCAAGTTGTCACATATATTTAATTACAGAACCCCCTCATTCAACCACATAAACCCCTCATTTAATTACAGAACCCTCTCATTCCAAACCACATGAATGCAACACATGAATCAAGATGTCACAGAAACTCAATTCCAAACCACATATAGGTACAAATTGCACATATGACCATCTCATAAACCAAACATTACATAAACTCAATCCAACATATATGTAGAGCATCATAAACTGCACAGATGACCATCTCATAACTCATCGATGACATCACACAATATATAGGCAAAGCATCATCTTATCATCTCAAGACATAACCCTAATCTCCAACACAGTTTCTCCATAAATATAAATCGTAAATAACACATGCATAAAGGGCAAACAACAAGGAAAGATCTCACATAATCATGTAGAACCAAAGATCCAGAGCATCATTAATCGATGACACTCTCAGCTCCACAAAACCCAACTCCAACCTCCGGTGTAGTGGTGCTTGTAACCTCCAGCTCCTCTCCGAAAGATCCGTAGATTCCACCACTCCAGACCATTGTATCTTCTATAACTAGGGTTTTATCATAAGAAAAACCGAGAGATGTACAATCAAATGTTTCTATCGGTGAATCAGAAGGAATATATGGATAGAAGAAGGTTTCTGGAGTAGAAAATGGAAATGTATCTATGAAGGTGAATTTGTGGTGCCCTAATTTAGGGTTTCGGTTTGGGGGAAGATGCACTGCCACAAACACAGAGAGAGTGGCTGAGGGAGAAGGAGTTGGTTGGATCGAAGAGAGTGAAACCATTTTCAGTAAAGTGGCTACGATTAAGGTTTTTAGGAGAGTGTTACACGAAGTGGCGGAGAAGACGAAGTCTCGAGAGAGAGAAACTTCGAGAATGAGAAACACAACAAGAGAAATAATGATTTACTGTAGCAATATGAGAGAGTGAGGCGGTGAAATGTAGATATGGGCTTAGGGTTGAGTATAATTATGGGCTTGATTAGCAGGCCCTAATTAAATAATTAACAACTAATTAATACAATTAATCATTCTTATTATTTCCAAAAATGGAAACCAACCAGAAATAACAGGACAGTTCAAAATGGAATGCAAGCCGGAAATAACGGGACGGAGGGAGTATATCCTTAGACTCTTTCTACATAGATAACAACCTTAGACTCTTTCTACTTATTTAATGCATATTGATATGGAGAATATCAGCAAGCTTATATCCTAAGCTATTTACACATCAAATCATTAAATAAATAATCTTTAAAGGGTCTGCTGCCTTTGTGAAAGACCTCGTTATGTATTTGATAGGTCTGCGATGATAGAGCTCATACAAGTTCAAGTATTCTTACTTGCAGACCCACAAGGCTCTACCCGGCAGAGTCTCTCTGGTTCTGCAATGGGCTTTGCAGCTTAATGGACTTAGGCTCGTGAAGGCATTTTTGTCTTATCTAGGGTCTGTTATTGCATGTTTTACATGAATAAAGCACTGACACATGTCAGGGCTCCTCTGACATGGTTCAGAGTAACTTCCAACCACGTGGAAAGTTGATAGCAACCTAGCAGAACCACTGCCGACTTGATTCTGCCTTATTCGATATAATTTGGTAAATTGTACTACACGTCTAAGGTTGTTATCCATGTGGTATGACTCTTTTACCCTCTTTATATCATACTATATATACCCCATTCATTTTCATTTTCAAGTTAAGACACACTTAACTCTCAATCTCATATACTTCACGTATTCATTGCATACTTGCATTCTCTCGAGTCCAAACGAGATGACTTGAGCGTCGGAGCTCTCCCCGAAAAACCCCAACCACTCATCCGGTCTTATTTTGCAGGCAAAAGCCTGCAAGCTCAAGATCCATCTATTCACGTGACCAAGTTGTGCAGTTTCATCAAAGGTACGAACTTCAAACTCTTGGAGCTTTCATATGCTTTTTCTTCTTACTTTGTTGTGGACTAATCCTCAGTCCAACACGCAGCATAATTTGTACTTTAATTTTGAAGCAGAAGAATATTAGAAATAATAAAATTTTAAAAAAAATGTTAATAAACTTTAAAAATAATTCTAAATTTTGATTTGGTCATTCTCGGCATTCATTACTATTCATTCCCACACGTCACCTGAAAACTGTAAAATATAAGATGGGAGCATATCAAAATATACTTACTGAAGAACATGAAATATACATATTCGTTTAAACATGCTTCCCAATCACATAATCAAATATAACATTGAAATTTTTGAGTCATTATATATTCTGAAATTGAACGTCTATCTGACATGTAATTATTCTGAAACTTAATATAACATGTTTATAATCAAACATGAATTATAAACATATCAAACATACATGAATAAAACCATATAGCATTAAAATTTCTCACCTTAACTTGAAATATCTCTGACTTGAAATTCGTATATTCCTCCACTTTAAAAAACTACTTGGCTTCTATTTAAAGTTACGGACGAAGAGTTTTTGATAACCATACAACTTAATAAAACTTATCTCCAAAAGGTTTAGATTTGATGAGTATTCAATTCATAAAATAATGAATAAATTGGGTTGTTACACTCATGTCCTAAACACGACTATCACCAATGGTGGATTCAAAATATTATGTTAGTGAAGGGATATATTTTAAATTTTGAATTCAAATATGTAATGAAAATAATTTTACTATAGTTCGATTTGACGATATAAATTTATTATATTATGATTGAATGAAAAGAAAAAGGAAATAGTTTTAGCAATTTTAAAATATTACACATATTAAATACATATGTGACACAAGACCCTTAATCCGTTCTTGACTACCATGCACCATTAACCATACCAATTACTAGGGTTGAGCAACGGTCCGATTCGATTAAAAACCGAACTAAAATACTAAAACCAAATAAACCGAATTGCTTAGAAATTAAAATCAATCCGATCAAATTATTTACAAACCAAACCAATCCAAACCGAAATTTAAAATTCGATTTCGGTTCGGTTATCCAAAAATTCTAATTATATTTTTTTCTCCACGATAAATTTATTATAATTTGCACTCGAAAATTGATGTTCAAATTAGTTTAATAAAAACTTTGTTCAATCTTGCATATGATAATTTAAAACATGAAATAAAAATTGAGAAAATTAATTTATTCAAACACTTTCAATTTCTAAGTTTACTCATATAATTTTAAGTTATTTGTTTACTTTCCTTTCGAAAATATATTTTAGTTTTATGATAATTCTTTAGAATTTAGAACTTGTATTTATTCTATAACTGAGATTTTGTAACAAATGCTGTTTAAGCTTAAGTAATTTATTTATTTATTTTAATTTATAACATTATAATTAATATATAATAAAATTCGGTCGGTTCGGTTAATAATCAAACCGTTTTACTAAAAACCGATCCGAACCATAAAAAATTCAGTTCCTAAAAATTAAAACCGAACCAAATCCAAAAATTTTAAAACCAATCCAAACCGACCAAACATTAATGATTCGGTTCAATTTTTCAATTTGGATCAGTTTTTGCTCACCCCTACCAATTACTGCCACAACGGTGTACATTACACAATAAAATCGAAAGGGATAATGGCCTTAAAATTCATCACTTTTTCATTTAGTTGCAAATATAACATCACTTTTCAATTTAGCTTAAAAATACACCACCTTTTACTTTGTTGTAATTTTCCCCAAATTTTGGAATGAACTTGATTTGAAATGATGTGGCACACATGTGGCAATAGATTTTTAAGGATTAATTTAATTTATCTAATGTGTCATTTTAATTATCCAATGTGGCATTTCAATTATTCAATGTGATATTTTATTTATGCAATATAGTAATATATTGTACTCATGTTGATTTTATTCAATTAATAATTAATTTTATAATTATGATGTGTTATTTTATACAAAAATATGAATTGTACATTTTTATTTTTTAAAGTATAAACCATTTGATTATAAATATTAAACATAACAATATTAAATAGTTTATACTATAATGCATTACATTTATCATGACAATGCATTAAATTATACTACAAGATGCCTTAATTTTTGTTTCCGTTTTATTTTGGCAGTTTTATTCAATTCCATAATTTGCGATGTTTCTATATAAAACTAGATCATGTATAATTTATGTTGTCAATTTTACCCTTAATTAGTTAATTAAAAATAAAAACTAACTAAAGATAATAAAAAAATATTGAAAATACCCATTTTAAAATTATACTAATAAATATTGTAGTACTAAAATAGAAAATAATAAAAAAAATTGAAAAAAATAAATAATATATATATATATATATAAGCTTCTTGTTTTAAAATTATACTAATAAATATTGTACTAAAATAGAAAAAAATAAAAATAAAATTATAAGAGTGGCTCGACTCTATCAAAATATATATAATATTATGTGTGGATATTTTATGCTTAAAATTTATAATTTAATGATTTATATTTTAAAAAATAAAAAATATAACATTTACATTGTTATGTTTAATATTTATAATCTAATATTTTAAATTTAAACAATAAAAATGTACTCCCTCCGTCCCACGAAAGTGGTCCTCTATTATATTCAAATGAGTGTATTATTATAATGAAACAAGACCACTTTCGTGGGACGGAGGGAGTATAATTTATATTTTTATGTATTGCTATATTGTATAAATAAAATGACACATTGATGAATTGAAATGCCACATTGGATAATTGAAATGACACATTGGATATATTAAATTAATCCTTAAAAATCTATTGCCACTTGTGTGCCACATATTCTTAAATTAAGGTCATTCCAAAATTTGGGGAAAATTACAACAAAGTAAAAAGTGATGTATTTTTAGGCTAAATTGAAAAGTCATGTTATATTTGCAACTAAATGAAAAGGTGATGTATTTTAAGGCCATTATCCCAAATCGAAATGGTACCATTTTGTACTTGTTAAAAAATGTGTCCTTAATAACATAAGACAATTAATTATTAGCGCCTATTTTATGCCTTAGTAATCCCTCTGTCTCACTGAATGCCGCCACAATGGATCCGACACGGAATATAAAAAATTAAAATGTGAGTAATTTTTAGAAAAGTAGGATTAATGAATTTTAAAGGTACATTTTTTTTTTCTTTTTGAAAAAGTGACAATTTTTAATGAGACGGTCTAAAAGGGAAACATAATCACTTTTAACGGGTGTAATAAGGAAACATAATACTTTTAGCGGATGGAAGGGAGTTGTATTTTCTAAAATTCATGAAATATACCAAAAGAAAAATAGAAAAATAAACATGTAGAAGGTGGTTTATAAGTGAGGAGGGAGGAGTGAAATTATATGTGTATATATATTATAAGTATTTAATTTGATAAAAAGTAGTAGTACCATTATAACTCTACTGAAAAGAGGTAAGTTGGTAGTACATTGATTGGAACCTTAGACTGAACAATGATGACAGATAGCACAATAAATCTGATAGAGGAATCTCCAACACATCGGTCCCATGATTCTTTCTACCATTATTTTTTTCTTGCTCCAATCATTTTTCTAATGTGTGAGCGGTAGATATTAGAGATGTAATTATTGGTCCGAAACGAGTTATGCATGTCATCATGTATGAAGATGGAAAATAGATTTTGTTTAGATGTCAATCGTACAGTTTACACGGTTGGTTTCATTATTTGGCTAAATTTATACTGAAATTAGTGTGGATATTGGTGGTTAGTGGTTACATAAACATGTTTAGTAGAAAACAGAAGATTTACAGTTGAATCTTTCCTTTTCGATTAGTCAATGTTCATTTTTATAATTAATCAAAATAGTGATTGTAAATCAAAAACCTGAAAAGTAGTGCAAGAAATTAAGACACGAAATTTCGTATATGTCGTTTGAATAAAAACTCATATATTTTATTTACGATCGTAATGTGAATCAAGAGTTTCCTATTAAATTGAATATAAATGTTTTACCTCGATTCGAGATTTACAGGGTAGACGTTAACTTCAACTTGATCAATAATAGATTATAATATAAATATTTTTCTAAACTAGTCTATTACTTGTGAGAATTCTATTAATTCTATAAGAACTAAAAGAGATTAGACGGCACAAGTGCAAATATTTTTAAATTTGGATTTGAAGAGTCAAATTTATCTACGATATTTTCTATTAATGTGTTTTTTAAAGTTGAAGGTGAAAAGTTTTTATACGTTATTTTCCGATATGATCCATTCATGAATTTATCATATACTCTTGATAAATATTTTTTTTAGAATCGTCGTTATACAATTGAATTATTGTTTATAGTACACTCAAATAAATAACTTTTTCATTCAGAGCTTTAATTCAATTTCAAAATGCGTTATTGAACCTTTTGCATTTTGTTTGTTGGTATAAACCTAAAGATCGTAAAGTTCGTTACATAAAATTTTTCAAAAAGTGGTGGAAATATCATTCTTTTTAGGATTTCCATAAAAATAGAATGTGAGCTGTTGAAAATTCGTTAAACATAAAGCGTAGGAAATTTTCAGAGATTTATGTATTTGTCTCTATTAAAGTAGAAAACTATTTACATCACTTAATTCTTGAAATATCTATTTGAAAAATCGAGTTGTTGGACTTTAATTTCTTCTTGTTGAAATTAGTATTGTCATTGTTTTCTGAAATGAGTATTGTCATTGTTTTCTAAAATGTTGCATGCAAACTGAAGCATGTCTATAGTTCTGTAATATTTCTCAAAATAGAAATGTTTAACATATGTTTGATTTTCATGTTGAGATTTGAAGTTAACACTATCAATTTAAGCCTTGTGTTGACCATTCGTGACTTAAGAAGTAAACTTTAATTTCCGACGAACCTGTACTTTCAATCTAGTTTTTCAATTATGAGACATTAAAATCTAATCTTTAGTACAATACATCTTAATTTAGCTGATGTTTATAAGTTAGATTGATAAAATGTGTGATTGATTATTTGAAGGATAAGATAGATAAATTAATTCAAAATTTAATAATCCATCATTTATACTTCAAAGTTGACACTAGATTAATTTGAATTATTTTTATTAAGCAATCTTATCTCGCAAAGTAAATACCGCCTTAGTATAAATGACATTTTCATGCTTCAATCCTTCTGTCTTCAATTCCACGCTATTGTAAACATATAGTCCCTAACATATATACGAATTTACTTAAAAATAAGACTAAAGGAAGGTTTTAACACTTGGAATTTGAATGAAAGTATCTAACAATTCTCCTAACAATAATTATTTAGTATTTAATTTCACTACAAGAAAAAAGACTTTTAGTGATGAAAGCATTAGGGAAAGGACATATATCCTCTCTATCGTAGAAAAATACTTTTAGTGTGAATAAAAATTGTAGTTAAAAGTTAAATTTTCATAACTAATAACCTTTAGGTGATAAAATTTTTCATCTGTCATCCCTTCTCATTATTACTCTCTAGTTAAAAATCAATAATGACAGTATAGTGTATTTTTTAATCTTATTAAATGTATTTTTTCTTGTAGTGTTTTAATATCATTTATTTTAATAGTTAATTTTGGGTTAATTGTTGAACTTTTAGCTATTATTATTTATGTCAATAATATTAACATGTAATGATTGTGGAATTGTTAGCTTTCTTAAACTACATCAAGATTATCAATCAATTTATTCATGAAGCATAATTTTTTTATTGGTACTTTTATTCATATCTCAATTATTATAGAGATTTCTTGAAGATTAAAAAACATGCATCAATTTGGTTTTGAAAGAGAAATTAAAAAAGTTAGATTAGTTTGGAAAAACGTGCAAGTTTTGTATCCGGTGGCTTGATGCCATAAATCAACGAATAAAACAAGAGCTGCGATAGAGCTAGGCAAATTATGGATCGATTAGTTGGTAATAAATTGATTTTATACTTTAATTAAATAAGTACTTAATAATTTGATTTGAAGAACACGTAAATATGGAATGATATGATCGCTTCAAGCTGAATTAGTTAAGTTAAAAGTATAATTAATGCATCATTTGTTACTTAATTAATTCGACATCCCATGCATACATGTAAATATATAAGTATGAATATAAGAGTTGGTTAAAAGTAGTTTTGAGTTGGGAATTAATTACTCCCTCTGTCCCACTAAACTAGACCCATTTGTATTAAAATAATACACTCATCTACTTTTCAAATGAGTCTAATTTAGTGGGACGGAGGGAGTATACGAAGAGTAGTGCAAAGAAATGAGGGAGGAATTGAATTTGACTATACAAAAAAGATATAGGTATGACTTTAGTTCCGTAGTAGCTAAGTAGCTACTACAACGCTAAAAATACTGTTTATCAACTTAGGAAGTGAGGAGAGACTTTAAATGTAATGAAAAGCACTTGACATATACATATACACATAGGTCCAAATTAAAGTAGGGCCAATAAGTAATTAATTCTAAAAGCTTCACTATAATAATATAATTAAATTTCTCCCCCAACCATCACAAACAAACAGTATATATAGTTGTACATAATATTATGAACGTTGGCTCGTGATCAAATTAAACCATTGTGCTTGTATTTCTTTCAGGCATCAACCCATTTTCTACCTTAGGAAAAAAAATAGAGTACGTACTTTTTTCAAGTTTGTTTAACATATAATTTTAGGCAGGAACGGAGCCAGAAATTATATTAAGAACCAAAATTTCTCAACATCAAAATTATAAAATTATACGAAAAAGAAAATAATGAAGACAATATGCTACATTTTTTGTAGGCTTCCAACCAATTAGAAATTTTTTTATACTAAACAGATATCAACTTTGTACGATTCTTATCCACAATCAAAAAAATTCCATAAGCATTTCCTGTTATCATTGAAAAATGAATGAAGTATTTTGTACTTCATTGTGTTGATTTATGAACATATATATAAAAAATGCAAGATTACTCTTAAAAAAACTCTCCTTTTTCAAAATAAATATGAAGTATTAAAAAAAAGTCATACGCTACAATCAAAAGACAAAGAGTTGAAAGCGTGTATGACTGATTTAATTGGCTATTAATTAATTTCAAACTCCTAAACATTACATACTATATAGCAGATTAAAATAATTAAATTATAGAGAAAATAGAGAACAACAAATATTTGAATATGAATTAAAATATAAAGAACGAATGAGATCTCATATAATAATCGCGCTCGAAAATTCTTAACCGATGTTGGAATAGAAGAGATTAAACATAAATCATACTAAATAACATATAGAAAAACAAAGAAATATTTGGAAAATGACGTGGAGTTGCACTTTGCAAAAAAACAAAAAAAAAAACTCTCAATTGCAAGTCATGCGTTGATGGAGGTTGAAATTTAAACTGTTAACTTAACAAAATTAACATATTTATACATAATAATACCTAAGTTAAAAATTAAGAGCATTAATTATAACTTAATAAAATTTTTTTTTAAAACATAAACTAATAATATATATATATATAAATATATTTATTTATTTAAATTGAAATTTTGAGGGGGGCGGTGGCCACTACCAGCCACCCCCCTCGCTCTTTCTCTGATTTTCGGGTTAATAGGTAAAATATATATTTTAATAAAATAAAGATAAAAATATTCAATTAGATGATGTAAATGTAAATTATCACTTAAATACATGTCACAAATTATTATTTAATAATTATATTTTCAAATGTCGTTAAAAAATTTAGTGACATATATTTTTACTTTTTTGACTCATAATTGCTACACAACATGTCACTATTAGATTTTTTTTTTGTAGTGAGATCAATATTTTGTTAAATTTTCTAAATCGTAAATCGGTATGACAACGGTTCAGTTTTTAATTGTAACCGTGAACACCTCTACATTAATGTATACATATATATTAAAAGTGAAAAGAATACACAATAATAATTTTTTTTTTATATGTTCATGTAATTCAACTAAGTAAATAAGGAAAAAATAATCTTGTCATATGCTAATATAATAGGAAGCAATAAATAAGCGCATCCAGCTTTAAAGCTAAAGTTGAGTTAAGAAAATTGTACATACCACGATTGATATTACCAACATGTGTGAATACATGATATCATATTATGTATCTAAACATACATATACTAACAAGGGAAAAGAGCCTAAAGTTTGAGTATTGTTAGATATTTTAGTGTAATTGGATTAACTTGTTTGATCAATATCATCATAACAATACATCATATAAGTTTGGTGGTGCGGAGTGCACACTTATATGAATTTATTATGATATTAGGGGCGAAGCCTCTAAAGGACGGGGTCCAAGGGGCAGAGCCCCTGTGCAAGAAATTCATCGGAAATTTAATTTTTGGAATTTCGAGGGACTATTTTGTAATTTTAAAAATTGCAAAATCAGTTATGAAAACTGCCGCCGCTTCAGTTCTTTTAAAAAGAATTTTGATCAAACTTCTCGAGATGACGAAAGACATACAAAAGTTCGAACAAAACTATGAATTGTATCCGATTGAATAATTCGATAGAACCGTCGAATTGATTCGATCTGAAAGTGTTTCACGCCTTTCAGAGAATCCGGTTTTGATTTGTTTGTCAGTTTTACTCCAACAAAGATCAAATCAATTAAGATGGCGAACAGAGAATCTGTGAAGGATTTGACTAGGAATTTCGAGAAGTTGGACAAATTTGTTGGGCAGGATTTCAGACGTTGGCAGAAGAAGATGCACTTCATATTGACGAATCTCACGATTGTGTACGTTCTAAGTACTCCCAAGCCCGAGTCTGTTGAAGATGAAACTCTGGAGCAAACGAGAAGACGCTCGAAGTGGGAGAACGATGATTACATATGTCGTGGCCACATCTTGAATGGTATGTCTGATTCCCTCTTTGATGTGTATCAAAATGTAGAGTCTGCAAAGGAATTGTGGGATTCCCTCGAAGCCAAATACATGACAGAAGATGCCTCGAACAAGAAGTTTCTTGTTGGTAATTTTATAAATTATAAAATGGTAGATTCGAGGCCTGTCATGGAGCAGTATAATGAATTGCTTAGAATATTGGGATAATTCGCCCAATATGATATGAAAATGGATGAATGCATTTCAATATTATAAGAGGTTGAAAGATATGTCGAAAATGAGTTTGATACCTGCTTTTGAGTTGAATGCTGAAAAGTGTAAAACTTGCATGTTAACTAAGATTAATAGACAGCCTTTCCCTAAGCATGTTGTAAGATATACTTGTTTATTAGAACTTGTACACAGTGATTTGTGTGATTTTCATTCTACTCCGTCACTTAGTAATAAAAAATATGTTGTTACTTTTATTGATGATGCAACTAGATATTGCTATGTCTATTTGTGCCATTCGAAAGACGAAGCTCTTGATAAATTTAAAATCTATAAAGAAGAGGTAGAGCTCCGTCATGGTGTGAAGATAAAAACTCTTTGCACTGATAGGGGAGGTGAGTACTTTGATCCAGTGTATTTTAAATCTACTGGTATAGTACATCAGACCACAGCTCCATATACACCACAACAAAATGATGTAGCTGAAAGAAAGAATAGAACATTGAAAGAAATGGTTAATTCAATGTTGTGCTATTCTGGTTTAAGTGAAGGTTTTTGGGGTGAGGCTATGTTGAAAGCCTGTTACTTACTGAATCGAGTTCCTAACAAAAGGAACAAGATAACCCCTTATGAACTTTGGTATAAGAGACCACCAAAACTGAGTTATTTAAGAGTTTGGGGTTGTAGAGCAGTGGTGAGACTAACTGATCCTAAAATGAAAACCATAGGCCAAAGAGGTATAGATTGTGTATTCATTGGCTATCCTGAAAATTCAATTTGTTATAGATTATATGTCATAGAATCTAATGACTATGTAGCTGTGCACTATATTATTGAGTCAAGGGATGCTGATTTTGGCAATGAGAATAGATTCACATCTATACCTAAACCTGGAGACATGATTGCAAGCTATGGTAATTCTGGTATGAGTGACCGAGTGACTGATACACCTCCCGAGCCTAGGAGGAGTATTAGAACACGAAAAACTAAAACTTTTGGTGATGATTTCCAATTGTATTTGGTGGAAGGATCCAGGACTGAAATTAACTTTCAATATCAATATTGTTTCAATATTGATGGTGATCCAAGGACATATAATGAAGCTATGGCTTCTACGGATAATGCATTCTGGAAAGAGGCAATCCAAGATGAGATTGACTCTATATTGCACAACAATACTTGGAAATTGTGCGATTTACCACCTGGGTGTAAACCATTGGGAAGTAAATGGATCTTCAGAAGGAAGATGAAGGTAGATGGAAGCATAGACAAGTTTAAAGCTAGATTGGTTATTGCTTTAGACAAAAGGAGGATATTGATTTCTTTGACACTTATGCTCCTGTGGCTAGGATTACCACCATTAGATTATTGTTAGCACTTGCAGCTATACATAATCTTGTAATTCACCAAATGGATGTTAAGACAGCCTTCTTGAACGGTGAATTGGATGAAGAGATTTACATGAAACAACCCGAAGGTTTTTTCATGCCTGGTAATGAACATAAAGTTTGTAAGTTGATGAAATCTCTTTTTGGACTAAAGCAAGCTCCTAAGCAATGACATCAGAAGTTTGATGATGTTGTGTTGTCTAATGGTTTTGTACTTAACCAAGCAGACAAGTGTGTGTATAGCAAGTTTGATACTTCTGGTAAAGGAGTAATCATTTGGTTATACGTGGATGACATGTTAATTTTTGGTACTGACCAAGATCAAGTTGATAAAACAAAGGAATTTTTGTCATCTAAGTTTGATATGAAAGACATGGGGGAGTCTGATGTGATACTTGGAATTACTATCACACGTGGAGAACATGACATATCTATTTCTCAATCACATTATATTGAGAAGGTATTGGAAAAGTTTAATCTCAAAGATTGTTCTCCAACGGGAACTCCTTTAGATACTAGTGCAAAACTCGTGCCTAATAAATGAGTTGTTGTAAATCAGCTTGAATATTCAAAGGCTATTGGTTCTCTCATGTATGTTATGATTAGTACCAGACCTGATATAGCCTTTGCAATTGGAAAACTGAGTAGATATACTCACAATCCTAGTTTAATCCATTGGCAAACAATTAATCGAGTATTTAAATACTTGAAAGGAACTAAGGATTATGGGTTGACTTATTCTGGGTTTCCTTTTGTTCTTGAAGGTTATTCTGATGCAAGTTGGATTACCAATTTGGAAGATCATTCTTCTACGAGTGGTTGGACATTCCTTCTTGGAGGTGGTGCTATATGTTGGGCATCAAAGAAACAAACTTGCATTACTAATTCAACAATGGAATCTGAGTTTGTGGCTTTAGCAGCAGTTGGTAAAGTGGCTGAATGGCTAAGAAATTTGATTTATGAAATTCCATTGTGGCCTAAACCATTGTCACCAATATTTATCAGATGTGACAGTGCAGCTACTTTGGCTAAGGCATATAGTCAAGTGTACAATGGAAAGTCTCGACACTTAGGTGTTAGACATAGCATGATACGTGAACTTATCACGGATGGTGTGATATCTGTAGAGTTTGTAAGAACTCAACACAATTTAGCCGATCATTTAACCAAAGGGTTAAGTAGAGATCTTGTGCGCAAATCGGCTGTGGGGATGGGTTTAAAGTCCACTAGAAATCTCTAATATTAAGATACCCAATTTCCATCTAGTATGATGCTAGGTGCTGAATTCAATGTGGAAGGCTTAATATTTTGAGATTGGAACACATTAAAAAATTATCCCAAGGTATGTGTTCGGACCTGCAAGTTAAGGAGGTTGAATGTATACATTCTTAATAGCTATTTTGACAAATTGCATATGCAGGTGCAAGAATAAAAGCGCTACCTATATGACCATGAAGTTTAGCCGCTTCAAGAAGCTGGGACTTGACTTTGACATGCTTATGAAGGATAAGGACACAGGCTAGTAAAATATAGTGTCAAGATAGAACATATAAGTATGTAAACTTTTGTGTACATTATCTTCGTGTATTTAAAATGAATTCACAGGGTTCAATCCTTAGAGATACCATGTTATTCGAATATATGGAATGTATAGTGTACTAAGATGAAATTCAATCGTTACGATATTTTATTTATGCAAATGTTTGAATGTTTGAGATGACTTGTTTTTAGTTAATCAAGGATTACACTAAAATAGGGGAGGATTGTTAGATATTTTAGTGTAATTGGATTAACTTGTTTGATCAATATCATCATAACAATACATCATATAAGTTTGGTGGTGCGGAGTGCACACTTATATGAATTTATTATGATATTAGGGGCGAAGCCCCTAAAGGACGGGGTCCAAGGGGCAGAGCCCCTGGCTGGGGTCGAGGGACTATTTTTCAATTTTAAAAATTGCAAAATCAGTTATGAAAACTGCCGCCAAACTGCCGCCGCTTCAGTTCTTTTAAAAAGAATTTTGATCAAACTTCTCGAGATGACGAAAGACATACAAAAGTTTGAACAAAACTCTTAATTGTATCCGATTGAATAATTCGATAGAACTGTCGAATTGATTCGATTTGAAAGTGTTTCACGCCTTTCAGAGAATCCGGTTAGATTTGTTTGTCAGTTTTACTCCAACAAGTATGAGGATTGATTAAGAGCTTTGAGTTTCGATCATTATGAGTACTGCAGAAAACTACGTATAGACTAGAGGAATTGGATAAATAAAAGGTTAATAAGGGATTAACTGGAGTTGGAGAAATCCTTGTCCTAACTATATGTGTACTACATGATGAGTGAGTACTGTTTAATTGATTTGATTTCATGCAATAACCCTTGTCCTAACTCTATGGACAATAGAATTTGGAAATTAGAGTCGAGTGGAGCGTAATCGGTTCGTAGTGGGTACAATCTTCTCATGAACTGAAAGGAGAACGCGGAGGATGGCCCGTTGGTCTACTGTGGACTGATTCGGAATAAAGTTGTAGCCTATAAAGTCCAAGTAACAGAGTGGAGAGTGGTGTTTAGAAGAATAACTACTAAATCAGAACTCAAGAGACGAAATGCCCTGCCGCCAAACTCCTTGACTTCATGCTCCCTCTGCGACAACGCCAATGAGACTATTGACGGAACTCAGTCTCTATCCCTTCGGTCAAGATAAATTTATAAACCTACACTATTCACTAGGTTTCACTAGTAGCAAGTACATGGTCGATCCCACAGGGAGTTGGTGGATTTCTCTCTCGATGTCACAATTTGGGGTTTTGAGTCGAGTCTTGCCTTGGGCAAGAAGTTGTAATCAAGCAGAAAGTAAAGTGCTGAAATATAAATAACTAAAAAGAAAACACTAAGATAGTTAAATAAGAAAGCAACTTGACTTGGGTTAGAATCCTTGAGTCTTGACTTATGTCTTGATCATTGGTGCAAAGTTGTCCGTTGTACTAGCATGTCATTGGTTAAAGGCGAGCGTAAGAATGAGGTTTTACTCCTACCACCCAAACGCATCACTCAGGCAACCCCCTTTTTAATCTTCACGTAGCTACTTAAGCCTCGCCCAGCATACCTTTTCAGTCCAGAAGGTAAGGGTTACTCACTCCCTTATCTCCCTTGTCCAAGATTGCTCATGGACCAAGCCTACTCCAGCATACCCAAATAGGTATTAACGGGACTGCGCAACCATGGATACACCATCTCAAACGTCCGTCCCATGACGTTCCCACCTACATCACCACGCTGATCCCTCTGGCTGGCAAGTAGAAGTCACTAAGACTTGGAGTTTCCAGCTCGCAGTTGTAACTTGATCTTTTCCAAGACTGCTACTAGCCAGACAACACCGAGGACTTGATCAAGTTGTATATGATTCAGATCCAACGCTTTAGGAACATGCCAATACAACTATACGTGCAATTAGATCTCTCAAGACGTTATAAGTTTGGGTTCAATTCATCTTTCCCAAGTCAATCTTAATAACCCTAGCTACTTATATGAAAAGCAAATAACACAAAGTAAATAAATAAAAGCATATTTATATTGAAATACGAAAATAAAGTGTTACCAAAAGATTCTCTTGCCAGGACCAACCCTTGGCAAGGCCGAAAGTATCAACATAATTTAAATAAATTCTTTGCCCGTAGGACTTGTTCCTTCCTTCCAATCACTCATTAAAATAAAGTGTAGACTAAGAGAAAGAGCAGCTGGGCGTCGTCCCTCCCCTTGAATGCATATGTCTTTGATTCATAGTGCGGGTGTTTATAGATCTTTATGGGCTTGGACTTTGTAGTAGCCGTGACTAGGGTTTACGGCGAACTTTCCTTCCCGATTAGATCTTCCTTGTAGAAGGAGATACTCCAAATCCCCCATATAATTGGTGGAAGGAAAGGGAGATTTGTTTTCCTTTTCTGCGGAAGAAAAGAAATCCGCCACAAATCCCAGCCCCTTGCCCATTGTCTTCCGCGCGCCCGACTGCCTCACTCTTCCTCCTCGTCTTGGCCAATGTGCTCCTCTTACCCCCAGCGGTTGCAGCGTGATCTCGAGCAGTACATTGCCTTGAGCTTCAGACTACCCAAGATGCTCCGTGTGTAAACATGCCTCTTTCTTGAGATGACCTGCAACCTTGACATGTATCCTGCCAACTCAGACTCGTGTCCTCCCAGACACAAAATACGACACAACAAAGAAAAATAACTCGATCTAGACCTAAAATAAGACACAAAAATAGCACGAAAAACAGGCTCATCAATTATTAATCACATATTCGTCGAATGCTGGTCTTCGTGGATGCTGTGGGGTCGTTGCTTGGAGTGGCTCGGAGTACAAGCTATACTCTCAAATGCAGTCTCGATCAACTTCATTCAATTCTGCTTCTTGTTGAAAGGTAAGAAATTTAGACAATTTTTTGCTGCGATTTGAGAATTTGTTGTTTGGTGATTTGGAAAAAATAGAAATGAGATTGTTTTCAATAATGGGGAGTGAAATATTAATAGATTGATAGGGGAAATTAAGTCAGTTGGGTGATGTTGGGCTGTTAGTAAGAAGGTTAGCTACTGCAATATCGGGAATAATGGGGAGTGAAATATTAATAGCTTGTTTGTTCAATTGGTTGTTTGATGAGTGTATCATGTTGGATGTTCCGGTTGATGGCAATTGTTATTAGGGCTGTCAAAATTTACCGAAAAAACGGTATACCGTGCATACCGTATCGAAAAATACCGCAAAATACCGAATATAAGGTATACCGAAATTTTTGGCAAGGTATGATACCGTACCGAATTTTTCGGTAAGGTAAAGGTATAAGTTTTTCAAATACCGAGGTATACCGTCATATACCGTACCGTAGTATATAATGGAAAAAAATGATATATATTGTTGTTTTTGTGTATATAAAATTATATGTACATATATATTCAATTTTAATCATAACAAAATAATTATTTATAAATTATAGTTAATAAATATTAGTGACAAATTACAAAATACATGATTTTGTTGATAATTGAAAATATTGAATAAGACATAATTTTTTGTTACATAACTAAATAGTTGTGATATAATTTTACTAAATTATTTTTTAAAACTAGTACATCAATCTAAATAATTATAATAAAATAAAAATAAATTATTTTATATGATAATATAACTATGTCTACTTAATTTTAAATATAATATAAATTGTAATATATAATTAATGAAAATAACTTAATTTGTTGGTATAATATATCACGCATATATGACCAATTAATAAGAAAATGATTCATATATTTAAATTTAGTACATATATAACAATATAATAATATAATTAGTTAATCTTTTAGTAATTAATTATATGATATTAGTGGTTAATCTCGAAAATTATGTTATTATAAAATAATACTTTGTATTTTTTTATATGTTTAATGTTATTTAAGGTGTCATTCATTATGTTTTATATATGCACATATTTTAAATAAATAAATTTTTAGTATACCGCCAAAGAAAGGTATACCGAAGTAAGGTAAGGTATACCGAAAATAAGGTAAGGTATAGGTATGTAAAAATGTCATACCGAAAGTAAGGTATACCGAACTAAGGTATACCGAAAATTATGGTAAGGTAACAGTATGAAATTTTCCATACCGAAGGTAAAGATAAGGTATAAGGTATGACGATTTTAGTAAGATATACCGTACCGTGACACCCCTAATTGTTATTCCTACTTAATAAATTGTTCATCTTTTGTAAAAAAATAATAATACTAGTTGTAGTAGCGTAAAGTAATGGATGAAAGTGATTAAGCAATGGATCAAGAACAAATGATGTGTGTAATGTAAGATTGATTATCCTAATGTCCTAAATTTTATTCTAATCATATGATAACTAATATTATAAAATAGGAGAATCTTGATTATTTATATGATTTTAACAAGGTCAATAATGTAACCTGCATATCACCGAGAGATAATAATATGTGTACTAACTACTATGACGACATTGCCAAACCTAAATTTGAGGATTTATAAGGATGAAAGAACTTCTATTCGTCATTTATTTATTTATTCATTGGTTAATGTTCTATATAAAACCTCAAAGTACTTGCACTCATTATGATTTTAACCGAAAAAAGAAGAATTATGCGTGTAATTTTATGGATTTTACATAAAAATAATTATTGATACAATACATATGTTGAATGTTCAACAATGTAGGAATTATAAAATATTTGTTCTAATAATGCTAATATCGCTTATATCATAATTAGTGAGTTAATAGACAAATTTTAAGAAAAATAATAATAATTTGACTTCTGTGTTGTAAATTCTCTTCTGTTCCACCGATTAAGTTGAGTAGATAATATAAAGAGAAAGATAAAAGTAGAAAAGAGAATAGAGAGAAACTGTAGAGACGGCACAAGAGAAAAGAAACGGTAGGGTTCAAAAACCCTAGAACTTTATTAATATTTATAGATGGTACACTATACAAAAGATATTACACAATCATAAATAAATATCTAAATATTTTAATATTAATGTCCATCAAATAACCTTATTTTATAACACTCCCATTGGACATTGCTATGTGATGTACATACCTCGTTAAAAAAAATCTCGCTGAAAAACCGTATGGGATGAAACAGTCAAGGAAAAGAGTATATGTCATACACATATATATTTTTATTATTTTTTGCCTCATTAAAAATATTCACCAAGAAAACCCAGTAAGAAAACCTGGTAAGGGAAAAAGAGTACAACATTTAGCCTTCAAGGCATAATGTAGACATTCAGGTCTAATTTTTGAAATTATTTCTGAATATTCGCTCCCACGAAGATAATAACCTTCCAAGTCTACGCATTCCAATATGATAAACATATTTTTCAAATGTTGACGTAGGTAGAGATTTTGCGAACAAATCTGCAAGATTTTCACTGGAGCGAATCTTATGTATTGCAATTTCGACGCTCTTCTGGAGCTCATGTGGATAAAAGAACTTAGGTAATATGTGTTTCGTTAAATTTTCTTTAACATATCAATTATTCATTTGTCCAATACAAGCTGCATTATACTCATATATGACAGTGGGAGCGTTATCATTCATTGGAATACCACAATATTCACGAATGTATTGTGTCAATAATCTTAACCACACACATTCTTTTGCGGTTTCATGTAAAGCTATAATCTCTTAGTGGTTTGATGATGTAGTGACTAGGGCCTATTTAACAGCTCTCCATGAAATAGCAGTACCACCACAGAGAAAAACATAACCAGTCTGAGATTTGACATTGTGGGATCAGATAAATAACCAGCATCTGAGTAGTCAACCAATGTCATATCTTGATTTATTTGGTAAAACAAACCAAGATCTTTAGTGCCTTGAAGATAACAAAGAATGTGTTTAACACCATTCCAATGTCTTTGAATGGGAGAAGCACTGAATCTTGCAAGTAAATTTACTGCAAATGCAATGTCAAGTCTTGTGCAATTTGCAAGATAAAGAAGTGCTCCAATGACACTAAAGTAAGGAACTTCCGGTCCCAAAATTTCTTCATCATCTTCTTTAGGTCTAAATGGGTCCTTATTTACTTCTAGTGATCGGACAACCATTGGCGTGCTAAGTGGATGTGATTTATCCATATAAAATATTTCTAGAACCTTCTTCACATAAGTTGACTAGTGTACAAAAATTCCTTCTGGGAAATGCTCGATCTGCAGGCCGAGACAAAACTTGGTTTTACCCAAATATTTCATTTCAAACTCCGTCTTTAAGCATGAGCTAGCTTCCTCAACTTCTTTGTGCGCTCCAATTACGTTTATGTCATCAACATAAACAGAAATGATACAAAAACCGTTTTGTGAATTCTTGATAAAGACACAAGGACACACATCATTGTTTATAAATTATTTCGTTAAGATGAATTCACTTAGTTGGTCATACCACATTTTTCCCGACTGTTTTAAACCATGACCTTTCTAATTTAACACTATACATGTTGCGATTTTCATATTCCTTTAGTTTAGAAATATTATATCTATCAGAGATTTTCATATAAATATCAGTGTATAGTGATCCATATAAATATGCGGTCACGACATCCATTAACTGCATTTCTAATTTCATAGTTGATGCCAGAGATATTACATAGCGGAACGTTATACCATCTAAAACAGGAAAATATGTTTGATCAAAATCAATTCTGGG
The DNA here is from genome assembly GCA_026898415.1 of Leonotis leonurus. Lineage (NCBI taxonomy): Eukaryota > Viridiplantae > Streptophyta > Magnoliopsida > Lamiales > Lamiaceae > Leonotis > Leonotis leonurus. The sequence continues at coordinate 1,911,381 of JAPKLX010000034.1, read as the reverse complement.
TCTCTGCGAAAACCCTTGAGCTACCAATCTCGCTTTATATCTCACCACCTCATTATTCTCGTTTCTCTTTCGTACAAACACCCATTTATATCCTACTAGGATAGTATGCGTGGTTGTACGTACAATAGAGCCAAAAAAAATTTCTTTTATTTAGCGAGTTGAGCTCTGTCTCGATTACCTCTTTCCATTTCAACCTATCAAAGTGCTTCCGGCACTCTGCTATCATTTTTGGTTCTGGATTCAAATTATCATTTGAAATAACAAGAGCAATTGTTTGCCTCGACAACAATAACATTTATGATATAAGTTTCCCCCGTATTTATAAAATTCATAGAAAATTCAATATTAACATTAACCAGATTTTCATCATTTCACACAAAATCGTGATCTGGTTGTTCCATAATCCTAATATTATCATTAGTTGGTGCACGTGCAGATGTACTAGAATTTTCATCTTCAGGATGATCCTATTCAGGAGGTTGTTGATTCAATATCATCCCTTTATTTAATTTTGTTTTTCGAGGATTTTTATCTTTTGCACCGACAGGTCTCCCACGCTTCTGGCGTTGAGGATAATCAGCTGATTTAGTTAGTTCACGTGGAACTTCAATTTTTTACGGTGCATTCACAACAGAGATATGAGATTTCGTTACTCCTTTATCAATAAAGACATCTGGCAAATTATTTGTTAAATATTGTAAATTTATAATCTTTTGAACTTCCAGTTCAAATTGATTAGTACATGGATCTAAATAGTGAAGATTCTTTTCATTCCATGAAATTTCCCGACATTTCGTCGAAATTGGGCTTTTGTCTCCCCCTAATGTCGGGAAAAGATCTTCATAAAAAATGCAATTAGCGTACCGGGCATTTAATTGATCCCCAATCATGGGTTCAAAAAATTTAATAATAGACGGAGATTTATAACCCACGTATATCCCCAGCTTGCGCTGAGGGCCCATTGAGGTACGATGTAGTGGCGATATATGAGTATAAACTCCACAACCAAATATACGCAGATGGGAAATGTTTGGTTCTTTGCCACTTACTAATTGTATGGGGGAATAATCATGATATGCAGTTGGACGGATTTGGAGTAAATTAGCAGCATGCAGAATCGCATGACCCCAACAAGAAATAGGCAAGTTGGAATGTTGTAGCAATGGTCTAGCTATTAGTTTTAAACGTTTGATTAATGATTCAGCCATACCATTTTGAGTGTGCACATAATGAACATGATGTTCAACTTTGATACCCAATGAGGAGCAATAGTCATCAAATGCATTTGATGTGAATTCACCAGCATTATCCATTCGAATGAATTTTATTGGGTAATTAGAGAATTGAGCTCTTAATTTGTTGATTTTGGCAATCAATTTAGCAAATGCATTATTGCGAGTAGACAATAAGCATACATAAGTCCATCGATTCGAAGCATCTATTAGAACCATAAAGTATCGAAATGGTCCTGATGCGGGGTGAATAAGTCCGTATATATCTCCTTGAATTCTTTCAAGAAAAGTAGGAGATTCTATTCCAACTTTAGTACGAGAAGGTCGTACTATAAGCTTATCCTTTGCACATGCGTCACAAATAAATTCGTTTGAGGAAGGGAGATCTTTTATTTGAATATTATGCCCAATAACATTATTAATAATCCGACGTATCATATTTTGCCCAGGATAACCAATCGCTCATGTCATAATTTAAAAGATTTTGGGTCTTTAAAACTTATATTTAACGCAACATGATTATTAGGTCGGATGTAGGTATAATACAACCCGGAAGAGAAAGAGGGGAATTTTTCAATAACTTGCTTTCGACATCCAATATTTTGAGTTATGCTTAAAAATTCATTATTGTTCTCAGTTTCAGTTTTAATATGAAAACCGTTTTAGCGGATGTCTTTAAAGCTAAGAAGGGTACGTTTCGATTGTGGATACAAAAGTGCATCATTTATAATGAGTTCAGTACCCATAGGTAGTATTAAAGATGCTCTTCCAGAGCCGATGATAAGAATATTATCATTAGCAATTGTAGTAATACTCCCCCTTTTTTCAGTAAGTGTATGAAAATATTTCTTATCAGTTAAGATAGTATGTATTGTAGAACTATCCACTAAACACAAGGTGCTCGTATTCTCCATGAGTTGCATATTCGGATTCATGATTCTAAAAGCAAAATTGTGGAACAACATTAAAAATAATAACTAACAGTTCAAAAATATCCAAAACGAAATGTCACATAAGCATGAAAACAAAGACAAAAATCAAAGTACTATTCAAGTCTCTTAATTAAAACATACTAAATATAAATTTTAACTAGTTTGAATAATTAATTAATCACGAGATCACTCTTAATCTCCATAATCGGCAAGCTCGAGCTTCAACAAGTTATCATTATCAGGATTAAAAGTTAAATTTGCTTCAGGCAAACTAGCATGGTGTGTCCACCTTGAATTCCTTTGTCTTTTCTTCAACTACCTTTACACGTACTAGCATGTGCTTCAGGTACTGCTTGTGTACCTACAGGCCTTGCATTGTGATTTCTATCAATTCAGTATCTGTAATTTTCTGCTTACAGAGCTTTAATTGTGACACAATTCGATGCAAGACACAATTGTATTCAACCACGGACTTAAAATCCTCAAAACATAAATTAAGCCATTACAAAGCTTTAATTGTGACACAATTCGATGCAAGGCAGAATTGTATTCAACCACGGACTTAAAATCCTCAAAACGTAAATTAAGCTAATCATGATATGCTTGAGGGAGGATAATTGATGTTTGTTGGTTAATGTGATCCGTCATGAATTGCCATAGGGAAACCAGATTAAGGTACTTATTTTAAAATTCTTATTTAAGTGATGGCAAAGAAATATTAAAACCTTCGCCTTCTGGGCAGAAGTATCGGAAGATTTTGAAATAATTGTCTCATTGATATTACATGAGGCAAGATATATCTCAACATCAAAAACCCAAATCAAATAATTACTACCATCAAGGGCGAGCTCAACAAATTCACTCTTGTTAATATCATATATTTTTAAATTCACATTAAAATTTATTGAATGATTTAATATTGCACATTTAACACTGAATCTGAGATTAAATTAAACATATGAACTAAAATTAAACTAATCAAAGATTTACTGAAGTCCATTGAATCTGAGATTTAACCTACGGACCCAACTTTAATGTGTGTTGGTTATCCAATATGGGATAATGGGGATAAAATAAAATAAAAGCAAATGTGAGAGAGGTTGATGATGCAGTGCTTTAGGCCATGGTTTAAAACCATATTTCCGGGGGATTAGAGTATTATGATGTAATTCTAGACCTCTAGACTTATAGTACAATGTACACATCCACAAAAATAAGAATAATTTGTTTTCCAGTATAATAACAAATTGGGCAGAAAATTATGCATTTAATACAACAAAAATTTATCTATTATGAATCATGGAAAAATACACATAATTTTCAAATAAGATTGAATGTATGAACATAATTAAATATGACAACATGAATAATGAGTCATCTGCGCATAATGAATGCCTTAACAATCATTAATACATTTCATATTTTCAACTATGATGCAATGAAATTAAAATACCCAAAATAAATAAGAATTGAATGTATAGTGAATTTGGAGTAATAAGGAGTATATAATAATTATGTAAACAGAGAGATGGTGACTCATAATGAAGAGATTAAATAAGTGCAATATTAAGAAGAAATATATATTAGAAAGTATTAAAAACAAGAAAATTAATGATGCGACAGTATAGCCCATATTAGTCGCTCAATTAAGTCTGGCAGCATAACAAAATTCAATTCAAATAAACACCGATTAAGAGCAAATTGCAAACCAGAACAATTATTCAGATAAGAGTCCGAATGAAATTCGTTCAAACCCATTGAAATAATCAATGAAACAGTAGATTTTCACTTACCAATTAAGAACGCAGCGACTATTGTGCAATGGGTGAGGCGGCATAGGGCTACAATGCAGGAGCACCTTCTTCTGTTCCGATTAAGTTGAGCAGATAATATAAAGAGAAAGATAAAAGCAGAAAAGATAATAAAGAGAAATTGTAGAGACGGTAGGGTTAAAAAAATTCTAAAACTTTATTAATATTTATAGATGGTGCACTATACAAACGATATTGCACAATTATAAATAAATATCTAAATATTCTAATAGTAATCTCCATCAAATAACTTTATTTTATAACACTCTGGACCCTTAAAATCGGTACAAGTATTCAAATTGTGCTATTAGTCAAAAGATTGAAAAAAGTGTATCTAAACTTTTAAAAGAAAAAGAAAATGTATATCCCTTAATCAATTATTAACTTCATTATGTTAAAAATAATCGCGTTTTTTTATTTTTATTAGATCGTCTATTAAAAGTGATTAGTTTTTTTTTATAAAAAGTTTGTATCTTTAAAATATACTTAATACTTTATTTTCTTTGTGTTAAATCCATTGCAATTTGTAACTGTTTTTAACGGCACAAATAGTAATATTTTTAAATCATAATATTATAATAATAACAATTTCATTTACATACATATGCAAAATGACCAATACACTGAATATTGCAATGGAAACATTAATATTTAATATTAAAACATACAATATTGAAGTTATACCTTCGATATTCATGGAAATAAAAGATATAAATGAATAAGGTACAAGTTATCCAAAAAAAAAAAAGATAGCCTAGAGGGTGTATAGTAGTTGAGCTCTAGAAGCCCTCCAAATTTGTCAAGAATTGTGTGAAACCAAGCTACTAGCTACATGGGACTCTTGACCAAACAAACCCTAATATAAAATAAAAGATTATAAACTCACATTCCAATGTGTAATGAAGGTCATTGTTTTAATTTAATCATTAAAAGATATAGTAAATCTAACCATTAAGAGTTGGCATTGTCAGTTGCTAGCTCAATCCAGTCCTCCCTTTATTAATTTTAAAACATAAGTAGCATACAAAGTGCACAAACAAAAGTAAAGTAAAATACATGGAAGCTGTAAAACTAATGTACATGCCTTAAGGTTCAAATCATGAGACTTATAAGTAAAGCTTGGGATAACATTACTTTGGTGAAAGTTGCAACTAAAAAAAATGTATTATTATTATTCAGACCGTAAAGAGAAACATAAAATAATGTTTATACTGTAGTGTGTATAAGTGTCACATATTCATGCATTCACCATTAAATTATTGTGCTCTTTCTATAGCTACAGCTTTGGTCAGAATTGCTTGATTTTCTTTTCTATTTTGGGTAAATGAAAGCTTGTTAGGTAGGATATTTTTGTGATGATAAACTGAATTGAAATATATTATGGAGTATTTTTTGAGGTCTATGAAAAAATTATGTATTTATAACTACAAATTGTATATAAAGTAGCTAGAAATAGAATGATGAAGAAGAGCTTTGGCATCAGCATCATCACCACCGTTGCCGTACAGTTTAAATAAATTTTTAAGTAGGAATGGCGGTGGTTACTGGTTAATAATGATGAAGAAGAGCTTCTTTTCTTCTGTGTTTCTATTTTTGGTTTTTTAATTTTTGAAGCATCAAGAGCTCTATTTTTTATGCAAGGCGTGGGTATAAATGCAGCATCTTTCCTATTAAGTTATCCTTTTCATTTCCTTCAAATCACCCATTTATTTTGCTTTACTCCCTCTCATTTACTCTATCTCTCTCTCTCCTCGCTCCCTTTGCTCCCTCTCCTCTTGATCTCGTTTCCCTCTTTCTCTCTCTCATCTTTATTGTTTTCTTGAATGCTCAGGTCACTGTGTACAGTCCTAACAGTCTCAGCTTTGATTTTCTACAATATTATGGTCACGAATTCAAATATTTGAAGAGAAACAAAAAAAGAAGAATTCTTGAAGGGATGCTCAAAAACAGTACCGAAGCTCTTAAAGGCAGCCCACAATCTCAAAATGGTATCTTCTTTTGCTTTTGTCCCCATTTAGTTCTGCTTCTTCAGAGTACTTACTGGTGTCCCATTTTTCCATAGGGTTTGTTTTTGAACGAGTAAATGAGTGTGCTACTAGTATTTATGATGCTGAATTAATATTTCTGCTCTTATTGACTGAGTTACTGAGGGAGTTTTCTTGGGGTCTTTATTGAACTGAGCTATGTTATTTCGTCTCTGCATTAATTGGGTTTTGGTGGCTTTAATTTCAGAGGAATAGCTTTGGGAACAGTAGTTATCATCAGTGTAGTTGTGGCATTCCGTTACATGATTTTGGCTCTGTGTGGTGTTTCTCTTTAATTCATGAGTCATAAAACTTGGAGTGTGTTATTAAATCTATAATCTGGGCAGCTGTTTTCTGAGAGAGTACTTTGACTGTGTGAGCTGGTGTTTTAGCTGGGCTCGTTTACCGAGTTACACAATAGGTTCTTGAATGTTTTCCTGCTAAATTTTGTGAAATTTATTGCAACTCTTGATCAATAGTGTAGAGAATTTAAGGACCTTCTAGTTTTAACTGGTTGATTTTCTGATTTTGCTTGTTATCAGGGCGTTTTGATTCTTTGAGGGAGTGTACGGTGTACCTCTTGAATTAGTCCTCTTCTTGGTAGTGTATTTCTTCTCCTGCCTGTGTGAAGAAAACGATGGATGTTGTTCGAAAGGATGCTACTAGTGTTAAGCCCCCTAATGCAAATGATGAATCTGTGAACTATCACACACCTAATATGAGTTCAGAATGGCAAGTTAGTGGAAATAATCTAACGAATACGTCTACTGGGATGATGTCTCTCTGCAATTCAATGGTGGAGTCTTCTGCTTGCTCCTCGCCTTCTATGATCGGCTCTTTCTGCCCTCCGGTTTGGGATCATTCATTAAATGGACAGAATTTGGGGTATTGTGATGCGAATGTGCAAAATGATGCTTCTACTTCGAGTAACCTTGGTTCTGTAAGAGCTGATTTGGGTTGGAATCCAAATGCGGTGCTGAGAGGGGCTATGTTTCTACCTCCTGTTTCAGGGATACTGCCAAACTTTCCGGCTGATTCAGGTTTCATTGAGAGGGCAGCGAGGTTTTCATGCTTCAACGGAGGAATTTTTGGCGAAATGATGAATCCATTCAGTGCTCCTGACCCTCTGGATCCTTACTCTCGGAGCTTGGGGATTGTTCAAGGTCAACACGAGGGTTTGGGGCAGCGACATGATATGAATGTAACCGAGTTAACAAAAGAGGCATCCTTGCAGGGGAAGGAAGTGAGCCCGAAATTTCATGAAGAAGTGAAGCAGGGGGTTGGTGTGTCGAGTAATGAGTCCGATGAGGCTGAGTGTAGTGGCGGTGGTGCTCAAGTAGATGTGGACTGTGTCACTGGGGAATCTTCGGGTAAAAGGCTTGGTGCAAAGAAGAGGAAAAGAGGAGGGGCACAGGTTCTGATCTTGTTTCTTGTTTTTTCTTTCATTCCACAGTGCAAAAACATAGTTTGGTGATTGATTAAGTTGTCTTGCTATGGCAGGCTGCTCAAAATGATGAAAATAACGAAACACCACCACAGTCGACTGAGATGACGAAGAACGCAATGGAGATGAAACAAAAGGTTGATCAAAACCCGACATCTAACAGTAAGCTGGGAGGGAAGCCTGAGAAGCAAGGATCTCAAGGCTCCGATCAGCCTAAGGAAGATTACATACACGTTAGGGCACGAAGAGGTCAGGCAACTAACAGCCACAGTCTTGCTGAGAGGGTAACAATCTTGTGATAAAATGTTCACTTCCTACCTGAAATAACAGTCTTGAAAAATGTTAAATAATCTATAATGTCATAGTAACTGTGATATATTGTTGATAACCCAGGTAAGGAGAGAAAAGATTAGTGAAAGGATGAAATTCCTTCAGGATCTTGTGCCTGGTTGCAGCAAGGTATTGTATTGTTGATTAGGTGTTACAATGAGTACGAAAAAGTTATCGATCGTTGCTGATTTTATGTTTCTCTTATTAGGTCACTGGAAAAGCTGTAATGCTTGATGAAATCATCAATTATGTGCAATCTCTACAGCGGCAGGTTGAGGTATACATAAATCCTCCTAATCTTTTCAAGTGTTTCTTAATTCATACAAGGGAATGACGATATGCGAAGTACAAACTTTTAATACAACCGACCTTCTTTTAGTAGGATCTTGAGCTGGCCATTACTAACCTATTTGCTGTAGTTGCACTTTGATTTTCAGTGAAAAAGAAGATTCATAAACTTGCATTTCTTTGTTTCAGTTCCTATCTATGAAGCTTGCGACTGTAAATCCTCGGTTGGACTTCAATATAGAAGGGCTCCTAGCTAAAGATGTAAGAAACCAAGAAACAGACCTCTCAAGTCCTACCTCGGTTGATTACATTGTTAACTATACAAATTGTTCCTAGTTTGTCTGAAAGTAGTGATAAATCTATGGCAGATACTACAATCTAGAGGTGGAATGTCGTCGTCGCTGGGATTATTGCCAGATATGACTATGCCTTATCCTCCGGTTCATCCGCCACAGCCTGGTCTAATCCAGGCATGCCTTCAGAATAATTCTGCTGAAGTTCTTCGTAGATCAGTCAATATCCAATCACCTTCAGTCTGTGGAGGATTTAAAGAATCATCATCTCAAGTAAGTTTTTCATCATTTTATTTGGGTTTGCAAAGACATTATGGAAGATGTTCGATGAGGTTTGTATGAAATATCTATAGGTATCCAATGTATGGGATGACGAGCTTCACAATATTGTGCACATGGGCTTCAACTCGACTCCACCCAGTAGCCAGGATTTAAACGGTAATATTTACATGCAAATCACGAAATCTTGATTGCTCGATCACAGTTGATGATGGTTTCCTTTGTGTCTCTTTTCAGGCCCTCTACCACCGGGACACATGAAAACCGAACCATGATTGATCTATATATTCTGATAACTTCGACAGTATCATCATTAAACAACCGGTTGTGGGGGATAATGAAACAAATCAACATGTTCCTCTGCACGGAAACTGGACACAGATTAGAATTCTACTTTTGTAATCAAAGCACTTGCACTGGAGTATCTGGGCGAAGTATAGCAACGGAGTAGGAGCTTCGTGCAATAATAATAAGGCGCGCATTGAAGCGTCACATGCAGCAGCTGGTGGTATGAATTCTGCTACGGAGTTGGCAGTAGTATGTTGAGAAAAGGAAGATATGAGAATTGTACATTCTTGAGTTATGTTGAGAGATTTGTGAAGAAATATGTTAAGAAGTATAAAAAATATAAAGATTTGGTGTAGTTGAATCTCAGTGATCAAGTATTTGTGCATTTTCTCTTCCAGATTATGACTGACTCACAATCTAATTTGTTAAAGTATTAAAAGTGTTCTCCCCAACAAAAGGAAATATGATTAAATTATCTTGAGATATGAAGAGTACTGGTGAAGGAGCGACACAACGACTTCCCTTGAAGAGAAAGAGCAAGGTTTTGGTTCTCTACTTCAGAAAGGGCGCTTTATGTTCCTTTAGAGTGGAAGAAAGAGTAAGTTTTGCCTGTGTGTATGGCATGTTTGGTTCTCGAGCTGGGGAGATTCCGGTCCTTCAGTGACCTGCTGGTTCAATAGTTCGTGTAGCCACGAACCTCGACTTTCAATGACTTGCGGTTTCAATGGTTGATAAATTTTAAGATATCTTCAACCCCCTCCTCGGGGTAAAGACATGTATCAGAATTTAACTTAACCAAATCGAGAATGAAGGTATTTAATGGTTGATAAATCCAAAAAGATGTAAAAATTAAAATAATCATTTTAATAGAGTATATAATTTTTATTTTTTTTCAAAATAATTATTAATTATTATTTATTATATCATGAATAAATTATTTTTAAAAAATGGTAATTAAAGTGATAAATTGTGTGAAATATGAATTTGAGATACTGGATCTCATCCTAATTTTCTAATTATCACTTTTTTAAAACTAGCAAATGCTTTCCCTTGTTAAGAAATAAAAACTAACTTAAAAGAGAACTATCAAATAGTTATGCATTTCTCTTTGGTTTTAAGATTTTATTATAATAATAGTAATATAGATAATTTGTTTTTGGAGTCATACATTTTTCTGTAGGGAATGAATGTTTAGTAAGTTGGGGAGCAACAGCAAGGGATGACTATGGTTGAGGAGATGGATGTTCACAACAACAATCAATCCACAATGAACCGATGAACTCAAGAACTGAGGTTGCTTGCTACCATACTAGCTAACATGCTCGAGTCTGGTCTGGAGCTGGAGCATTTGCCAGTTAGCACACAAGGCCACACCCTAGCTTCAGACTACATAGTATAGTCATCATCGTCTACAGAATCAAGAGCATGAGCTCTGATGACTAGAACATCAACTTCATCCGGTTCCTGCTGTGCTGCGTGCTTGATCAAGTTCCCGAAAGCATTAATCAGATACAGATGAGTGGCACAAGATCAAGCAGTCATGCAAGCTCTTATTGTAGTTAGATTGACAACAACGTTGTGCAACCATCAAATCTTGCTTACAGCAAGAACCTACTACTTTGTGGTAAGTTCTAAGCGAACTCTTAAGCAGATCATTCACTGATGAGGTACAGAAGCTATCTGCAATAGGGCTGGGGAATCTGTCAAGACAGTCAATCACTTTATCAAGACCTCCAAACAAAAAGGAAACCAAGATCCTAAAATTCTTCTTTTTCCAAAAGTGCATATCAATCAAACTGTCCAAAGGGAAATGAGAAGAATTCTCTCTGTGCCCCATCCATGGAGGGGTGTGCTCTTCTCAGGAAACGTTCTGCCTCCTCGATGCAGATGCCGTGGAGAGGCTGCTTGCTTACTTGGACCACGAGAATGTGGAGGTGATTGAGGCAGTGGTATCAGCACTATCATTATTGTTGGATGACAAAGTCAATGTGTAAAACAGCATAAGCATGTTTTCTGAAAAACATGTGCTCTCGTATGTGTTGAACGTCGCGAAGGAGCACAAGGAAGAAGCTGTGTTGCAGAAAGCATTTTGGGTGATGGAGAGATTCTTGATGAAAGGTGGAGATGTGTCTGTTTCAAATGTATCACAGGACAGACTGTTTCCTGCTACATTGGTGAACGCATTGCATCACGGCGATGATCACACCACGCAAATGGCAGAAAGAATTTTGAGACTTTTGAACAAAATGCCTAATGTATCGAATACCTTGATCATTTACATGTAAAAATTCATCATTGCAGGAAATCATCAAATGTCCTCAAACAATGTCTGAGCTTCCTAGACTCCTAGTTCTTACTGATGCTCATGTAACTAATAAAAATGCCACCACGTAGTAGTTTAAATATAAATAAATAATAAGAAACAAAAGAGAAAGGACGTCATTGGAGCTTTCTTAAGAAGGTAAATCACGTGATATGCCTTATGTGGTTGTCTCATGATAATTAATTAAATATTGTTGTCTCACCGTGATAATGGCAGTACATTTAAAGTTCGGAAGTTACAAGTAGAAAAAAATACCAAAAAAAAGAAAAAGATGAAACCTTGACATGGATAAACATGTAAATGAGAGTTGGTTTGGCCGGCAAAGAGAAAAGGAACTCATCCCATACATTGAAAGCTTCTTAACAATAGAATAAGACAAACAAATGCCTAAAATTGATCCTTTCAAACATAAGAATCAGCACATAATCTATATAAAAATAGAAGGCTTACCTCATTGATGGCCATTTAGCACCAACAGCTACAAAATAAAACTTATTTTCAGTAAGTGTCCCACCACATATGACATGAGCATCAAGAAAAGATTAAATACCTACTTCTGTGGTCCAAGTTGAGAACTCAAACAAGGGGAATGAGACAAATGTCAGGAGAAAATAATATAATATGAATGTGGGCGATATCGAATGGAATGCATTTACTTCTCAAAGACCTACTACATTACAGGACCAGGCCAGCATTGTCCTTTTCTTTTATAACACAATAAAATGACTTCGTATAAGACAAGTCAGAAACTTATATAAGAGGTGACTGGGAAATTGAATTAACTAAAACAAGAAAATGGCTTCTTTCTCAATAGAAGATTTTGTTGGGACTGGTTCTCTGAAAGAATTGTTGCAAAGGTTGCTAGATGAAGGCTGGGATGATGTCCCTACTTTGAAGGTGATGAACTCAGAGGACATGGATGATATCGGCCTAACTCGACAGCAGAAGGTTGGTTTCTATATAAAAATCTCTCTACCTTTTAATATTACTACGAGAAACTGCATCCTTTCTTGATGAATATGATCACATGCTATTCAAATTTTGATGGTTGTTCTAAGCACAATCTAGAAGAATTTGAGCAAGAATAATAATTAAATCTTAACACCTTTCCTCTGTCCTGGTCAAGGATGCACTTGAAATTAGGTCGTACCTGCATGATCGAACACTGATGCAATACGGTGATCAATTAGAGGCCTCGGGAAAAGGTTTGCCTGAGCTTCTTGGCTTGAGTAATGATGATCTCACTTCTCGGTTTGGAATGAAACGAGGCCATATTGTGCGTTTCATGAACAGAAGCACTGCATGCTCACCAGATCCATTACCAGCATCATATACACTCCCAGCAAGGAGGCGAAGCAACTTGCCTTCCAGAAATAATAGCATATACCAGAGTCAGCTCACATCTGCCAACTCCAATAAACATAGTATGGCGAGATCTGGTTCAGACATTACCTTGGAACAGTCCATGGCAAGCTTCAAAATCAAAGACGGATATGCTTTTAAGGGGATTGTAGCATCAATGCCAGCAGAGCCTAGGGCATGCGGCTGCGTGGAATCTCCTCCAGTAATCGAGAATGTAGCTACATACTCCACAATAGAGAATATTTCAGTTCAGAAACTAACTCCAGAATACAAGATCGGAATGGAGCGATTGATCAAGTCAAAAACACCACCAATGAAGGCTGCAGAGCTGTGGCGAGAGAAACCAGCTATTCTTGTCTGCATTCGAAGACCAGGGTACGATTTTATTTGCGCATTGCATTAGTTCAAACTTTTCTTGTTAGTTAAATTCTTGTAGATCTTTACTTCATGCATGGGGAACATTAGAGTTCCTTCTTTTCATACGCTATCAGGTGCATCATGTGCCGAGCTGAAGCACATCAACTCTACTCCAAGAAACCTATGTTCGATGCTCTTGGAATTCAACTGTTTGCAGTTATTCATGAGCACATAGAGTCAGAGGTACCATTTTTTCTCTAAAATTATCATGCATGAGAAGTGACTAAAGTATGTTAAACAAAGCAAGTTTAAAATGGCTTCAGATACAAGATTTCTGGCCGCGATACTGGGGTGGTGTCATGCTCTATGACAGAAACCAGGAGTTCTTCAAGGCTCTTGGTGGAGGGAAGTTGCTCAAGGACAAGTTCTTATCTGGCTTCCTACTGAATCCTAGAGCAATCGCAAACTACAGGAGAGCAAAGGCTTCTGGTATGCAAAACAATTTCAAGGGTGAAGGTGAGATCAAGGGTGGACTATTTATAATTGGCAAAGGTAAAAGTGGGGTCGCATACCAGTTCATCGAGAGAAACTTTGGTGACTGGGCTCCACTTCCTGAAGTCATAGACATCTGCACTCGTATGCAGGTATTCATCTTACCCCTTTTGCATCCATCAACATTGATCCTGCTCCTTCCTAAACATTCATCACCATGAGATATTTTTTTGCAGGGACAACAAAACAGCCAAATAGAGCCAAAAAAATCATTGAAGGAAGAATCAGAAGAATGAAGTTAACCAACCAGAGCACCCTTCTACATGAGCTTCAATATCTCTCTTTGATTAAGTTTCAATTTCAAGATTTCTAATGTTTAAACCAAATATCTTGTAGCTTGCTTGTAGTAAGATTTCCTTTGACATAGATTGGATATTTTTCGCTGTTATTAGCCATTCAAGCACGGAAAAAGTTTGTTACAGAGGTTCCAGCACTGCATTAATTCATCCCTGAACATTATTTCAATCATTACTGAAAGTAAAATATTAGTTACTCAATATGTTCTTTAAGATTCAGTCTGAACTCTACAGTTTTTTTATCGTAAATAATAATTTATGTCAACTGTTAAGAGATGAATTTATTTCCTTTTATTTCAATGTATAAGAAGAATATACACATATTCTCAGTTCCATTCCACATTGAGGAAAGATTCATAAAAATGACCCTAACCAATTAGATAATGCATTCAATATCCTGAAGAAATAAATACCAGAATCAATATATTATTCTCCCAAAGGATTAGCTTCTTCTAACAAAATTTGATTTTGTATACTCTTCTCCAGAATCTACAATTCTACATAATATCTTACCTCCAGTCATCCGGGGATCTCAAAGGTTCTGTAGTCCCATAAAGATCCACTACCAAAAGTCTCCACATGAACATTCCCCATTCTTAAACAAGTGGAACCGTACAGCATCTCTTACAAGAATTTCTCTCTGGGTGATCTTCGAAATGATCTTAGTCGCATTATGGCAATCATCGCAAACACGAAGGTTTTTTACCACCTTTATCTGCAATTCAGGAGGAACAAAAATCAAACCAAATGCAATCGCTAGCCTTTCGCTGTGATGGTTCAGCATCTTCAGTTTCTCCGACTCCTGAACATCATGTAGAACGGATTTCATGTCAGGCACATATCCTTCCTCTATCATTTTATAGTAGAGTTTTTCCAACTCTTTGTATATCTGATCTGAGAACGGGCTCGACTTGTCATCAGCGGTGAAAATGTGCACTTTGTTCTTATACTTGATCCAACTACATCCTGGCTCTTTCCTCACTCCCCTCTCTCTCATTCCTCTTCTTAATTCAGCCACCTCCTCCCATTTGCCTTTCGCAGCATAGATGCTGGCAAGCAACACATGGCCAGCAGAGTTTTGAGGATCCAATTCAAGAAGAGATTCTGCAGCCCATTTTCCGATTTCCATATTCCCGCGATTTCTACACGAGCTCAGCAACGTGGACCAACCAATTGTATCTGGACTACAAGGCATTTGAAGGATGAAATTCCTTGCTTCTTCCAACTGCCCAGATCGACTAAACAGATCAATCATGCAAGTATAGTGATCGAGAACTGGCCTAATACCATATTTGTCTACCATTAGCGCAAAATAATGGCAGCCTTTCTTCACAAATCCGGCCCTGCTGCAAGCTGATAGAACCCCAACAAAAGTAACACCATCTGGTTGGAGACCATTAGCCAACATTTCTTCAAACAAATCTATGGTTTCATTAGCTTTTCCAAACTGGGCATAGCACGAAACCAATGCAGTCCAGGACACTTCATCCTTTACTCTAATTTCATTGAACAACTGATGAGACTCTTTGATGTTGCCACATTTACCATATAAAGTAACAAGTGCGTTAGAGACTGTAATAAAGGCAATCAAACCCGACACCAGAGCTTGACCGTGATACTGAGATCCCTCTTCCAAACTGGCCAGATTTGCACAAGAGCTTATCACACTACCCAAAGTGTAATAATCTGGCTGAACTCCACTTCTTTGCATCTCACTAAATATCCGAACAGCTTCCTCGCTGTACCCATTCTGACCATAACCTACTAACATGGCCGTCCACGACACAATATTCTTGTACGGCATCTTCCTAAATACTCTCTCTGCATTCTTGACATCTCTACACTTTGAGTACATATCAAGAAGTGCACTGGATACAAAAACATTATCCATATAATCAGTTCTAGTCAGATAAGCATGAATTTGCTTCCCTTCTTTCAATGTAGAAAGAGCTCCACAAGCAGTCAGGACACTTCCAAAAGTAAATTGATCTATGTTCACTCCGTTCAGTCTCATTTCTTGTAGTAGCTTGAGCGCCTCTCTATCCATCCTATTCTGTGTGAGCCCAGTAATCATGGTAGTCCAAGAAATCGAGTCCTTCTCAGTCATACACCCAAACAAACTGTAGGATTCTTGCACCATCCCAGACCCCAAAAAACCCATAAGCATCGTGTTGTAAACAACCAAATTCTTCTCTGACAATTCTTCAAACACGCGCTTCGCTGCACTAATCAACCCACATTTTGCATACATATCCACTAGGGGACCCCCCACAAACACATACGACTCAAACCCGAGTTTAACTACTTGTCCATGAATCACCTCTCCCAAATCCATCCAACCTTTTCTTGACAGCATTATTAGTACAGTGGAAAGCGTAATCCTGTTCAGAGTCTCCACTCCCTGCCTAAACATCGACTTGTAAGCCTTGATAGCCTTCTCAATCAACCCACATTGTATATAACCCGAAATCACCAAGTTCCAAGACACCCCATCTTTACGTGGAATCAAAGTAAACATCTTTTCCATATTTACAATGTCCCCCTGCTTCGAGTATACGGAAAGAATAGTGTTCCATGAGAAACTGTTTGGTCTGCGCATTTGATCGAACACGTGACGTGCATAGGTGAAGTTGTTCAGTTTATAATATCCACTGATGAGATTGTTTAGCAAGAAGGGCTCTGGGTATACGACGTTCTTGATTATGTGGGCGTGGAGCTGTTTGGCTTGGCGTATGCTGTAGGCTTCGCAGCATTGCTTCAGTCGCGAAACATAGTAATCGGAAACGTTTGACGCTGCGTTGTCCAAAAACTGCCTTGACGGGAGAGATGCGCTTCCCTTCATAATCTCCTTACTTGTATATGAAACTTTCATCAAAAACACAAATGGTTGGCCATAGCCATTTATCCACTACAATGAAAATGGCTGCCTATAACTAAGTAACTAACTATATGTAAGAATATGAAAATGGCGCTTCATTTTCAAAATTTGCATGCGTAGTAGTATTATTAGTATTATCCTTTAAATACTGCAACTTAATATTGGTGGTATCATTGCATTTTATCTATCAAATTATTAGTCCTCACCATCAAAATAATTTATATTTGTCAATTTTGGAGTCTATCAAGATCATTTACATTTCAAAATTTAAAATTTTTAATTATAATAAGTAAACTCACCACTATCAATACTCACACCTTAATTGAAAATAATAACTCAATTGAAACTCAAACTTTAGTTATTGCACACTATTCAATTTAAAACAATATTTTATGTGGGACACAAATTTCACTAACTATACATATCAATTAAAATCAAATTACACTATTAAAATTCATATCTGGTCAAATCATAAATCAATTTGGTGGGCAAAGGGAGTACGTAATTTGACATCCACACTCTACACGTTTTAGAAAATTAATTTAATTTATTAATTAAATTTATACATTACTTGATTTAATATTTTTATTAAATTATGTATATTAATTTGGAAAAGTCTATTTAATAAAAATAAAAATGAATTATTTTTTTTTCAACAGGCTAAAGTAGCAAATTTTAAAAACAAAATTGCATAAATAGATGAAATAGTTTTTCTTTTTCTTTTTTGATTTCTTAATTAATTGAATATTTTATTAATTAAAATAGATAATACCTACGTTTCATTTCAATATACACATTTTTTTTGTTTGGACTTATTGATTTATCAATTTTAGTCATCCATTCTAAATTCTATATGGACAGTTTTCGGATATGGGCGATTTCTGAACTAAATGATTTGTGGTGTAGGTAGGGAACTAGGGATTATTTTGGTACGTTGAAATATTTATAACACTTTCTAATTTTTGCATATTTTTTTCATTAAGGTGTAATAAAGTTACAAAAGGCAAACTAAATTTACTAATGATTGTTATATTTCTTATAATTACAATATAGTATATTACAACATTGCCCTTTACATTAACCATATGCATCCAATTTTCTATATACTAAAGCTCTTTTATTATTATTATTATTATTATTATTATTATTATTATTATTATTATTAT
>JAPKLX010000034.1:1851563-1893516 GCA_026898415.1 Leonotis leonurus | reverse complement strand
ATTATTATTATTATTATTATTATTATTATTATTATTATTATTATTATGCATTTTATAAATAACAATTTTCTAATTATTATTATTATGCATTTTATAAATAACAATTTTCTAATTGAAAAGTCACCCTTGTAAGTGAATATTTCTCTATAACTAGTTGAAAAATGATAAATAAATCATACACTAACGAAAGTTGACGTTAGATTATCGTAGTTATGACTTATAAGGGGCATCAATATCCATATCAGACAAAATTAATAGGCTTACCACTTACAAGTACACCTCAAGTTAAAACATGAGTTCTTTCTTCTTCTATGTTTTTTGTTATGAATTTATCCCTTCAAAAAAAAAGGGTAATAGGTAAAATTACCCAATTTTAAAAAGTAAAGATAAAAAATATCCACTTAAAGATAAAAGATAAAAACTACCCACTTTTCACGATAAAAGGGTAATTTTTATCTTTTATTTTTAGGTGTGTATTTTTTTATCTTTTACTTATTAAAATGGGCATTTTAGCTTTTTGTGAGATGAGATAATGAGGGTGTTAGGTTGAATTTATTTTAAAAAATTTATAAGTTCTTATAGCTTATAAGTTCTTGCAAGAGAACTTATAAGATGTAACTTGTTGTCAAGAAATTTGGATAAACAAACTAACCTTTTTAAAGTTACATATAAAATTATTTATGTAATTTTGTTGCAACTTATAAGTTCATGGATAAATAAGTTTGTTGCAGCTTATAAGTACATGGAGCAATAAACTGGGGTGAAGTTACTTATTTTTGAACAGCTTATAAACTTCAAAAGCTTATTAATTTGTCAAACACTTTGAAAGAGATTATAAGCTCGTAAACAATTTATAAACTGTTTTAAGAAACTTATAAGTTAAGCCACACACCCCAATATTATCACTTTTAAATATGAGAATGATAAAGTTTCAAAAAAAATAATATTATCCCTCCTCAAAAGTACAAAAGTAAAGTGGAGAAAAAAAACGGTAGAAGGAGAAAATGATAGAAATTTAACACTCAATCAAAGAGAACAAAATCTTAATAAAAATAAAGATCAGCAAGAAAGAATTGCAACATGTTCGTTTATTATAATATTGAATTCCTAATCATACAATTCGCGACTAAAATAGTCAAAGATTTAGAAGGTTTCACCTGCTTATAAAAAGTATAATAATGTTTTAGAAAAAAATGCATCATCAAAACGTTTTTCCTTCCGAGCCCTTCTTGCACTCTCGCGCCTATTCAAGAAACCTACCATTTTTCTTCAATTTGGCAAAATTTATAACTTATAGAAAATCTCTCACTCACTCCCAAGGATCACTCTCAGTCCTCACTTCCGAAGGCTCGATGACTTGCGATTCGACAGCCTCCACTGCACCTTCATCAGCCTCTGAGGCAGCACTCGTGTCAGCCTCATCTTCATCATCCTCGGATCTACCCCATCTTCCTCCAAGGGCCATAGCCATCATCTCGTATATCTTGCTGCTAAGCTCAGCAGGGCTATCCGGCTGTTTATAATACAGCAGGTGAGATATATATGCATAAAAAAAAAAAGAGCAAAAACTAAAATACCCATTTTAATAAGTAAAAGATAAAAAATACCCACTTAAAAATAAAAGATAAAAATTAACCTTTTACACGAGCACATGAGAAAATATGAGGAAATTACTCATATTATCATGAAAATAACATGAGCACGAATACTCATGTTATCGTGAAAAATGGGTAGTTTTTATCTTTTATTTTTAAGTGGGTATTTTTTATCTTTACTTTTTGAAATTGGGTAATTTTACCTATTACCCCTAAAAAAAAACCCTTGTAGCACAGCAAGAGCAAATTGTTTGTCAAGGAACTTTCTAGAACTTACAGTGAACCCACTGGAGATTAAGGCCGTGTCATAGAGAAGTTCCACAGCCCTCTTCGCGTCTGAACTTTCCGGTGCATTTTTGCAGGCAGCCTACAAAAGCAGATTGTGTAACTATCAACTAACTTGGATGGATAAAGAGACGGATGGTTAGATCTCGAATTAAGGTTTCTTGTTTTATCATACGTTTAGATCCTTCACAACAGGATGGTCTGGATTGATCTCTAATATTCTTCGACCCCTCATGAATTCAAGGCTTGACTGATCGCCAAGAGTTTGTGCTTTCATCAATCTATTTAAGTAGATCAAATCACACAATGGTGGTCAGCCTATTTAGAAACAAGATGCCATAAAATGAAATAAGTGTTTCCGATTTAAGAGCATGTATATGATAAAAAATAGGCACCTCTCCATGTTAGCCGACCATCCAAACTTGCCCGAAACAAGCACACATGGAGACGAGGCTAAACGTTTTGAGACTTGCACTTTAGCTACCTTATCACCAAGTAGTTGTTTCATCCAATCACAGAGGAGATTATACTCTTGCTTAGTTTCCCTCTCGCTCACCTCATCTTCATCACCTGAAAGTGTCGATAAAAGTTAATCCAAGAACAAAATTTTTCCTTTCACAAAGAACTATGCTCATAAATCAGGTGGCCCTTTTGAAGCAAGGGCGGATAACAAATAAATTTAAATTGGGAATCGCTAGAATATAAAAACATATAAGAGATGCCGACCAAGGTCTAGATCCTCCTTGCTGATGTCCATGAATTTTTTCTCTTTGTATGTTTCTAAATTCTGGATTGCCACTTCATCAATTGGATCAATCAAGTAAAGAACCTGCAAATTGAGTGATTACTGATTAGTTTGAGAGGCATATTTACTGACAAACAGAATCAGATTTCCCGTCCAAACGGTGCACGCGGACTTCATGTTATGATTTGAGCTGAATTTTTAAGTGCCAATTATGCCAGAGAAGTTGAGCAAATGAATTAGTTTGTGTGTAAATACCTCAATGCCTTTCTGGATCAGTTTTTCCACAAAAGGAGCAGATTTAGCACTTTTTAAGCTGTCAGTTGCCAAATAATAGATAGCCTTCTGATTCTCACCCATGTTCTCAATATATTCATCTAAACTTATTAGATCTTCTTCACTCTTGGACGAGATAAATCTCAACAATGGTGTTATTCTCTTGTGATTCCCAGTGTCCTCGATGCAACCCAACTTCATAAACTTGCCGAAATTCTCCCAGAATTTCTTGTAATCCTAAATTGAACCACCACCACAGGTCTAAGTCACATAAAAAATGAGAGAAAAATAAATTTGCTTAATTGTTCTTTCATTAACAACCAACCTCTTTGCTCTCACTCTCAGAAAGATCTTGAATCATGTCAAATGTTTTCCTAACCAGCCTTTTCCTCATTATCCTCACCTGGTTCAAGAAAATGTAAAAATCCATCAGTTTAAAAGGGAATATTAGCTTATCATATTGATTCGGATCCATTCATAAGAAACGTCATCCTTACAATTCGGCTCTCCTGAAGGATCTCTCTTGAAACATTAAGGGGAAGGTCATCTGAGTCCACCACACCCTTCACAAAGCTCAAGTATCTTGGAAACTGCAGGTTATGAAATAGGTTTTTCCGTTAACACGAGTATTGTCTGGCTAATGTCAAGGAATTATTCTTGCGACCAATTTTATTATTAAGGTGAAAACTTGACATGCTTGGTTCACAAAAATAAAAGCAAAGAAAACCCCTCATGTCTCAAGGGTAACATAGAAATTCATACCAGTTCACCGTCAAAATCATCTGAAATAAATACTCGCTTCACATATAGTCGGATGTTTTTAGTCTTGGGATTAATAACTTCTTCGTTGTTAAGAGGCGCCATTCCAGGAATATAGAGCACACATCTGAACTCCACCTCACCCTGCAAAAGTACTGGATCAAAATCACAGCAGTGTTTGCAAAATATTTTACATCATTCAACATTAACAATCATCATACCTCTGTGTTGAAATGGGTATAAGTAAGTGGGTCCAGAAACTCATTGAATGCCTTCTTGTAAAATTCTTGATATTGATCTTTTTCCACTTCCTTCGGGCTACGCATCTGCATATTTAATGCAAAAAGGGAAGACATGAGCACGAATAAAATCCAAACTGAGTCGCAAAAATATGAGATCAATTCTAGCTCAGGCTTACCCATATAGGTTTTGTTTCGTTTGTCAATTCCCAGTCCCAATATTTTTCGGTTTTGGTCTTCTTTACCTTTTTCTTCTCTCCCTGGAAAGCACCAGATAGTATAAACTGATATGATCTTCGTATCCATCAAGTACAGGAAAGAAAAGCTATCATCAACTGATTTTAAAATGCCATTACCTCTGGTAATTCTTCTCCCTCCTTTGGTTCTTCCTCTTCTTCTACCTGCCGAAATTAGAAGATTACAGTTAATTTTGTCCCACAAAGTAACTATACAACTATTATAGAACTACCCTGGTTATAGCTACAAATATCACGAATAACGGAATAATCGTAACATGTAAAGCTGACATGCAAAAGGTAAGGTAAGGGTTTTTTGCTCCGTCCAAAAGCAAGTGTATGATTAGGTCTAAAAGTGAAGCGATTATACAATATCCGCACAGCAGCAAAACATAGTCAAAGCCTACTATGTGAATAAAGTCAAACCTCAATGGTCCTTGACTTCTCTTGCCATGTGTAGATGGGGAATGATACAAATTGTGAATAATTCTTGACCAAACCTTGGATCTTTGTAGGCTCTGAGTATTCATACTTATCGTCATCCTGCAAAACAATAATGACTAAGTTAATTTTTCTTGAAATTTGAAAACAGCCACTACTGACAAATTCAAAAGAGCAGGCATCCGCAGTGGTAGAAAAGTCATAAGACCGAAGCTCTCCGCCCAAATAAATAAACTTTACCCAATAGAATACAATGAAAAACTCTGTACGTGCAAGATAAAATGAATAAATAAATACCCTCAGATAAAGTGTGATCTGGGTGCCTCGACTGAGGGCCTTACTGGGATCAGTTTCCTCTCTAATTGAATAGGAGCTGCTATCAGCCACAGATTCCCAAACATACTGCTTATCAGACCTTGGGCTCTTTGTTGATACAACCACCTATGACAACAAAAATTAAAGGAGAAAAGAAGTTAAATCAACCAACACTGGGAAGAACTAGAAAACATCAAACAAACTATGAAGATAATATATTAGAGGACACAGGAACCAAAGAGTACCCTATCTGCAATCAGAAAAGCAGAATAGAACCCAACACCAAATTGGCCAATCAAGCTATTGTCAGCCCCAAGGTCCTGGTTCTCCTGCATGGAGTGAAAATACAATTTTACGTGTCAGGTTTATAATTACGGTAGCTAGCGAAGTCTTAAACATGGAAGTGTGAAGATGCCCAAATACAGTTTGACAAGAATAGGTAACGACCTTCAATGCCTTTAGGAATCTAGAAGTACCACTCTGTGCAATGGTTCCAAGACAGTCAATAAGCTCCTCTTTCGTCATTCCAATACCAGTATCACTGAGAAGGACATAGCAACACCAACACTAAGCTAATCTTCCATTACAATAACTATAAAGGAGATAAAGTAAATACATACGTTATGGTAATAGTCCCATTATCTGGATCAGGTTTGATACGAATCTCTAGATCACCAGCATCTCCAAGCAATGCAGGCTCAGTCACACTTAAAAACCTCAATTTATCAAGAGCATCACTTGCATTACTGCATAAAACAAATCAGTTAAGACACGGCCCAATAACAAACTATAATGTATAATACATTCTCCAATAGGTACCAACAAACTTTTTTATATGTGCACAAACACATTCAGATATTCAAATGGAGTCTGCAACACAATGTGAAATACAAAGAGGAAATTTGAAACTAATTAAACATTCTCACCTCACAAGCTCTCGAAGAAAAACTTCTTTGTGGCTGTATAAACTGTGGACTATCAAGTCCATCAATCGACTAACCTGAAATCAGGATAAACACCAATACCAATTATATGCTTTACCTTTTTAAATAAACAAACGTAGTCATCAAAAATACTGTTTTTAACAATACTAGCTCGTTCAAGACTTCAACGTTTTCACAATTTCCACACAAAAAAGCGATATTTACCTCAGCCTGATATTCATAAGTCTCTCCAGCACTCTCCGGAGCCTCCTTCTCAGCCACGGCGGAGGCGTCACATCTGACCACCACTCCACTCCGCCTCCCCTCCACCTTCCACTCCAATCCGCTCCTCAAGAAAGCGTTTTTCAATCCAGTCTTAGGCAGAAAAGCGCTTCTCAACGAACTCCTATTGCTCTTGATAGAAAAACACGATATATTAGGGGTCACGGCCATCCCCGCAGAGGCCAGACTTCTGCTCAAGACAGGCGCCATTTGTTCCAATATTTTAGAGAAGGCACAGTTAAAATATTGGTGTCTCCGTCTGAAATTCAACCCGTTTCCTTGGTTGGTGAATTGAATTGCAGGAGAGAAAGAGGTTCTTTTGGCGTGGCTATGAGTGAAAGGGGAAGAAGATAAGTAGAGCTAGAGAGTTTCTGTTGCCATACCTATAGATACACCTATATATATAGATAACAACCCTTGCGAGTTGCGAGTGAAAAATGAAAATGGGTTTAAGCGACGCGATGGAGGGTTCTAGAATTTGGAAATGGCAAAATTTAGGGGTTAAGGTAGTAAGGGGTTTTATTTGGACGTATGCGTTCAGATAATTGTAAGGTGTATATTCTGCCATTTCAATTCCCTATTATCTTTTCATTTTCTTTATTTTTTTATTACCATTTCACCATTTCACTTATATTTTGAAGTCATTTAAACAAGTTTAAATGGACGGCGCCTATAGATTTAGAGGAGAACAACAATAAATTACAAGAGAGATCAATCTGATACTACGTATACTAATTGATTCCCCTGCTCAAAAAGAAGTAAACACTCATGTGATAACTTGTTTTATAAAACTGACGTCCGACACTAATAATGTGAGTTCAAAGGTATAAATACCAAGGAAAATAAAGCAAGACCAATAAATAAAAGCCCAACAAGTTTGGGTTCGAAAAGAAATAAAGTAATAAATATTTAAACTTTTAATATAGTTGGATCCACTTTCTCCATATATTGAATAGCAGCTTCATCTCCACCATTCTCCTCCTCTTCAAAACGATTTGCCCTCAAATCGAAATCAGCTTCATCTCCAGAGGAGTTATCACCATGGAAAGGAAGAAGATGCCAACATTAAAGACATCAGAAGTACGAAGGTGCCCAAGAAGGCGAAGACGATAAGCATTAGGATTAATCTTCTCCACGATCTCAACGGGGCCAATCTTGTGAGACGCCAACTTATTGTATTCATGAGTGGGGAATTGATCCTTGGTGAGGACAGCCCAAACAAAATCCCCCACCGCAAACTGAACATCACGCCCCTTCGCATCAGCGACAGCTTTATACTTAGAATTAGAAGCCTCCGAGCGTGAATGCGTAGTATCATGTATCTATTGAATGTCCTTAAGAAGATCGACATCACGAGTATCAGCCGGAGGAGTAGATGATAGAGTGAGAAGGTCAACTGGAGCACGAGGAATCAAACCATAAACCACATAAAATGGACAAAAGTCGGTGATGCGGTTTAGTGCTTGATTATGTGCAAATTCAGCAATACATAACTTAACATCCCAAGACTTCAAATGATCACCCACCAAATAACGAAGCATATTACCCAAAGAACGATTAACCACCTCAGTTTTCCCATTAGTCTGAGGGTGGTAGGCGCTACTAAAATTCAACTCAGTGTTGGCCATACGCCACACAACGTACGCTAAAAATGACCAAGGAAACGGGAATCTCGATCCGATACAATAGACAATGGTAAACCATGTAAACGAAACACATCCCGAAAAAATAAAGCAGCCATATGAATAGCATCAGAAGTATGTTTGCACGGAATAAAATGAACCATTTTAGAGAATCGATCCACAACAACAAAAATCGAATAATTACCACGTTGGGTTCGAAGAAGGCCCAAAAAAAAGTCCATGCTGATAGCGGCGCAAGGACGAGTCGGAACGGGAAGGAGGCGGTATAAACCCGCATTTATGGCAGTCCCCTTGGAAACCTGGCAAACCCGACACCGAGCAACATCGAACCGTGGGCCAAAAGAAGCGGCGTCCCACCAATTCAATAGATCGATCGTGACCTAACTACTCCTGTGTCAAAGAGCTAGAATACTCCTCGTCTGATGGTGCCTCATGTTCCCCCTCAGGTTCACTCTATGTATCCTCCTCGGGATCGCTCTCCGGAACCTCCTCGAGCTCTTCCTTTGGATCACTCTCCAGAGCCTCTTCGGGCTCCTCCCTTGGATTCCCCTCACCTAATCGCAAGGTCCTCTCCAACTCCTCTATAATCCTCATAATCTTTGCATTAAGTGCATCGAAGTCAGGGGATAATTCCCTCTTCTAGAGGGACATTAGGGTAGGTGTAGGGCCTGATCTCGCGAAGTCTCGGGAAGAAGAAAAGGGAGGGCGATTATCCTCTGGAGCAGCCACCACTGGGGCCTTGCCCCTGCTAGCAGGGTCCTCACAAGTCACACCATCGTTGGGTTGGAGACAAAACCCGTAGCTGGAGGTCGGTGGGGTGAAGCCGGTCGCTGAATCCCGATGACTGGGCGGGAGGGACCCACCTCAGCGTCGTGGCATCCCCGAAACTCTAATATGAGAATCGGGTGTGGAATGGGCAATGTCGGATGATGCTCTCTAGGTGGGTGGGAGTGTCCCGCCTCGGCATCATGACGTCCTGGAACCACGGGAGCTGGTGTAGGGTAAATGAGGTATAAGTCGAAGTAAGGGGGATTACCCCGACATGAAGCCTCACTATCTTTCACAACCTCCTATAATGCGATAGGAACTCTCCTAAATCATCTCCTAGGTAGGGTGTGCACATCTGGTACTCAAATAGAATCGAGGTAGGTGTAGCTCGTATGCTCAACTATCTCCGATTTGTGCGGATCGTCCTTGCCATCTGTAGGGAAAATACACTTAGTTAAGATTCAAGATATTATATTTTTAACTTGTTTTATAAGTTATTATGGTCCGGTTGGAGCCAACTTGTTTTCTTGGGTTGAAATGTTATTTGTAGGAATGCTTTTAGGGTAAAAATTCCTTTTAGAAATAAGCGGTCCTTCTTTTTAAGATTTATCATTCTCGGATACTTACATCCTTGTTAACCAATTTATGGTTTGTTATTAAGTTCGAATTTAGCGTTACAACGATTGTTGGGAACCCCATGAATTTATATATGTTTTGATAATGTTTCTCGAAACTACACTTAGTTGTTTTGTATCTTAGAAACCAGGTAGTCATTGTTATCTATTAAGGAATATCTTAAGTGTAAAAGAAGCAGATCGTTTTATGGTAACTTAATAACGATCAGTCTTATTCTTGTAATAGATTTCCTGGACACAATGATTAACTAAAAAAAATAAGTAATTTCTTCATTGTAAAAGACAGCTAGCTCCTAATGTGGTAAGCAGATCGTTTTCTGTATTAATAACGATCTGCTTCACATATTAGCAGCTTGCTGCCATTTATACTTGTTTTGGTTTCGATTTCTAGAATATCTTTTAACAAATCACAAATGTAAAAGTAGTTTGAAGTTTCAAGCTTACTTATAACGATCTGGTTCTCTAGACTAGAATTAGCTAATGAATAGGAAACAGAATATACTTGGAATTCATTACAAGTAGTAGAGCAGCTCGTTCTCAAAATTAGCCCGCTGCACTATACTACCAACAGATCGTTTTCTACTCTTTACTAGAGGATGAGCAGCTCGTTCCAATTGCAAAATTGCATCCTGTTATATCTATATACAACAGATCATTTTGTTTCAAAAATGATCTGGTCATTACACTCAAAATAGAGAACCAAAGAGATGGAGGTACAGCTCGATAGACAAAGAGAACTTCTACTACATCGAGATCAAGCTGCACCTCACTATAACTACGGTGGACTGCCGACATACCTAAATTTATCACAAGTCAACCACTCTGTGTATTGTCACATCAACAACATACTTTAAGGAATGAAGTACGAGAATATCAATTTTCAGTACGATGAATCATTCCCAGTATGGCAATACACTGGGAAATCGCGTGAAAGGTGGAACAAGACTCTCATTTGGCAGCGCGTGCCTCAACAACATTGCCATGAATTTAATGCAGCCATTAATGCGATGAAGAAGGACGTCTTCGTCTCCAACGGATAGTTTCTGCAAAGGACCTATAAATACCACCTTCACTTCAAGAAAGAAGCACGAGAATTCAAGCTATCATCCTGCTAGTACTCTGCTAAAATTTTCAAGCTCTCAACGTTCAAAACACTTCCAACCATCAAGAATTCTCAGTAGTGTTTACAGTTGTTGAAGGTTACTTTCTGGAAAAATTATTTCTACAAAACCCCAAGTTAGGATCTAGATTTGATCAAATTATAATCTAAGGTTGTAGTGTTCAATCTTAGGAAGAAGATTTGTAATCACAAGAAGTTATCTAGATTTGATAATTCTTGTGGCTCGTACTCAACGAGTAGAAAGAAAGGAGAAAGCTAGTAAAGTTTTTGATCTAGATCTGATCGAGCCGTGGACGTAGGGACAGTTTATCCCGAACCACGTTAACTGCTTATGTTCTTTATTTCTTATTTACTTCATCATCATCTTCTTCATACTCTTGCATTTAAATCTTGGTTGATAATCTCTTCAAGAAAGAAAATGTTTTTCACATTAAAAAGAGCATTAACCACCATATTCCGCACACAACTTTAATCAAGTTTAAATCTGTTTATTATTCTTGATTATTATTTTTCACGCATAAGGTCTTATTTGAGTAAGATTAAATTTCCTTGACAAGAAGATTTGTTTTACTACCCTAAGCTATCTTATTTATTAAATGTGCTTAAACCTTATACCTAAGTTTAAAACAAGAAAACCCTAAAAGTTTGAATTGGTGTATTCCCCCCCCCCCCCATACACCAATCTAGCTCTTTCGGGACCAACAAGTGGTATCAGAGCAGTGGTCCATTTTGACATTGTTTCTATTTCACAGGAGATTGTCTCTGTGTGGTCATCTTGGATAGATCTTGAAAACGTTTTCACAGCATATTGCACTTGCATTTGTCTAATCATTTATTTTGAAGTTATGGAAGGACAGATGATACGGGTCTGTGAGGATTTCTCCATTGCTGGGTATGATGACTGGAGCTTTAGAATCGAGATGTGTTTACGTGCACAACACATCAAAATGTGGAAGGTCATTACTGATGGACCCATCAAAATAATAAACAAGGGAAGTACTGAGATAAAAGATGGAACTGGTCCAACTCCCTCATTGGTCATAGTTGAAAAGGAGAAGACTATTGATGAATATACTGCAAAAGAAAGAAAAGAAGCTGGACTCGATGACTTTTCCAAAGCACTAATTTCAAGCACGGTAAGAGGCATATACTTGGCCAAAATCAGACATCTTCAAACAGCCAAGGAGATGTGGGATGTACTCAAGGAGATTAGCCTTGGATCAGACATCATTCAAGAAAACAAGTTGTCTATCGCTTGCAATAAATTTGAAGAGTTCAAGATGAAGTCTGGAGAAACAATAGCCCAAATGAAGAACCGGTTCACCGAAGTTCTGATTGAGATAGCCATGATCGACAAAAACAAATATTCTCAACGAGAGAAAAACTTGAAAGTAATGTGAGCTCTACCTGCTACTTGGGAAATTTACTTAGCCATGCATCCCATGATGCCAGAGTTAACTCTCTTACCACTGACTCCTTATTTGATTTACTTACTGGAAATGAGTACGAGATCAATCGTATTCATGGTTTATCTAATTCCTCTTCTAGCAAACCATCTTCTGCAGGAAACCATGATAAAGAAACAGCCTTCAAAGCAAAGACGAAAAGCAAAGAAGCTGCAAAACAAACTCCAACTGTTGTTGTCAAGGAATCATCAAGCTCTGATGATGAGAACTACCCTTCGAAGAACTATTTTGAGGAATACTCTCTCATGGCTCAAAGATTCCAAAGAATGGAGGTGAGAGCCAACAGATACAAAAGGCTCTACAAAGAAAACAACAACAGAAAATTCAAAGGGAAAGATCGATTTGGTGATCAACCTACTCGATGGGACGAGGTAAAATCAACTCCATATGTTAAAGCTGACCTCTCCGAATATTCTTGCTTTAAATGTGGCAGAAAGTGACATTTCAAAACAGATTATCCAGACATATCAAAAGCAGAGAGAGATGAGCTTCGTGCCAAAAGAGACAAGAAGCTCAATGAGCAAAGAAAAGCATTGTTGGCCGAAGAGCAATCATCTCCAAGCCACCTATCAGACAGCTCATCCGAAAATAATGAAGCCTTCATAGCTGATGAAGATGAAGGAGAATGAGATGAGTGCCTAATGGGCCATGACAATGGACTTGATAGTCAAAAGGTAAATTGTCAAAATTCTATTTCTTCTAATCATTCTATATGTAATTCTGGTGATGAAGAAGAAGGTGAAGACGATCTGTCCATCGAAGATTTTACCAAACTCATGGAAGATCATGCAAGATTGAACAAGATGTTCAAACATGCAATAAAAGAAAATGGAAGAATGGCAAACACCATTCAAGAAATGAAGGAAATCAGCAGCTCGTTCAATGATAGGGAAAATGCTCTACTTAAGCAACTCAAAAGCAAGAGCGAAGAAAATTACACATTAAATGCCAAGATATCTGATCTCATTGATCGAGAAGCTTCTGCTCAATGTAAGGTCGATGATTTGAGTGCTATGATAAATCACTCAATACACAAAAAGGAGGATCAAATTCAACTCATCAACGACATGCAAAGAAGAGCTGTAGATCGTACTGGACTTGGATTTGACGGAGTTGACAAAGGACCACCAAAAGGGAAATTTGTCAAAGAAAAGGGAAAAGATAAAATAGTGAATCTCAATAACAATGCGAGACAGCCACAAGCTATCTTAATCAAGGATCAAGGCCAGCGACAACAAAAATTCACCACTCAAGTGATTGGATTTCAACAAAGAAAATAGTCTGCTCAAAGGTTTAATCAAACTGCTCAACGGTTGAATCATCAGCGAGCTCCTCAATTGTTCAACCAGAGAAAACCATCTGCTCCTTTCAAACCATCTGCTCCTAAGAAACAAGCTGTGTCTAATCAACCACCTGCCAAGAAGAAAATTGTGTATATTGACTTTAGTGGCAAACAAATCAGACCTTCGCAGAATGTCACTATTATTAGGCAGATTTGGGTTCCAAAAAGGAACTTGGTCCACTAACAAAGCACCCTTCATTCAGTAGGGTAGCTAAATAAACTTTCATTGCAGGATAGAAGATCGATGAGAAAAAAGCACACAACTCGGGGTGCGGTATGGATACTTGATAGCGGATGTTCCAAACATATGACTTGCCACAAAGACCTTTCAATCAACTACAAGGAGATTACTGGACCAAATGTTACCTTTGGAGGAAATTCAAAAAGATACACAAAGGGTTATGGTGACCTTCAAGTTGGTAACACTACTATTCTCAATGTATCATATGTTGAAGGTTCAAATCATAATCTATTCTCAATTAGCTAATTTTGTGCTAACAACAAGAGAGTAGAATTTACAGCTAACAAATGTCTTGTCAAGAACATAGAAGGAAAAGAAATTCTCCTTACTGGAATTTTGCAGGATAGGTTGTATATCGTACAATGGAATGATCAAACTGAAACCTGTCTAATAACAAAATCAAGTACAGAAACCAGCTGGCTATGACACAAACGATTGAGCCACCTAAATTTCAAATCAATCAACAAGCTGGTGAAAAACAACCTGGTTGAAGGTCTGCCTACTCAAATCTATGACAAAGACCATGTATGTGAAGCTTGCCAAGCAGGAAAACAAACAAGAGCATCATTTCCTACAAACGCAGCTCGCTCCACTTCAAGGATTTTGGAACTTCTACACTTGGATCTTTTTGGACCTGTATCTCCATTAAGTGTAAACGGTAGAAAGTATACTCTTGTTGTTATTGATGATTTCTCTAGATTTACTTGGGTTGTTTTTATGTTCAAGAAAAAGGAAACTCTAGAGAAACTACCTGATCTTCTCAACAAACTTTCAAATCAAAAGGAGACATCCATCATCACCATTCGATCTGATCGTGGAACTGAATTCATCAATCATATGATCGAAGGATACTGCTCAAAAATGGAAATTCAACATCAAACGTCAGCAGCTCGTATACCACAACAAAATGGGATTGTGGAAAGGTGTAACAGATCGCTCAAAGAGGTTGTCCGAACTATGTTAAATGAAATCAATCTCCTAAAGAAGTTCTGGGCAGAAGCAGTCAATACCGCCTACTACACACAAAATCAATCTGTCATCACGCAACGTCACGGGAAAACTCCTTATGAGCTGTGGAATAACAGAAAGCCTCAAATCTCTTACTTTCGATCATTTGGTTGTAAATGTTACATTCACAACAATGGAAAAACTCAGTGAAAAACATTTGATAGCAAAAGTGATCAAGGAATATTTTTAGGATATTCTGAAATCAGTAAAGCTTATAGAATTTTTAATAAGAGAACTCTCGTTGTGGAAGTAACACCACATGTTGTTTTTGATGAATCTAATTTTGAAGTTTCAGGAACAGATAGCTCATCTTCTTCAAAAGATGATCTCTCTCACTCAACATTGAGAAATTCCACAGATAGACTCATCGACGACATTCTCTTATGGAGTCCACGAAAAGATGAAGATGAAGAAGAAACAAATAATCAACCTGCTGTAGAAAAGCCACAGCAAGGGGGAACAGATGGACAACTATCTCATCTAGGGGGAACAGATGAATGGGGAACCTCGCATGAAGAATGTTCACAACAATCTGTTGATGAACAAAATATTCAATCTGCTACACCCTCAACTCAACAACCATATGTTCAAAACTTGGTGAATGAAGTATCAGGTATTAATTTAAATACTGACAACCTCTTTGATGTTCCTATCATAGATCATCCCGAATTTGAGAATCCACCCGATGAGATAGAAATCGAAGTATCTGAGGATGAAATGAAGAGGCGAAGAAAATGGGTAGATAGCCATCCATCTGATCTGATTGTTGGGAACCCAAGAGTCATGAGTCAAAACTAGACGCATGCATGGAGAAAGTGCATTGCTAAGTTGCTATCTAGCTCACACCGAACCAAAAGATATCGAAGAAGCCTTACAAAGTGCAGATTGGATCAATGCCATGCAAGAGGAATTAAATGAATTCAAGAGAAATGAAGTATGGTATTTGGTGGATCGACCTAGACATCAAGGTGTTATTGGAGTCAAATGGATATTCAAGAATAAAAGAGATGAAACATGTGAAGTGGTAAGAAACAAAGCAAGCCTAGTCGCCAAGGGATATTGTCAATAAGAAGGAATTGATTTTGATGAAACCTTCGCACCGGTGACACGACTAGAAGCTATCAGATTGTTTCTTGCCTATGCAGCTTTCCAACGTTTCAAAGTATTCCAAATGGACGTAAAGAGTGCATTTCTAAATGGAATTCTAGAAGAAGTCTACTTGGAACAACCACCTGAGTTTGAAGTTGAAGATGAAAACAAAGTGTACAGATTAGCTAAAGCAGTGTATGGACTAAAACAAGCTCCTCGAGCTTGGTATGAGACGCTGTCTACTTTCTTACTTCAATCGGGATTCAAACGTGGTTCAGTAGACAAGACATTATTCACCATCAAAGTCCAAGACTATATCCTTTTAGTTCAAATTTATGTTGATGATATTATTTTTGGATCCAAATCTGAATTTCTTTGTAATAAATTTAGCAAGCTAATGCAGGACAAGTACAAGATGTCCATGATGGGAGAAATGAATTTCTTCCTAGGTTTGCAAGTTAAACAATCCGATGATGGGATCCTAATCAATCAATCTAAATACATCAACGATCTCATCACAAAATTTGGAGTCAAAGATTACAAACCAGTAAAAATCCCTATGCAAACAAATGGACAAATTGGTCCTGATGTACTTGGGAAAACAACAGATATAAAACAGTATCGTGGTATTATCGGATCACTTTTATATCTAACTGCTAGTCGACCTGATATTACTTTTGCTGTTGGTGTTTGTGCTAGGTATCAAGCTAGTCCAAGGGAATCCCACTTGGAAGCAGCCAAAAGAATCTTGCGTTATCTCAAAGGAACTATTGAGATAGGTTTATGGTATCCTTGTGATGATAATTTTGAATTAACTGGTTACTCTGATTCTGATTATGCAGGTTGCAAGCTCGATAGAAAATCCACATCTGGGACTTGTCAATTCCTTGGAAGCAAGCTCATTTCGTGGTTCTCTAAAAAGCAAACCTCGGTTGCAACCTCAACAACAGAAGCAGAGTACATGACTGCAGGGAGTTGCACAGCACAAATTTTGTGGATCAAACAACAACTAAAGGATTATGAAGTCTACATGGATGGTGTGCCAATATTTTGTGATAGCTCTAGTGCAATTGTCATCACTCAAAATCCTGTTCTACACACTCGCTGCAAACATGTGGATGTTCTTCATCACTTTATTCGTGATCATGTTGAAAAGAAGAACATCAAGATAGAGAAAATTCATACGGATGTGCAGCGAGCTGATGTTCTCACGAAAGCATTACCAGAAGACAGATTCAAAATGCTTTGTGGAAAACTGGGTTTGATAAATTTTATCGAAATTGGTACAAGTGTTGATAACAGCTAGCTGGTGGTAAAAAGGCAATCTGTTATCACATCTTTAACTTTAGCTACATATTTTCTAATATTTATGTGTTGCTAAACTTTGTGTGAATATTCCAAGTAAAAACAAGCTGCTTAATTTTGAAAATTAGCAGCTAGCTCATGAGTGGAATACAAACAGCAGATCGATAAAAGAAGAAAATGATCTGCTTAGGTGTCAACAACAGCAGCCAATTGTTGAAATCAAGAATAGCAGATCGTTCAAAAGAAGAAAACGATCTGCTTCTCTATTTCCAATAGCAAGTCAAAGAAAAGAACAACAGATCGATAAAAGAAGAAAACGATCTGCTAACATCAGCAACAACCTGCATAAAGTGAAAATAAGCAGCGAGCTGACAAAATCAAGGACAACAGATCGTTCGAAGCCTAAAACGATCTGCTAGAGCATTAATCAAGGGGGAATCTAATTCATTTATTTCTCCATGTCTTTGATTATTTATGTCTAATGAATACTAATAAAAACTATTAAATGTTAGGAAATGTCGAATGCCTCAATGGCGGAAAAAGTGAAGGATAAAGTGAAGCTCATTTAATGTTGCAGTCCTCGGTTATTGTTTCGAGGCAATGATGTGACTTCTTTGTAGACGCAATTTGATGGCGTATGCACTTCACTTGATTTTGGGCGGCAAATGATTAAAAAAAGAGAGTAATCTCAACCGTTACTTGTTATTACTTTTATAAGTTTTAATTTGGATCGTTCATTATTTGCTTATAAATATGTGAATGTTTGACTGTTCTTCTCACACTCTCAAATATTCCCTCACTCAAAAACCTAAAACTGCCATTGTTGCACTAAAAGTTTTCATACTAAGCTTCCCAACTGCTCTTTCATTTACAAACTCACTCAATATCATTTTAAAATGGCTACTTCCGAAGCTAGCTCTTCATCTTCTCAATCACCTCCGATTTCCTTGTCGGAGATACTGCACACAATTGAGGCGAAATTGTCACCTGAGCCTCGTGCTGTACTCACGCATCACGGGTTTCGAACCCTAGATGTCCTATTTAGCAAAATCGAGGCTTGCACATGTTACAACACTTAAAAAACATGAATTGGATTTCAATGTTTCATATGTTTGCTTACTTTGCATGTTCTACACATATCTTGCTCCGTTTATCTATGTGTTCATTATGTAGTATGTATATTTGCTTATGATTTAACCATCATTCTATGGTAAATCAATAATTTTTCATCATATAAAATGTTGTTATCAACATATATCCTCAAACGCTTAATCGTAATGCATTTCTATCTAGGGTTCCACAAGATCATTATTGCGGAACCAGACTATTTTCTCCCACGATAAATAGCGCTATTTTATTGCTCGTGGATGGTAGATGATCACGAAGAATATACCGTCAAAATTCCTTTCGGAAAGAAAAAAGAGGACAACATTAGGACGACCGTGATCAAGATAATTTTACAGACTTATCACTTGGCTGACGTAGGTGACATGGTGGTGGACGAAGTCACAGATGAACAAATTCAGAGAGCTATTGACATTATGCTTGCTCATCCTTTCGAATGGATCGGGAAGGCATTCAATAGAGCCTTAATGCTTCTCAGCTACAGACTTCTTTCTTGATTATGTCCAGAAAATCTTTCTTGGTCATCAAGGAACTTTCGACTCTGTCACAGCAGGAAAGCTCAAAATAATGGCGGCTGTAGTGCTGAATCTCAAAGTTAATTGGACTAGATCGCTGCTAAAACTCATTGTAGATGAAGAACAACATATCGATATCCGTCAAGACAACGATGGAAACTGCACCAGATTGAACATCAAGCGACTCTTCGCCTCTCCACCAAACTCAGTACAATCATCGCTGGCTTCTTCCAAAAGGATAAATGACATAAATCTGTTGACTTCAGCAAGGATTGGATTTTACCAAGGACAAGGCACCAAATGGAGATGTCCTTAGGGGTGGCTTCTCAAATTTTTCTTAAAGTCACCAATGAGAAGATTAAGCAGGCACTAATTCGGGTTGGAAAATCAAATCCAGAATGGGTGATTCCAACTAAAAAAACCACCACAATTGGTGAGGCAGCTGCAGCACAGGCACAAGAAGAAATTGCGGCAGATCGACCAGTTAAGAGGAAGGCAACTGGTAATCCTAAACCAGCTGATGCTGCCAAAGGAACCAAAAAGCCAAGGAAAGCAAAGAGCAAACCCACTGCTCGCAATCTGGAGGATGAATTGGACGCAACAGTTGATCAAATGAAGGAGCCATCTGCTCCGGAGATAAATGAAGATGAAGTGGAGCTTGATGCTCACGAGCAGCCCGCTACTGATGCTGAAGAAAGATTGAAAGGAGCGCAATTACTTTTCCAACAGCTGCAAGAAAAAGCCACTGAGATGGTGATTGAATCATTGCCTGACATCCAGCTAACTCCAACCTCGTTTGAAATGGCTCAAAGTTTCCAAACATACTTGGAAATACAAGACTGCAAGTTCTATATCTTGGAGGCCATCTTACTACTTTTCTCGATCAGCGAGCTGAAGGCCGAGGAGAGCAAGCTGCTCAAATATTTTGGATTCCTTGACGTACCTGATGCACGTTAATATTTTCGTACGTATGTCTTGACTAAGATGAAAGAGAAGGCTGCTACTCTCAAAGTTGATCTTGCTCCCTTCTATGAAAAAGAATAAGATTTGTACAACTTCGCAGTAGATTTATAATCGGGAGACTTTGATGATATTTTCAATTTTGAAGAGAAGTGTGTGGAGAAAGAAAAGCCCTGTGATACTCCCACTTCAAAGCCCACTGCCGAGATCGAAATAAAAGAACCAACTGCTATCATGGAGGAAGCAGTTACAAGTGAACCATCTGCAGAACCAGCTGATGTTGAAGCTGTTGCCGAACAAATCAAAGAAATTTTCACACAAGGCACTGCACCAGATGGATTCCAACAACACAGTCTGGAGGACTTACTATCTGCCGCACTTGGACCCCAAATGACAGCAGAACAAATCAGCGAGCTTATTTATCTAAAGATCAACAATCGCTCTGCTGCATTGGCCAACTTCATCTTCTCAGCTGCAGAAAGTGCCTTACACACTGTTGAAAGCAATATCCAGCTCGCTCATTCGAAATTATCCAACGAGCTGCACAAAGACTTGGACAATGACAGAGAAGTCTTTGACAAATACAAGGAAGAGACAAACAGCAAGATTGCTGCCATTCAAGGAGAGGTTAACTCCTTCGAGTCAAAAATGAAGGAGGCTGGAGGGAAGATGGCGGCCGAAGTGAAAAAGCATGTGGAGCAACAATATGAGGACATGGAGAAAACCACAATTCCAATTGTGATTAAAAACGAATTGCCCACATTGCTCAAAGACCAGCTGCCGAAGGCCTTACAAGAAGCAGATGTTGCAACTGGTGATGAAATTTTCCAAATCAACAAAACAATTACTGACATGAAAGTTGCTCACAGCGAGCTGACAGTTAACTTCCAATCACATCTCAGAACTGCTACCAAACAATTCAATGAAGTTACTGGCAACATATCAACATTCTTGCAATATAAAGAAGATGTTGAGGCTAAATTCAAGGCGCTACATGAGGAGATTGCCTCTCTTCGACTCATCATCTCCAAAGACTTTATTGATGATGTCGAAAAGGGGGAAGAAAAAGAGATGGTCCAGCCCGCTGCTCCCTCTGTCTAAACCAAAAAGAAAGCTGTTGCTAAACCTGCTATTAAGAAGAAAAGGATGACGGCAAAACAAGCAGCTGATGCAAGATTATTACAAAAAGAAAACGAAGAAAAACAAAAGAAAATTGAAGAGGTGGCTCGTAAGGCAGAAGCGAAAGGAAAGAAAATAGCAACAGAAGCTGATAAAGAGGAGGAAATGTTTCTGGATGGGTACAAGGTGGAGCAGATCGCTGACCCCGAATTTAGAAAATTATGGAGAGCAGAGAAGCTAAAACAAGGGAAAACTGGAGCAACGAAGGATGACAAAGAAGAATCTCCAGATGAAGAGGAAGATGAACCATCAAACCCCATATTCAAGTTCTTTGAAAAATTCCAATTGACCGAGCCACAAAATCTGACATGGATACATAGCAAAAAGGCTGCTCAATGGAATAAACTGATCAAAGAATTTATTATGCAGCATTACTATCTGATGGACCAAGATGTGCAAGGAGGTTCTGTGGACAATCTGTTTCGTGAATTTCTCTCCCAACACAAAAATCAATTGTTCATAGAATATCTCTACAAACAATCTGCTATGACAAACACTCCACTTACTGCTCCGAAGAAAACAACTCTCTTGTATCCAAGAATCCCTGGAGCTACAGAAGTTGATCACACAGCAATCTTGAATGCCATAAATCGATCTGCACAGCTAATGAATTATCCCATTGATTTCAACAACAGACTACCGAAGAATTTTCAATGGAATTTATGCAAGTTTTGGTGTTCCGTCGGAGTCAAGACAGAGAGAGATGGTGGAAAGAAGGAGAGCGCAACTGACTGATCAACAAAGGCGTCAATCTCAATCGGCAGAAAAAGAACAAAGCCAACCACCTCAACCATGAAAGAAATGTCCATTTTTTGTTTTACAGCGAGTTGATATATATGAAAATGTAATTGTAAGCTGTTATGTCAATGAAGTGAAGTTTATTTTAAAAAACAACCTGATGACAATATCTCTTTGTCCAGGCAATGTTTTTATGCTTGTCACTTAAATTATTATTATGCATTCTAACTGCCTACAATATTAAAACTCATTGCTTTAAAAAGGAAAAATTAAAGTGTGGTTTCGACATCATCAAAAGGGGGGAAATTGTTGGGAACCCCATGAATTTATATATGTTTTGATGATATTTCTCGAAACTACACTTAGTTATTTTGTATCCTAGAAACCAGGTAGTCATTGTTATCTATTAAGGAATATCTTAAGTGTAAAAGAAGCAGATCGTTTTATGGTAACTTAATAACGATCAGTCTTATTCTTGTAATAGATTTCCTGGACACAATGATTAACTAAAACAAATAAGTAATTTCTTCATTGTAAAAGACAGCTAGCTCCTAATGTGGTAAGCAGATCGTTTTCTGTATTAATAACGATCTGCTTCACATATTAGCAGCTTGCTGCCATTTATACTTGTTTTGGTTTCGATTTCTAGAATATCTTTTAACAGATTACAAATGTAAAAGTAGTTTGAAGTTTCAAGCTTACTTATAACGATCTGGTTCTCTAGACTAGAATTAGCTAATGAATAGGAAACAGAATATACTTGGAATTCATTACAAGTAGTAGAGCAGCTCGTTCTCAAAATCAGCCCGCTGCACTATACTACCAACAGATCGTTTTCTACTCTTTACTAGAAGATGAGCAGCTCGTTTCAATTGCACAATTGCATCCTGCTATATCTATATACAACAGATCGTTTTGTTTCAAAAATGATCTGGTCATTACACTCAAAATAGAGAACCAAAGAGATGGAGGTACAGCTCGATAGACAAAGAGAACTTCTACTACATCGAGATCAAGCTGCACCTCACTATAACTACGGTGGACTGCCGACATACCTAAATTTATCACAAGTCAACCACTCTGTGTATTGTCACATCAACAACATACTTTAAGGAATGAAGTACGAGAATATCAATTTTCAGTACGATGAATCATTCCCAGTATGGCAATACACTGGGAAATCGCGTGAAAGGTGGAACAAGACTCTCATTTGGCAGCGCGTGCCTCAACAACATTGCCATGAATTTAATGCAGCCATTAATGCGATGAAGAAGGACGTCTTCGTCTCCAACGGATAGTTTCTGCAAAGGACCTATAAATACCACCTTCACCTCCAGAAAGAAGCACGAGAATTCAAGCTATCATCCTGCTAGTACTCTACTAAAATTTTCAAGCTCTCAACGTTCAAAATACTTCCAACCATCAAGAATTCTCAGTAGTGTTTACAGTTGTTGAAGGTTACTTTCTGGAAAAATTATTTCTACAAAATCCCAAGTTAGGATCTAGATTTGATCTAGTTGTAATCTAAGGTTGTAGTGTTCAATCTTAGGAAGAAGATTTGTAATCACAAGAAGTTATCTAGATTTGATAATTCTTGTGGCTCGTACTCAACGAGTAGAAAGAAAGGAGAAAGCTAGTGTTGGGAACCCTAATGTATTTTTGGTTTTGATGATGATCCTTCGAAACACACTTAGCTCTTTTTAGTATTAACTGTTCTACGTGTAAAGCAGATCACTACTTTTAAAGTGAATTCTGTTAGAGAACAGATTAGGAGATGACTTGACATGTAAAGAAATTATTCCTATAGAAGTCATTTCTATAAATAGCATAGGATGAAGGCCAAGATTTTATGCCAAGAAGGAATCGATCTGCTTAACAGACAGCGACCAGATGACTGACCAGATCGTCGCTTACAGCTGAAGACCAGATCGATAGAGTCATCAAACCACCAGATGACATCATCCTACACATCATACCATCTTGCCACGTCAAAACTGAAGTCCATCCAACAGGGATTGGAAGAGAATCTTCGTTTGACACAAAGAAGGAAAGAAACCGTTGGCAATCTGTTTTCCATAACTTGAAGATTGAGTCAACGTTCTCTACATGGCAAGAACAGATATGATGGATATCATTGATTGGCAATCTACAATCAATCTCATGCCAATCAACAAACGGCTTGAATTTTTAAAATTCAATGCCTATATATATTTGGAGCCATGGTCTGGAAAAACACACGCACGCGAGCTATATTGTCAACATACTCTCAAGCAACCTATGAACCAGACTAAGAGCTTCAAACTGTGATACTACATCACACCAATCCAACCTCGATTCAAGTCTATCTTATCGAGAGAAAGGAGATCACCCTACTAGCTAGTAGTTTTCTAGTGGTAACGTAGAGGTAATCTGTTGTAAAGGGACACGACCCTTATTCGTACATAAGTTTCAACCAGGTTGTGTTTGAAACTTGTGGCTCATTCTCAGCGAGTATAAATAAGAAGAGTATCCTAGTAGTGGATAATCTAGTCTAGATTTGACCAGATCGTGGAAGTAGGGATTTCCCGAAACACGTTAAACAACTGTGTTCTTTATATTTCTGCATATTTAATTTCAGTTGTTTATTATTCTAACCATCTGCACTATCATATAATCTGCATCTCAATCAATCTGCTTACGACCTGATTAATCCTTAAGGTTTTCTAATCAAGAGCACTCATTAAATCCACCATTATTCCGCACACAATACATTGTTGGAGAATAATATTACTCTTACTCTCTGCTTTGTGTTACTCACTTGAGAGATTCTGCTTGGACAGAACAAGATCGATTAGATAGTCGATCTGGTCTGACACTTTGAGCAATCTGCAATACAGAAAGCTTAAATCTCTCTTATTAAATTAGTCAAGTAAACTGAAAAGTTTGTATTTGGTGTATTCCCCCCCCCCATACACCAAACCTTGCTCTTTCGGGACCAACATGTGGTATCAGAGCAGTGGTTCATAAGACCATTGTTTTGCTTCACAAGGTTAATACCTGCGTGGTCAACTTGAATAGATCTAGGAAAACCTATTTTCATTCACGTGCATACTATCTGCTATGGAGTCATCTGTTGTCAGGGCTTGTGAAGAATTCTCCATCCAATACAAAAAAAAACCCCTTCTGGCGACGGAAAAATCCGTCGTGAGGACTCGAAATCCGTCGTCCCGGGGGCTTAGCGACGGACTGGCGACGAATATTTTCCGTCTGTATTTCGTTCGTCGTTAGCTCCCCGGACGACGGAAAATACAGTCCGTCGTTAGCTAACGACGGACTAACGACGGAATTTATCCGTCTTTAGCCACGACGGACTTAAATCCGTCGTCAGAATCTGCCGGAGACCGTTGACGGCGCCGGAAAGCTAACGACGGATGAAATCCGTCGTTAGTGGCGACGGACTGCAGTCCGTCGCTAGATACCATTGACCGTTGACCTGGCGACGGACTGCAGTCCGTCGCTAGGTCAATTTTTTTAATTTTAATAAATAATTTTGTTTTTTTATTATTCATTACCTAAAACGTGTCATAACAAACAATATAAACATATTCCAACATTGAACAATAATTTAAAATTGAACCAATCAAATGAAATTCAAAATGAACGCGGATTTCATATAATGAACAAAATAAATAATTGTATCAGTAACATCCCACAACAAACCAAAAAATAAAATAATAGTAAATGTATCAGTAGCATCTACGAATCGTAGTCATCATCAGGAGGAAACTGGGGAGGGGGATCAGACGGGGGAGGCTGATAAGAGGGAAAGAAGGGTGCACCTCCCTGCTGAGACTGCATCCAGCGCAGCATCTCGGCATGCTGAGACTGCATGAGCGCCATCTGCTGAGCTAATCTCTGCTGCTCAGCCAGGTACTCACGGCACTCGCGATCCTGCTCCTCGACTCGGCGCCGCAGCTCCTCAACCTCGTCTCTGGATGGGCGTGATGCGGACGAGGATCCCCCTAATCTGGAAGCTCTCAAGGCCTTCACCGCGCCTCCCGTGCCGAACATCCTCTTCTTCTTGTTCGGGCCGCCAAGAACCTCCAGATACAGCTCGTTGATGTCGACTGCATCGTGGTCCCCCTCGGGTAGCTGGGCCCGCTCCTCGTCAGCACGGCGAAACACCTCAGTCTGCATGCATGTAAACGAGAAATGAACATTTGTTAGTATATATACATATTATAAATATTGAAAATCTAATACATATATATATATTAGATTTAAATTAAAACTTACCGCTATCGCCTCAGATTTCGGATCGGTGTATGTCCCGTCCGCGTATCGATGCTCGTCCAGAAAGGAGTCGAACATGCACGAAATCGGAGCTACTCCCCGCTCACGACCCTATGCATCAGATCACAATGGAGTTGTGTCATTGAAACATGTGTTTTTGAATTAAAATTGTACCACATAATTATAATTATTATTTGAAGTATATTATTACCTTTTCTTCAGCTCGTTGCATGACCGACTTGGACCCTCCCCTGTGCTTGATAGGACCAGTACCCGGTCCCTGGGGCTCAGACAACCGGTTGCGCCTCGCTGCCTGGGATTTGGCCACAACATCATCCCGGGACCAGTAAGCGAGCCAACCCATCCAGACATCATCCGTCCACCACCCAGGCTTCCCACCTCTGGGTGGCGGATCATTCCTCCTCCTCTTGATCCCGCAGATATAATCCTTATATCTCTCCCGGATCTTATCATACCATAACGCCCGAATCCTGGCATCGAGTGCCGGCTCCCAAGTAAATTTTTTCTAGCATTGAAAATGTGTGTTAGAAATTGTAGTTATAATTTTTAATTAAGAATGAATTTGAAAGTTTTAGTAAATTTTCGAACCTTAAACTCCTCCCAGTATCGCTGTCTCACGTCCTCAGGCGTGAGCTTCCAACTGTAGCCAGTCGGGTTGGGAACTATCTTAAATAGTTCCCAAATGTAATCTGCTGGGTCGGCATGCGGGTAAAATCCCCTACATAAGTAATTTTAGAATGATTTATGTTAGATTTTTGAATAACTAATTAAATAATTGTCAAAATTGAAGATTTGGTTGCATTTACGTACCCCAGCTCACTCACAGAAAGAACAACGTCTCCTGTGGGTCTATGCTCCAACTGACCATCACCGTCAGAGCTAGAAGACGGACCGCCTAGCTGTATGCCACCAATATGGTGGCTGAGACCGCCGGTCCCGGACTCATATCCAGAGGATGAGCCCGGGGAACAACCCCGTCCATGGGATAGCTGTGATCGGCGTGTACCCCTACCACGAGGGGTCCCCACATCCTCTCGCCGAGAGTAAGACATCTATTATGTTGAAAATAAATAGATAAATAAGATTCATGATAGACATATCACGTATACGTAGAATGTTTATATTGAAGTTATAACATGTTGCATTTATAATTAATAACTTGAAATTCGAATGTGTTAAGTTTTCTACACACAGTGTTAAGGAGAATCCTCTTCATCGTTATCATTTTCATCTTCCTCATCCTCATCTTCATAGTCATCCTCCTCATCTTCATCTTCTTCTTCGTCATCTGATGCTTCATCCTCTTGGTATTCATCATCCTCGTCATCTTCTTCTTCTGTTTCGAGGACATTATCAGAGTCCACGTGGTCATCATCATCTTCAATTTCTACATGTTCA
Organism: Leonotis leonurus; assembly: GCA_026898415.1. NCBI lineage: Eukaryota > Viridiplantae > Streptophyta > Magnoliopsida > Lamiales > Lamiaceae > Leonotis > Leonotis leonurus. Next base: position 1,866,598 of record JAPKLX010000034.1, on the reverse strand, counting down.
CCGTCTCGGGCAACTGATGTAATATCATCTACATCAACAGTAGTTACCACATGAGCGTCATCATCCTCCTGAAACGGTGACTCCAACGTAGACACATCCGCTCGAGACTCGTCGATAGTGGCCCGTGCCTTTATAGAACAAGCTTCCCACCATTCTCTACACTATTGGTTCATACTCGGATATGAACAGTAATACACCTGTGTAGCTTGAATGGCTAATACAAATGGTTCATATTTTCTAAGTCTGCGCGTATGATTTACAGACACTAAATTGAACTGTGTATCAACCCTTGTACCGGCCGGAGAGGTGTCGAACCAGTCACACTTGAAGAGAACGACCTTCTTATTGTGTAATCCTGGGTATGTGAGCTCGCACACTTCGACTAATTGTCCATAAAAATCCGTCTGACTCGAGTCCCCATAGTTACCTGCTTTTATGCACACACCACTACTCATAGTTGCTTTGTGAGTTCCATGTGATATCGTGTGAAATTTGTAACCATTCACCAAATAACCATGATATGATGTAATCATTGGTGAAGGTCCACGTGCAATGTCCCACATAATAGGATCAGTTACACAATTTTGTACCTACAGCACACAGAAGTTTATACTTATCAAGTTGTGGAGTTGTATGTCCCTTATATAGTAATTAATTAATTAATTTCAAGTATATATGGTAGTGAAAATTTGACTCACATAGGAACAAAACCATTCAGGGAATTCTGTAGACATTTTCTTGTCAATGTCCATGTCAGTTATCCATGGATTTGAGTGTCTGAGATGTGATTCGTATTCCCTTCATAGAAAAGAACATATTAGTTGCTTTGAACCACACATTGCATTAAATAGTCATATAATATGATTTGTAAAAGATTACTTGATATATGGATCGATCTCCACGCAATTATGGAGTACATATAGATGCGCAGCTCTATATTCCCTTGGATCCAACGCTCTTTTCGTTGTTTTTCCAAAACCAGTTCCGGCAAGTTTGAATACAGAAGGCAAGTCTGATTGATCTTCTACCCCACTAGTAGAACATCCTCCAACGTAGTTGCGAGGCACCTCTCTATGTTTCGTACTGACATGATCCTCAAAATAATAGGAACAGAAAGCAGTGGCTTCCTCCACTAAGTATGCATTACATATCGATCCCTCAACGCTTGATTTGTTCTTGACATTATTTTTCAGCTTTCTTAAATATCTGTATTGAAATAATTAATTTAGAAAGCATGAAACCATAGTTAAAATTCATGAAACATTAAACACAATTGATTGAGTTTGATAAAGTACCTCTCAAATGGGTACATCCATCGATATTGGACTGGTCCTCCATCTCTTGCCTCGTCAGCTAGATGGATAGGCAAATGTTCCATTGAGTCGAAGAAGCTTGGTGGAAATATGCGTTCAAGCTTACACAAAATCAGTGGGATGTTATTGTCAAGTGTCTCCATGTCGTCACTCTTTATGTTTCGTGATGTCAAATCACGAAAGAACAGACACAACTCAGTTATGGACTTCCAAACAGCTTGTGGGAGTAGTTCTCGAAATGCAACGGGTAGTATGCGCTGCATGAAAACGTGACAGTCGTGGCTCTTCATCCCAAACATCTTAAGTTTACTCATGTCTACACATCTACCCATATTTGAGACGTAACCGTCAGGAAACTTAAGGGTTTTCACCCACTCACACAAGACTTTTCTCTCCTTTTTGTCAAGTGTATAGCATGCCTTAGGATATTTATTAGTGTACTGGTCACGCATCAGCTGGGATCTATGACAATAGAGGTTCAGTTCCTCCCTCGACTTTGTCGTGTCTTTTGTCTTGCCTTGGACATTCATAACAGTATTGAAAATGTTGTCAAACACATTCTTTTCAATATGCATAACATCTAAATTGTGTCGAATGAGCAGAGAACTCCAATACGGAAGGTCCCAAAAGATGCTCTTTTTCCGCCATCCAGTGGTAACTTGTCTTAAGATGCGCTTGTTATTATCATCATAATCTTCGGTTACCTTTACAAGTCCCAAATCTTCAATCTGATAAAGTATCTCTTCCCCTGATCTCCTCTCCGGAGGATCATCTGCAACAATCTTATTCTTTCTAAAGGCCCGCCTATTCCTCCTGAACTGGTGATCGCAAGGTAGGAACTTGCGATGTGTATCAAACCATGACTGCTTCCGGCTATGTGTTAAGGAGAATGCTTCTGTTTGTTCCATGCATCGAGGACAAGCTAATCTTCCGGCTGTACTCCAACCAGACAACATCGAGTACGCCGGAAAATCACTAATGGTCCACATCAATGCTGCGTGCATCTGGAAGTTTTGTCTTCTTGAAACGTCATAAGTATGGGCACCGACTGTCCACAATTGATTGAGTTTAGATATAAGTGGCTGTAGGTAAACATCAATCTTATCTTTTGGATTTCGGGGACCAGGAACAAGCACTGTGAGAAACATGTGCTGTTCTTTCATGCACAACCACGGAGGTAAGTTGTAAGGAGTAAGGATAACAGGCCAGGATGAGTATTGTTGTCCCGACTGCCCGAATGGTTGAAAACCATCTGTTGACAGTCCTAATCGTATATTCCGTGGCTCCGCTGCAAAACCCGGGTAAGTCGCATTAAAGTGCTTCCACACCGGCGAATCTGCAGGATGGCGCATAACACCATCATCAACTGAGGTTGAATGTCAGATCATGTCGCCGGCCGTAGCTTTAGATGCATACAACTTTTGTAAACGAGGTGTTCAAGGGAAGTAGTACATCTTCTTAAGGGACACTTGTTTACGTCCCCGACTCCTATCTTTGTATCGGCTTTCATTGCAAAATTTGCAATTCACAAGATGGGAATCCCCCTCCCAATAGATCATGCAATGATTCCTACACGAATCTATCTTTTCTACAGGTAAACCCATTGCCCGTAGCAATTTCTGTGTGCTGTAGTAATTCATGGGCACTTTGTGGTGATCTGGGAATGCCTCATTCAATAACACACACAACTCGTTGAAATATTTTTGTGGCATCCCAGAACGGGCCTTCAAAGTCATCAGACGAGCCACAAAAGACAACTGAGTGTGGTTCTTACACCCAGGGTATAACTCTTGATCGGCAGCGTCCAACAACTTGTACAACAACTTTGCTGTAGCGTTTGGATCTTCCTCTGTGTCTGGGTTGTTGAAAGAGGGACCCCCGAGATCATGAACCATCGCGTGGTATGTCCCGTACTCTTCCTCGGGTTCTACATCTACGTCGACACGTGTTTCTTGAGCATATGAAGGTATTTCATTTTCACCATGAAACCTCCAGATCTCGTAACCCCGTGTGAAACCCTTTTTAGCAAGATGAAGCTGTACAACATCTGTACTTCTAAAGTATATATTCTTACACTTCACACACGGACACTTGATATTTTCTCCATCCATTAACTGAGGCTGACTACTTGCAAATCTTAAGAACTCGTCAAGCCCAGCAAGGAAGTGCGGATTAAATCCCCCGTTCGGAAGTAAACGCAGATACATCCAATCTCGACTCATTTTTATAACCCTGATTAATATTAATAAGTATTTACATAGTAAAATGAAGTTGAATTAGTTACGGAGAGGGCATGAATATATTAGTGGTCGATTAAATGAGACATTAATTTGAATGAAGATTGCACATGTGTAAACATAGACTCACTTAGGAAAGTGTTAAATGAGAGTTGAATTATTTGAGGTTAAATAGAGGAAGACAATTATATATAAGTTGATTTGGAGTAGAATAGTGGACGACAATAGAGGACGAGAATTATGAAAATTATGGTCCCACGTTGAGAATTATGGTTTGTCGGCGAATATTATAAGTTCATTTGCACTTGATTGTATTTGGTTATTTTCGGTCATTTAATTTGGTCATTTTTGGAGATTTGCAGTTGATTGCGTCCAAATTAATATATATCCCATATCACTAAATCTAATCAAAACAGCCAGCTGACACAATCATGAAAATATCCCAACATACATTTCATAATCAAAACATTCGTACATAATAATTAAAATATCACAACACATGCATCTCATCAAATCACCACAACATATATAATATTACACATATTGGGAGAAGATCCTTAAGACGTAATCAAAATCTATCCCAAAGGGAGAAGATCCTTAAGAAATTGATTACGTCTATCCCAATGTCAAAAATCCCTCATTTCGTTATACTATATTACCAAAATCTTTTGAAATTAGAAACAATCAACTATAAACTAATCAACATACATTATATATTTTTGTCAATTAAAACAATAAATTAAATTAAACAATCAATTCACTCATTATGAAATTCAACAGACTTAGAGAAAACATGAACAAAGCTTAGTCTAAATTATTTGGGTGGAAATTAGTATAATTAACCTACACAATTAACTAACATGATTAATCAAATTAAATACAAAAATCAACTAATTCATTATAAATGCTAAATAATCTAAAAATTACCTAAGAAATTTAAATAATTAACCTAAGTAATTAAATAAGTACATTATTATAATTTAATTACCTTTCACCAAAGTGGGAAGCGCCGGAGCGGCAGAAGGCGGCTCGGAAAGGCTGAGAGAGGAGTCGGGCAGCGACAGACGTAATTAAAAAAACCCTAATTAAACAATTTAAACTAATTAATCCACAATTTAAACTAAGATATCATAATTTACATGTAGTAGACAAACCCGTCAATTATATTTAACACTAACACTATCTAAAGTAATTAATTTATCAAGGATTAATTACAATAATTATTTCTTTAAAAAAAAAACTATAATTAACTAAACTAATTAATTACGCTAACTAAACTAATTAATTTATTAAGGATTAATTACATTAATTATCCTTAACCCTAATTAAGTAATTCAGAAAATAATTTATTCAATTATTCAATTAACTAAACTATAAACTAATTTATTCATTTACACAAATTAAAATTAATTAACCAAAAATTAGGTTTAACAAAATAATCAATTATCCTAATAAATTCTACTAACAAGTAATAAATCAACAAATTCAATAGTTAAATATAATTCAACTAATTAAATCTATTTATATCAACATAACAAATTACATATATATATTAACAAATTAAATAATTAAACCTTAAGTAAATAGCATAAACAAAATACTCTAACATTATCCTACTTAACATAACTCAACCGACTATAATTAGTTAATTATGTATAATTATATCACATATATAACCTAATTAAAAATAATTAAAAAATAACAATAATTATAAAATAGTCAATTAATTAACATACAATTAACAAAATTCACATACAATTAACATACATTAACATACAATTAACAAATGAAATTATAAGAAATAACAATAATTATAAAAAGAATATAAAAAATTAACAAATTAAACTACAATTAACACATAATTTACATACAATTAACATGCAATTTATACAATACAATGTATAACATAAAATAGATAGTAATTAGTTAATTAACATTCAATTAACAAACAAAATTATAAACATTAACAACAATTACAAAATAATTATCAAATTAAACATAATAAATTAACAATAATTAAAAAAATAAATTAAATTGGACATTACCTGCGGCGGACAGCTTCTGGAGACTGGCGGCGGACTCTGGTGGCGTCGGCAGCGGCGGAGCAGGGCCGTGGAGGGGCGGCAGCAGGCGGAGCAACGGGCAGCTTCATCCCAACGGTAAAATTAAAAAAAAAAACATAGAAATCGAAAGAGGAGAAGCAAAAGGGAAGGATTCGACTTACATTGGAGTATTACGGCGGTGGGAGGTCGAAATCGCCTTCAAATCGCCGGTGGGGGGACAGATTATGTGTTGCAGCTTCTGATTTCGCGAAAGGAGGGAGACAACTGTTAAAAAGGGCTGGACGACGGACTGGGCGACGGACCAGTCCGTCGTCAGCATTAAAAATAAAAAAAAAAATTAAATTAATATCTAACGACGGACTGGACGACGGACCAGTCCGTCGTCAGCATTAAAAATATAAAAAAAAAAGAAAATAAAACTTAACGACGGACTGGTCCGTCGTCCCAGTCCGTCGTTAAGTTTGCCGCCAACTTACGCGCCAAAAAACGGTCGCCAGTCCGTCGCCACTCCGTCGTTAACCAAAGTCTTTGGAGTCCGTCGCCAGTGGACGACGGAAATTCAATCCGTCGCCAGATTAAGGTTTTTTTGTAGTGATCCAAGGTTATAGAGAATGGAGCTTCAGAATCAAAATGGCACTCAAAGCCCATCACTATCTGATGTGGAATGTTATTGAAGAAGGCCCACTACAGATCACTGAAGAAGTGACAGTAACTATCTCAACTGGAGTAACAACACAGATAGCTCCTAAAGACCCAAGAAAATACACAGCAGAAGAACGCCGTGAAGCCAATCTGGATGACTTTGCTAAAGGGATCATATCTAGCACAGTCAAATGGGTACATCTGGCCAAAATCCAAGATTTGGATACTGCCAAAGAGATGTGGGAAGCCCTCAAGATCTGTGTCTAGGATCTCAAGTCATGATTGAGAACAAGTTGTCTCTAGCCTACAACAAATATGATGAATTTAAGATGAAACTAGGCGAGACAATAGAACAAATGAAGATGAGATTCACTGGAATTCTCCTTGAGATATCTGCGTTCAATAAGAACAAATATACTCAAAGGGAGAAGAATATGAAAGTACTCAGAGCACTTCCACCTAGTTGGGAGATCTATGCTGCAATGCAACCTCTCCGTGCAGATTTCAATGATATGTCTACAGAAGCATTATTTTATCACCTTGAAGGCCATGAATGCGATATAAAAAGAATTCGTGGACCAGATCATCTGTCCAAAAAGACAGAAAGCAGCTCGAAGAAGGATAAAGAAGTAGCCTTCAAAGCGAAAAGCAAACAAGATGAACCTTCTGAACCATCTCTACCAGATGAAGAGAAAGGCTATGACAAATTGCTAAAAGAATTTGCAATGATCGCCAAACGTATGGACAAGATGGAGATCAGATCGAAGAAAAAAAGACGCTTCTATAAAGACAACAAGAACAAATTCTACAAGAAGCGTGACAATGATCGATCTGATAATAAGGAAGAATCAAAACAGCAGACTGGTAAAATCTCTAAAACATCTAACTTTACAGATTATACGTGCTTTGGTTGTGGCAGAACAGGTCACTTCAAAACAGACTGTCCTGATCTATCCAAAGGCCAAAGAGAAGAGTTGAGAGCAAAGAGAGATCGAAAACTCAAATATGAATGAAAAGCCATGTTAGTTGAACAAGAGTCAAACAGCTCGAGTCATTTCTCAGATAGCTCATCAGAAAATGATGAAGCCTTCTTTCCTAATGATGAAGAAGGTTGGGATGAATGCTATGTGGGACTAGACAACGGTCTGGATGAAGTCGAGGTAAATTCATGCTATTCCAACTCCTCAAATGATATCAATCTGGAACAGGATAATGAAGATCAAACTGACTACTCTTGGGAAGAAGTAAATGAAATGTTCAAAAGTTATTCGAGCATCAAGAGATTGTTTAGAGAAGTTGTAGAAGAAAACGACAGATTGAAGAAATCTGAACAGATACTGAGTACATCAAACACTCAATTTGTTACTAAAATAAACGATCTGGAAGAACAGATAAAGGGAAAAGACTGTGAGATTCATTCATTGAATTCAAAAGTGAAGGATCTTGTTACAAGAAACAGCGTTGCTGAAGAGAAGATAAAGAAAGGGAAAGAAATGATTTACAAGAGTGATGAACGTGCTAAATTGCTAATCAACCTGCAACAACAGGGCACATCTAGATTAGGATATCCAGGCCACTCAGAAAATTCTTCTAGTACCATAAACTTTGTACCAGAAAGGAAACATATACCAGATCAAGTGAAAAACTTGAAAAACAAGAAAGGCCATCCCCAAAAAATGATCATGAAAGAGACCATGAATAGACAGTACGGTCAAACAAAGGGTCAACCAGATTGTTACACAGAAACAGATCACGCTCTTAAAAATAATGTCAACAGGACACTGCCAAATAAAAATGGCAACCGAACAAAGAATGTCAACAGGACATTACCTATCAAGAAGGATCTGAAGAACGATGGAATAGAGAGATTCCATCCATCTGAAATTCACTCCTTATCTAAAATTGATGATGATGGGAATATCATTACCTGTTATATTTCTATTCCTAACCCAAAAATGTTCTGGATTCGAAAGGGAACATTTGCTAATAACCAAGCACCCAAACTTTGAAGGGTAGCTAAGTGTAATTAATTGCAGGATCAGAACTACAAGAAGGAGCAAGATAGCAAAAGGAGTGATCTGGATCATAGATAGTGGTTGTTCAAAGCACATGACATGTGATAAGAACCTGCTATCAGATTACATAGAGAAGCCAGGACCACAGGTCACCTTTGGATGCAACTCAAAAGGTTACACCAGAGGATATGGAAACATAAAAGTTGGCAAGACCACTATCACTAATGTTTCGTATGTAGAGGGTCTTAGTCATAATCTGTTCTCTGTAAGTCAATTCTGTGCTAATGGTAATCAGATCATCTTTAACACTAACAATTGTCTTGTGAAGAACAAGGAATGAGATGAGATACTCCTTACCGGTAAACTGCAGGACAGGTTATACATTGTCCAGTAGATAAACCAGATCGAGACTTGTTTAGTTACTAAGACAGTATCAGAAACAAGCTGGTTATGGCACAAGAGATTGAGCCATCTAAACTTCAAGTCAATCAACAAAATTGCAAAAGAAAAACTAGTGGAAGGTCTACCAGATCAAGTATATGATAAAGATCATATATGTGAAGCCTGTCAAGCTGGAATGCATACTCGATCATCATTTACAAGCAAAACAGCTCACTCAACCTCAAGAATTCTGGAGCTTTTGCATTTAGATCTGTTTGGCCCAGTCAAACCTCTAAGCATAAATGGGAGAAAATACACTTTGGTAATCATAGATGATTACTCAAGATTCACTTGGGTCATCTTTTTGCTAAAGAAGAAAGAGACTCTAGACAAACTCCCTGACTTTCTACACAAGATCACCAAGCAGAAGGAGATGAGTATAACCTCTATCAGAACAGATCGAGAAACAGAATTTCTCAACCAAAAGATTGAAGCATACTGCAATAAGATGGGGATCACTCATCAAACATCTGCTGCTCGAACTCCTCAACAGAATGGAGTTGTTGAAAGGAGAAACAGATCTATAAAAGAAGCAGCTCGCACAATGCTTAATGCAACAAATCTACCAAAGAAGTTCTGGGCAGAAGCTATTTACACAGCCTGCTATACTCAAAACAGATCATCCATCACACTCAGACATGGAAAGACACCATATGAAATTTGGAACAACAGAAAACCTAAGATCTCTTACTTTCGAACTTTTGGCTGTTTGTGTTACATACACAATAATGGGAAATCTCAATTGAAGACTTTTGATAGCAAAACTGACCCTGGAATATTCTTAGGATATTCTGATGTTAGTAAAGCATATCGAGTCTACAATAAGAACTCTCATATTGTGGAGGTAACACCTCATGTTGTTTTTGATGAGTCTATTGTTGAGTACAGGTCACAAGATGAAAAACAGACAGAAAACCAGATGACTACAAGAAAGATGAATGAATTACTACTTGAAGATATCCTTATCTGGAATTCAAAAATTGATGACTAAGAGATTAACACTCCATCTATTGCTGAAGAGATTATACAGCAAGGGGGAACAACTCAATATGATCTGGATGAAAACAGATCACCAAGCAATGAAACAGTCATTGCAGAAGATAATCAATCTGAAAATTCAAATCCAGAAGAAAATCATAATGAGAATCCATTCCAACCAACTTCTACATCACACCCTGAATTTGAGGAACCAACAAATCATCCTGAACCTGAGATATCAGATAAAGAGATGACCAGGAGAAGGAGATGGATACAAGAACATCCACCAGAACAGATTGTTGGGAACCCATCAGATCGTGTGAAAACCAGAAGGATGCATGGAGAAAGTGCATTGTTAAGCTGCTATCTCTCTCGCATTGAACCATCTGATGCTCATGAAGCACTACAAGATGCAGATTGGATAACAGCAATGCAAGAAGAACTCAATGAGTTCAAAAGGAATGAGGTCTAGTATCTCGTGGAAGGTGTAATTGGTGTAAAATGGGTGTTCAAAAATAAAAGGGATGAGAATGGTGAAGTAGTCAGAAACAAAGCCAGCAAGAAGACATTGACTTTGATGAAACATTTGCACTCGTAGCCAGATTAGAAGCAATTAGGCTATTCTTAGCATATGCTGCACACAAACGATTCAAGGTATACCAGATGGATGTCAAAAGTGCCTTCTTAAATGGTATCCTTGAAGAAGAAGTATATGTGGAACAGCCACCTGGATTTGAAGAAGCAGATCCAAACCAGAAAGTATACAGACTGGCAAAAGCAGTCTATGGTCTTAAACAAGCCCCTAGAGCTTGGTATGAGACATTATCAACATTTCTACTAGATTCTGGATTCAGAAGAGGATCAGTTGACAAGACTTTATTCATCATTAAAGTCAAAGAAAATATCCTCTTAGTACAGATCTATGTAGATGATATCATTTTTGGATCTCAATCCACCTATTTATGTGACAAATTTGCTGAACTTATGAAAAATAAGTATCAAATGTTCATGATGGGGGAGATGAGTTTCTTTCTAGGTTTGCAGGTCAAGCAGGAATCAGATGGTATCTTCATTAACCAAACAAAATACATCAACGATCTGCTAACCAAATTTGGAATGAAAGACAGCAAAACAGTTAAAATCCCAATGCAGACCAATGGGAAAATTGAACCTGATCCAGAAGGAAAACCAGCTAATATTACACAATACAGAGGGATCATAGGATCACTATTATACCTAACTGCCAGTCGACCTGACATCACATTTGCAGTAGGTGTATGTGCAAGATACCAAGCTAATCCTTAAGAGTCTCACATGGAAGCAGCTAAGAAGATATTAAGGTATCTTAAGGGAACAACCCATGTAAGATTATGGTACCCATGTGAAGACAACTTTGAGCTAAATGGATACACAGATTCAGACTATGCTGGATGCAAACTAGACAGAAAGTCAACATCTGGTACATGTCAGTTTTTAGGAAATAAATTGATCTCTTGGTTCTCAAAGAAACAAACATCTGTTGCCACATCAACCACAGAGGCAGAATATATGGCAGCTGGAAGTTGTTATGCACAAATACTGTGGTTAAGACAACAGCTTAAAGATTATGAGATTGATGTCAAGGAAATACCCATCTTCTGTGATAGCTCAAGTGCTATAGCTATCACACAGAATCCTGTTTTGCATACTAGATGCAAACATGTGGACGTAAGACATCACTTCATAAGAGATCATGTTGAAAGAAAACATGTACAGATTGAGAAAATACACACTGAAGTCCAGAGAGCAGAGATTCTCACTAAAGCATTACCAGAAGAAAGGTTTAAGATGCTTTGTGGCAAATTAGGACTATTAAATCTTGAAGACAGGACCAGATTACCATAGATCAAATCAAGTTCAAAAGGGAACTTGAACCAGATCGATACAAACAAGATTGATAAAAACAGGCCATGTAAAATTCCAACTGGGAATTGACACTAGATCACTCAAATAGAAGATTGATGATCAGATTGTTTAAATTCCAATCGGGAATTAGTAGCAGATCATCACACAAGATTAATGTCCAAAACTTGAATGTGGCAGAAACAGATCGATAGTATTAACAACAGTTCGTTAATTGGGAGATCGATTTGGACCAGATTACTGGATGCCACGTGGATATTAATTTAATAATACTCTCATTACTTGGTCAAGGGGGAAAGCCAACAACATACGACGATTATGTCATAATTCCTATATCTAATACTGACATATATACACCAAATCTTTTATTTTTTGATGATTAAGTACAGTGTTTGGGAAACGTGATCGAGGAGATATTTACCAAATCAAGAAAAAGGAAGAAAAGTGACGGCTACAAAAATAACGCGTCACACTACAACCGTAGGATTGAGCGCGTGCATCAAACGCAGAAAAGAGAAGATTATAGACCTTATGTCTATAACTCAAGAGGCGGGAAAAAGCTGAAAAAGGGAAGCAAATCAATTAAATATTACTCTTTTCTTATAGCTTATCTATCTATATATATACTCTTTGATAAGGCGGTTCATCTATCACTTACATACACTGTTCTTCTTCCTTAAACACTTAGCGAAATCTTCTTCATTCCAATCTCTCTCTATCTTCAAAAATCACTCTATTTCTTACCAAAATGGCACCCAAATCTTCACAATTTCTTGAGCAAGTGAATTACTTGAAACCCTACATTCATCAAGATCTGTTTGCAGTACTTGATACTTTCAGTTTTCACAAACTGGACAAGGCCTTCGACCTTGTTCGACGCTGCAAAGGTTTATCATTTATGAGATGTTTCTTACTTATTAACTGCTGTATATCTTGTATGTTCTGAAATTTCTCAAACTTGTATGGAAATTCCTTTTTACCTATCTGCATGTATATGTTCACTTGTACTGTGATATAGAACGTTATATTCTGTAATCTGCTATTGGGCACTTATACTTCATTGATGGAAGGATAGTGCTCACATATATTGTCTTGATTTCCTTGTAGGATTTCACAATATCATCACCTCTCATCCTGTCCACTTCTTGCCCAAAGAAGTAGCCGCATTTTATCTCTCGTGGCGGGGAGAAAAGGGTGGAAACGAAGCAACCGTTAGGGTTAGCAAAAGGAATACCATCAGTAACACCACCTACAACGTAATAAACATCATTAATGATGTTTACAAATTGAAGGATGAAGGTCTCAGTCTGGGAGACATAAACGAAGAGCAGCTTCAGGAGGTTGTAGAGATGGTGATGGTAGTGCCCATTCGCTACATGAATAAAATGTTCAATAGAGCCCTCCTCGCACCAGAATTCAAGATCATCTTTGAGTTCGTCCAGAGGATCTTTTTGAACCACAATGGTTCTTATGACCAGGTCACTCCCGAGAAGTTTAAGATCCTGGCTGCCATCGTGCTTAACCTACCGGTTAACTGGAGCAGAATCTTATTCGATCTCTTGGCAAAGGAGGCCAAGATGGTTATTTTTGTAAAAGGAGGCAACCCTGGGATCGAAGTAAAGAGGAGCAGCTTAAGACACTCCACCAAAATCAGCTTCATGCTGGAATCCTTCTTTCCACAACACCAGTGGGATACAATAGTAGAGTTCAACACCAGACTGCACTTTCCAAAAGACCAACATCAAATAGAGATGTCTATGGGAATTTCTGCTAACTTAATTGCAAGGGTGACTGACCCTATTTTTGCAAACGCGCTGATAGAGATGGGTAGTTCTAACCCCATCTGGATCCCACCATCTGCCCCAGCTGAGAAGTCCACAAAATCTAAAGTTACAAAGGAGAAACTAATCGAAAGGACCCCCACCAAAAGAGTTACTAGGAGGGCGAGCTCAGTTGACACTGACGCCTCCACAGCAGCCCAGCCACCTAAACTAAAAAGGAGACGACTCCAAAAATTATCTGACCTAGTGGAGGAAGTCCAAGAGGAAGCAACTGTCACCCCTCAACAGGAGGTTGAGGAGGAGGAAATCTTGGTGGCAGGACCACCAGAGGATGTAGCTCCTATCTCATCCTTGGACCCAAATCAAACCAAGGACTTCTCCCCTGCTCACACTGCCAGTTCCTCATCTGCAGAACACCTAGAGCAGATCGATGAGGAAGTCGAGGGAGAAGAGGAGTCTACTGATGAGGAGGAAGAAATGAAGAAGGCAGAGTCTGTGGTGAAAATGCTTGAAACAGAAGTAGATCACTCTATCCTTCGGACATTTCCAGGGATACAGCTGACACCAGAAACATATGAAGCAGCCAGAAGGCTCAAGTTCCTTTTGCTCGTAAAAGACAAAGAATTCTATGTCTTGGATACTCTTCTCAGAACTAGATCCATACATGCTCTAAAGATTGAAGAGGTCACCTTGCTCAACATCTTCACTGCATCGTCTATTGCTGAACTAAGGGAGACCTACAAACCAGACATCATAGGCATGTCTAAGTATGAAGCAAACGAGCTCCAGATCGATCTCAGATCTGAATATGAAAAGGCAAATATGCTAGAATTCTTTGAGAGCATTGAAGAAGAAGTAGTTGAGGAAGTAGGAGCTGAAGCAGAACAATCTGATGCTCACCAACAGGGTGCAGCAACAACAGAACAAGAACCAGATCAGCACATGGCTGATGCTGGAGAGCAGGTCGTGGAGACCACTGCACAGGCTGAGGAGGAACCAGCCAAGACCAGTAGGCTCCCATTGCAGTGGTCAGCCAGCCACAAGAAGAACATGAACCAGTTGGACAGAGGGTGGGAGGTATACAAACAGATGACATATATACCCCTGCTGTCGCAGCCACGATGGAGGACTTTGTGGAGATGACAACTTTGGAGGACATATTGATGACACAACATCAATCACTGTCTAATGCATAAGTAAAAGAACTCATCTCTCACAAAGTTGATCAGTACATGTATGGGACGCTCTCTACAGTCCAGGACGAGGCCACTCGCATTCTCACAGAGTTCAACAACCATCTGAAAACTCATGTTGACCAAGTTGACTCTGATTTGAGAAGAGTGTGCATGATAAAAATTGAGGAGCTAAGCAAAAAAATGGATGATGATCGAGCTGCTGCAGAGGAGAGAAAGGCTCAGATCGATCAGACTCTATTCACAATGGAGCTCAAAGTCAAGGAAATGTACAAGATCGTGACCGAATTTTCTCAGAAAGAAAAAGACATGGTTCATACCATTGTTAAGGAACAAACTGTTGGGAAGTGGACTCCAGCACCTCCCGGAGGGAGGGTCCTCCGTGTATCGTACCCGAGAGAACTTATGGGAGTGCGGCCTGCTTCAGTCGAAAAGGGCCTGCACTACCATTGTTGACGAGAGGTTAAATG
>JAPKLX010000034.1:1814358-1851163 GCA_026898415.1 Leonotis leonurus | reverse complement strand
CCCCCCCCCCCCCCCCATACACCAATCTAGCTCTTTCAGGACCAACAACGATAGTCATCGAATCTCGCCGCAGTTTGTTAAGTAAAAGAAAATATCGTTAGGATTCTTCGTGCTCGTTCTCTTCATCGAGTGATTCGAGAGAATTTGTTCTAACTTGTGATCTATGTTCTTATTTAAGGAATCATGCATGTTAATGATTCATCGGTTACGAGGATTGTCTCGACGAAGTCTAATACAATCATAGCTCAATAAACGTACCACCTAAGTACATGGTATGATGCTCATCTCTCTCTAATGGCAACACAAAAGGTACTAAATCATGAATCACTAGCTACCGTGTTTTCGTGCTGTCAAAATACCATAATGAAATAACAATAGTAATGAACGGTTCCTACTAGATCATCGTTTCAGCCTACAAATGTCTAACATCAGAACGGCCTACGTATGAGGTCCGTTGTTGATGAGTACATCATAGGAAAATGTCCTAGACCTGGAATACTCCTCGTCTGATGGCGCATCGTGCTCCCCCTCCGGCTCACTCCATGCAACATCTTTGGGATCACTCTTCGGAGCCTCCTCAGGCTCTTTCTCTAGGTCGCTCTTTGGAGCCTCTTCGGGCTCCTCCTCATCTAATTGCAAGTGCCTCTCCAACTTTTGTAGAATCCTTCTAATCTTGACATCAAGTGCCTCGAAGTCGGGGGATAGTTCCCTCTTCTGAGAGGGACCCTCGTCAAGTGGAGTAGGTGTAGGGTCCAATCTCGCGGAGGGCGATCATCCTCCGGAGCAGCCACCACTGGGGTTTTGCCCCTGCTATCATCCCCTACTGTCAGGGTCCTCACAAGTCGCACCATCGTTGGGCTCGAGATGAAACCCGTAGCTGGAGGTCGGTGGGGTAAAGTCGGCCGCCAAATCCCGATGACTTGGCGGGAGTGTAACACCCCGAAGAAGGGAGCTACGCGGAATTTAGATTTAGTGTAATATAATTGAGAAATATTTCAAAATGACAAGTAATGGTTAACAATTGATGATGAAAGGAAATGTTCCAGGAGTTTGGACACACTGGATATGACACGAGTTTAATTTATGCAGACATTGAACCTCAAAATATTATAATGAATTGCATATATAGAAGGTTGAAAATATTGTATTGAAGGTCAACATGATAAGATCAAGAGTTTTGATACCAAAGGCATTCACAAGATGAGAGCAAATGACAGTCGATAAGTATCAATATGATATCACTATCACCTTGGTAATAGACATTTGTGAATAAGATATCTGATTAGGCCAACTCGTCCCTAGCTCATCACCATCCTTCTAAAACCTGTTAAAACATTTGAAAAAAAGATTTTGGGCTGAGTACTAGTGTACTCAGTGTGAGTAGTTTCCCGACTTTTTCAATGAAAAACGACATAAACCTTCATTTAAAGAATATTACATGTCCAACCATATGATGCATGACGTTTTAAAACGAAAACCCACCATAAACATATGAAACATAAATTTTACCATCATATCGAGCTCATCATCATTCTTTACTCATTCATAGTGTTCCTCATTTAGACGGGGAAAACCGAAGTCTACCGCGAATAATCCCCTTTCGCCAAGAACGGGGATCCTGGCCAAGTTCACCCGATCTGGACTTTCCGTGTACACTACCTTGGCCGGATTTGGCTCAAGACACAATTGTTAACTTACATCATTGGCATCGCCAATCAACGGGTACGGTAATACCAACCCGTCACATATAGGATACACATGAACATAATAAAAACATTTGGCATGTAAATTCACATTTTCAGAAAAAAATAATTCAAGCTTATGAACTCAAAATACCGTACTGTAAATAGACCAACACCAATCACCAATGTATGGAGCTCACATTTCGTTGTAGAGGATAGATGATATTCCTCGGTAAGACCCTACAAGATGAATCTCATGGCTGAATACAAATCGATAGTCACTAATCCCTTCTCCAACCTTAAGCACTTCTAGTGCTTCGTAAACATGTTTAATCATTCTAACATCTACTTATCAATTATCCGGTAATCATCATTTACAAGACTTGTCTGCCAACTTAAGATATTAATCATACAAGTTATCCCTATATCTTATTCCTACTCTCGGGTTTTTGACAAAAACCAAGTGCTAATAACATTTCTCATGTGTTTTTATATATATATATAATTATATTTTCATAAATTTGAAAAGAATGCTTGTGATATGCATGATGCTCGTGGTCATATAAATCATATAAACACATAATCAAGTTTAAGATCATTTATAAAATAAATAAACATAAGTACATATGAACTTATAACCTAATTTAAAATGATTTAATGTATAAAACTTAACAATTTCCATAAATACTTCTCATAAAATGAAATTATAACTAATCATTATACAAAGAATTTATGGCACATATATCACACATACATAACATCTCACAATATGTAGCTAAAAACATATAACATAATTTAAGGTAAAGATAGTATAATAATTTTATTAACAAGTTTAATGCAAATTGATCATGTAAAGCAGTAGACTTTGAAATGTCATAACTATCGACTCACATATTATTCGAGATAAAACTTTATCAATACAGAAAGCTACTGAAGTCTACTTTTACTTAATAAAAACTAGAGTCAAAAATATGCAATGTCGATCGGAGCTCTCCAAGTGGTCGGGAGGGTTACGCCTCGGCATCATGACGTCCTCGAACCACGGGAGCTGGTGCAGGTTAAAAATGAGGTTATAAGTTGGAGCAAAGGGGATTACCTTGGCAGGGAGAGATGTATGTAGTAGCGGGGCCCACATGGGTGGCACCTCTTCTACAGGGATTACGTGGGGTGTGTTGGTTTAGGATTTCATAGGATTTTAAAAGACTTTTTTTGTTGTAAAACAATCCGTTGATATTCAATTAGGATTTTATGTCTTTAAAAATAATTCATTGGTATTAAAAAAATATACAGATTTTAAAGGATTGTTGTGTTAGATGGATTTTGATGGATTTTAATGAACGTTTTAGTGGTATTTATACATATCAACAATCCCATACAAATTCATGAGATTTTAGAGGATTCTTTTTTCTAGACATCTGAAAGCAACACATATTTTTAAGAATTTCACTTGAAATTTACTATACCTTTATTCTCTTCTTTTTTACCTCCTCTTCTTTGTTACCTCATTGCTTTCCATCGACAACTATTGTTGCTCTTCTCAATCTCTCAATCTATAAAGTACTGTAAAAATAAAAATGTGTGAAGTATAATTTTATGGATCTCGTTTACTTGTTTAATTTGCTTTGGTTTGAGCTTTAAACTTTAAGCTGCACATTCTTCCTATTTATATAATTTTAAGGTTATCGAATGTATCGATTTTCTTTGGGTAATTTCGCAACTTATTTCTATGTGATTTCTATGAAAAATAATGCATGAGTTTCCTGTATTTTGATTATGACCTGACAAGAGAGAAAGAGAGAGATAGAGTTTTGATATGCGTGTGTGAATTGGAGATTGAAAGTACTGGTTTTGGCTTCACTTCAACCTATGTCGGTTAGTATTGTGAAGTTTCTTTCTACTAATTCACTCTCAATTTCCTTATAATTTTGTGAGATTTTAATGATATATGAAAAAAGAGAATAAGACAGACACGTTTTGTGTGTATATGTATTTTTGTGAACTTGAGTTTTATATATATATGCTTCATCGTTATTATTATGTAAGTTACAGTTGCTCATGTTAATTTTTCCTTTTTAATTTAATTGTCTAATCTTGAATTTATGTATTTAATTCTAGTCTTGTCAATTGGTAATAGGCATGACTTTTGTTTTTAAATAGTTAATTTGTAAATAAATAAATAGCTAATGCTTGTAGGACTAGTATTCATCTTCAACATTACCACTTAATGAAAACCAACATTTTGAGTCTATTATTCAAACCTAAGAGCAGGAGCGACAAGACGTTAATGCTTGGAGAACTAGTACAACTATGTATATGTGGATGAATGTTATTTTTTATACGTGAAGGACTAGTATAGCAAAGCGACAAGACGTTAATGAAAATCAAAATTCAACGTTAATTCATGAATTTCTGCAAAGTCCACAAATTCCTACAGAATCCATTAAATTCCTGATTAAAAAGTCTTTACAAAATCTTGCAAAATCTTTTAAATTTGTAGGACTTTTTTCAACTTAAAAAGTCCTTTAAAATTATAATGCAATACATCCCCCTAAGTCCTCAGGTCGGATATATGGTCCCTCCGATGGCCAAAGAACCTCAGGAAGTCAGCTTCCCTTTCATAACTCCGGACAATGGGTCGGATATAGCCTTCTGCTATCATGCGGCCCATCTCTGCCAATTGGTATGCAATAGTGGAATCAGTCGCATGATCCCGTTGATACCTGTGGCTCCGTGAGGCCTCGCTGCCTCCCACAACCTTCTATAATGCGATAGGAACTCTCATAAATCATCCCCTAGGTAGGGTGTGTACATTTAATACTCAAAGAGAATCGAGGCATGAGTAGCTCATGGGTTCAACCGTTTCCGGTTTGTGCGGATCATCCTTGTCATCTATAGGAAAAATACACGTAGTTAGGATTCAAGATACTCTAGTTTTAACTTGTTTTATAAATTATTAAGGTCCAGTTGGAGCCAACTTATTTTCTTGGGTTTAACTGATACTTGTTGGAATGCTCTTAGGGTAAAACTTCATTTTAGAAATAAACTTTCCTTCTTTTTAAGATGTATTATTCTCTGATACTTACATCCTTGTTAATCGATTTACAGTTTGTTTTTAAGTTCGAATTTAGCGGTAGAACGATAGTTATCGAATCTCGTTGCGGTTTGTTATGTAAAAGAATATATCATTAGGTTTCTTCTTGCTTGTTCTCTTCATCGAGTGATTTGAGAGAATTCTTTCTTAGTGGTGATCTATGTTCTTGTTTAAGAAATCATGCATCTTAATGATTCCTCGGTTACGGGGATTGTCTCGACGAGGTCTAATACAATCATAGCTCAATAAACGTACCACCAAAGTCCACGGTACGATGCTCATCTCTCCGGAATAGCATCACAAAAGGTACTAAGTTATGAAACACTAGCTACCGTGTTTTCATGCTATCAAAATGCCCGAATGAAATAATAATAATATGGAATGGTGTCTACTGGATCATCGTTTCCGCCTACAAAAGTCTAACATCAGGACGACTTACGTATGTGGTCCGTTGCTCATGAGTACATCATAAGAAAACGTTGTAACTACTCCTGGGTCACAAAGTTGGAATACTCCTCATCTGATGGCACCTCCTGCTCCCCCTCCGGCTCACTCCAAGCATCCTCCTCGGGATCGCTCTCCGGAGCCTCCTCGGGATCCTCCTCTGAATCCTCCCCTGGGTAGCTCTCCGGAGCCTCTTCGGGCTATTCCTATGCATCCTCCTCACCTAATTGCAAGGGCCTCTCCAACTCTTGGAGAATCCTCCTAATATTCGCATCAAGTGCCTTGAAGTTGGGGGATAGTTCCCTCTTCCGAGAGGGACCCTCGTCAGGTGGAGTAGGTGTAGGGCCCGATCTCGCGGAGTCTCGAGAAGAAGAAAGGGGAGTGCGATCATCCTCCGGATCAGCCACCACTAGAGCCTTGCCTCTGCTATCATCCCCTGCTACCAGGGTTCTCACAGTTCGTTGTGTGCACTAGTCCGAGTAAGATATATGATCTACTGGGACCCGAATTCGATTATAAATAACAGATAGACATTATACATAAATCAAAACATTTATGGCAAGACAATACTTTGAAAACAACTAATTTTATTCTAAAGTCTCGGACTTATGCTTTCAATTTTCTACCCGACATGGTAACCAGACACAAACTGACATGATATTAATGGGTTTGAGTTTACTTTTATTATGTTCGGGTTCTTATCAGGTTGACCCAATAAGAACCTGAAATTTTCGAGTTGGGTTCGGATTATCTGAAATATATAATTATATTATCTAAAAATATTATTATTAATAATATATATTTATATAATCGTGTTAGATTGAGTCACTATCAGGTTGGGTCATTAACAGGTCAGGTTTAACATGAAAAAAAAAAGTGTCAGTTTTGGGTTTAGGTTTGGACCATTCATATTGGATTCGGGTTTAACCTTAACAGGTTGGACTCAACCCGACCCAATTGACACCCCTAATCGGGCTTTATACTTGTTAACTTCCACATTTTAATTTCTAAAAATGTCTTTAAAAAGTGATTTTTAACTGATATTCAATTTATAAAGTAAGAACTCAAACACTTCGAAAATAATTGCAGAATAATTAAATATAAATTAGATGAAAATTTGATAAAATAGAGAATGCAAGATATATACATGAGAATAAAAGATTAAGACTGGGTTTGATAAAGTAGATGAAGCCAAATCTATTATTATATAAAAACGTAGTTTCTACTGCATTATTTTGGCACCACAATTTTTGGTGGCAGTTAAATTTAAAAAACGTGTCCACACATATTTTTTTTATTATATTTATTAAAATTATAACCATTTGATTTTTAAATTATTTTAATATTTATGATTATTATTTGAATTTATTTTATATTTAGCATTTTTAATAATTAAAATTTTATTGTAGAACTCAAGTTTTTATAAATTATAATATTTTTAATGATTAAAAGTTTGTCGTTAAATATATATTATTTCAAAAAAAATATATTATAATATAAAGTAATTATCCGTCAATTTTCGACGGGTTACACGCTAGTAAGATTAATAATATAGCTTCATTTATTGTTTGGTAGAAAATATTAGTTATTTGAATGGCCCGAGTTAAATCTTAGGCCTAGTTTTATTTCATTGTTAATAAACCTATCATTTTGGTCCAATAATATTGTGTGGGTCAAACAGTAATCATATTAATTTTTTGAAATCAGAATAACACACCCTTATCGAGAAATACACCCACATAAATAAACCATTTTTCGTCGGCTGAGAAATATTGGAGGAAAAGTCGATTGATCAAAACAAATCGCAGAAGAGAACTTTCAGCGAAATCAAGATAAAATTGAACAATTTCTCTCCAAGGGGGTTATCATCGATCTTTCGACAATTTATTGCATTTATAATGTTTGGATAGACGAGACTATACTTCAATTTCAAATTTTTTAATATTTTTTTTATAATAATAGAAAAAGCAAAAAAGAAAAGTTTGGGAGGCCCCCTCTCTTCTTTCCTCCGCCACTATATATGTTGATATAAAATTTAGAGGTAACATATAAAATAGCCAAAAATAGTAAAAAATAAATATTAGTCACTAACACAACACTATTTAAAATATAATCATTTCTCTCTCTTTTTTTACACAAATATCCTTCTTTATTATTATTATTTTTTACAATTATTCAATTTCTTATCAGCATTCTCCTCTTCTATCTAGAGATAACAATGAGTCGGGTTGTACTGAGTTTTCTCATATCTAAGCTCGGCCCGTAATTTTACTAATAGGCTCAAGCCTGGACCGTGGCCCGACCGGGCTTGGAATTCAAGTCCAAGCTCGGGCTCATGTGGGTCGGTCGGGCTTGGACCGGACCCCCAAATTTTAAATTTTAATTTTTCAAAATTTTTGTTTTTATATATTTAAAATAAATATGTATATAATTAATTTATTTTAAAACATATTTATATAATTTAATATTCATTGGTACATAATCATATCAATCATACGTATGAATATGGTATGACTGACAGATAACCATATCATTCATACATGAACTCTCTAATTCATACTAAATTAGTATGATACATACGATTCATGTATACGCGATTCATACTCTAAGTATTTAAGTGAAATCATATTTGGAACAATTCACACAAAAATTAACTACAATGATATATTGATAGCTTTTATTAATCTTTCTCTATCTTCTTTCCTTATTCTTTATAATTAAGTAATTAACTCTAAAATATATAACCTATCATAGATTTGCATGCCACTGGAATTTGGTCCCTTTCATATATTTTAGTGAAACGTGCAATTTAAGTTCAAATAAGTTTAATCTGACTTGGGAATGTAAAAAATTTAAAATTCTTTGGACCATATATTTGACTTGCGTACGTGCTCATAAATTCTTTCAGTCTATAAATCCCACATTTATGTGAAGGAACTTTTGTATTTTTGGATGGTTCCAAAAAATTAAGACAGATCATATACCATAAATAAAAGTGATCATCGACAAAATGCAATTCATGACTGAGAAAACTGCAACAATATCTCTACGACTAGTTGTCTTTCTTTTTGTTGCTGCAACTCTTTCAACACCCTACTTAGTTAAAGGTTGTTTAGTATTGCATATACTTTGATTTATACATATGTATATTATTGCATAGTACATATATATATGGTCATGATTCACGCTCAAACTTGTAGGTGGAGACTATTGTGCAGTTGAAGAAGAATGCAAAGCCGAAAAGGTAAGTACGTATGTTAATGTTTGTCTGAATCCCATAACGATGTTAAGGTTTTGCTATTCCTAAATCACGAATTGAGAGAAATTAATTAGTCGATCTCTTTTGTTTACAATCGATCTAGCACTCTTTCATCAATTATTCACATGCAGGTGATGCAGAGTGTTGAAAACAATATAAGAGGGCGAAAGATATCTTCTTCTGATCATGACGATTACTATATGATGAAGATGGAGGTGGTGAGGGACAAATTTGAAAGATCAAAGTATACAAGAAAATCAAGGATGATAATGCCCAAACAAAATTATGGATCTAGTTTTGTTTCATTCACTGCAGATTACAAGGGCCCTAGGCGTCATCCACCTGAGAACAACTAACTCATTAAGCATAACATATCTCTATAATTAATAAAATAAGGCTTCTTCTTCTCTCTCTTCTGCTCTGAAATGCTTATTTTGAACATCTATTACTATAAGTATTTGCCAATGTCTACTTACGATGCACACTTCAATATTATATGCATGTAAGATGCGTGCTTATTAGTTATTATACTATCATGCATGCAACTAAATTGTTTTAGCTAAACTATGAGGTTATATGTATATAACTGTGTTGTGACCCTCTAGCTTCCTTATTCGTTTGTATATTGCTTATTTTTATTTGACAAATTCGTTCGTTTATTCTTGACATGCATGCTTTAAGTGTCCATAGTTCATTTTGAGTCGATCATTCATAGTTTTACAGTAAGAGGTTTCAACTCCAGACAAGAGTACTGATGAATTAAGTAATATTGCTCTTAATATTCATCTTCATATTATTACATTCCTACTTCTATCTGTGTACCACACACAGCACAAACA
This sequence comes from Leonotis leonurus, assembly GCA_026898415.1. Lineage (NCBI taxonomy): Eukaryota > Viridiplantae > Streptophyta > Magnoliopsida > Lamiales > Lamiaceae > Leonotis > Leonotis leonurus. Next base: position 1,841,848 of record JAPKLX010000034.1, on the reverse strand, counting down.
TATTTCAAATAATATAACAAATTTACATATAAACTTCAATAGTTACAATTCAACCATGGCCTAATTATATTCAATATGCATCAGAGAATATTTGCAGGCCAATAAATGAAACTAAGCTAGCTTGGATGAGCCAAACACACACACACATAAATCATAAAACTAGGAATAAGGAAAGAAAAGAACCCCCCAAATAATATTTTCATATCACCCAAATTACAAGGATCAAATTAATCGTACTTTCCCAGAAAAGTGCTTTGCTGCATTGATCATTGCTGCTTCTGGTGAATTATCTGAAGCAGCTTCTGCTCTTGAAGACTTTACTTTATCCTTATCATTACTTGAGACATGAAAGCAAGAAAAAATTGAAGAAAACCAGCTCCCACTTCCTCGCCCAATATGCTTCACCATTTCTACCAAAGTAACCAAACTATATATATATTATTTGTGGATAAATTAATCTGCAGATTTGTCTTTTGAATTTCGCTTGTTTATTTCCTTAATATGTGTTATTTTAGTGGAGGGGGAAGCATTAATGTATTTATAGGCAGAATTTTTTCTTGGTGAATACGGTGGTGGGCGAGAGGAATAGGATCTGTGACTGTGAGTGATGCATGAACCAAATGAAGGATGAAGTTGCCTAGAAAAGTAGAATTCAACATATTTATTCTCAATAGCTGTAGAACTAGCTAGTCAAAGTTACAAAAATACTATCAATTGTTGGTTGTTTTGTCAACAAAATTTGTATCTTTCTATTTTCTTACTAGCTAATCAATCATATATATATATATATATATATATATATATATATATATATTTAAGTTTGACGACCACACATACTTAATTTACTTTATTGTGAATAGTTGAGAGCGTACGTGTTCACCAAGGTATTAGCCACTAATTGATAAGTTTTGTTGAAAATGTTTTTTGATGTAACAACGCCATTTCACCTTCCAGCCCTTCATTTTGTTTTCTTTGTTTATTCCTTTTGCCACAAAAGATGAGATTTTTCTTCTCCAGAGAAAATTAGTTTTTTATTTTTTATTTTATATATATATATATATATAGAAGATAGGTAGAGTTTAATGACCAAGAACTAAAAAATGAGACATTAGGTAATTTGCAAATTTCATAAATCAAAGAAAATATAATCATTTGGGAAAGGAAGCTAGATAATCATTTTTAACGTAAGCGAACAAATATATTATTAATATATACTTATTTGAATCATGTATTAGTGAAATTATAGTACTCTAAGCACAGAGCGCTTTCATACATTTATTGAGAATGATAATTTTATAAGAACAAAAAAATTATTAAAAGGATGAGATGAGATTAAGTGTCTCAGAAACTTCGAAAGTTCATGTTTTATAACTAAATTTATTATTTTAATTAATATTTTTTTAAAATAAACAATTTGTTATTATATAATAAATTATAATTAGCATTTATTTGAAAAAAGGTTAATTTTTATCGATCCTAAAAATTAGTTAAAAGTGATATTAAATATTCCCTCTGTTACACTAAGCTTGGTTTGATCAAAATTAATTATGAGACTTTTTTGGTCAAATCAAACCAGAAAGTATGGGACTAAAATATTTATATATATTATGTTTAAATGAATGAACCATAATACTGTATATAAAATTAAATTAAAACATGTGAAATTAAAATTTAAAAAAATAAATTTAAATTTAATATTAATATTAAAATAAAATAAAATGTAAGAAACATAATCTCATTTAAAAATGTTAGGAATAAATCATATACAAAGCACTTTTTCAATACAAAATAGGAAGCAATCACAACTTTTGATTTTACATGATCGGCAGTTAGAATTTAAACATTAAATTTGGATTTTTAATATAATAAAATATACTATAAATATAAACTTAAGGATAATATAATAATTTGATGATGATAGAGAAAATTAATCAATATTATTCGGCAGTTATTTATGAGAGAGAATATTAGTTTAATAATTTATGGTTATGGTTATCTATTTTTATGGTAGAGATTTTATTGTTACCATAAATTAGGGATATCATAATCATTATAATTTATTGCATTTATTTCATTTAATGTGTTTTTCATTGCCGGAGAACAATCAAGAGTGTGCAAAATTGATGGATTTTCAAGGTGAGTTTATGTTAGGTAGAGAAGTACTTGACCCAGCGGTCGATATTTTGTTGAACAATCATTTTTCATTCGCTTTCTTCTTGGATCGAAGAGGTTAAAGCAACCGCGCCGCTGCTGTCCATCTTGACCCAGCAGTCGATATTTCGTCTTAGTCTTATTTAAACCTCCTCTTTCATTTGAGATTTTGTATATTTAAACCATTATTGTAATTGTCGAGATGTCTCACAAAATATAAAGAGTGAGAAAGAAGATTGCCTATGATCAAAGGCTCTACTAATACATCAACTAAAGTTCAAGGGTTTGAAAAGAGCATAAAATCGCCATGAAAATGATTGTTCAAGATTTGCCTCATGTATCCAAATTTGGTGTTTTTTTGGGATCATTATAAGATTTTATGTTATTTATTATATTTTTTAATTAATGTTTTATTTAGTTTTTTAATTATTATTTAACGGATTAGAGGATGAAACAATACATTTTTTATTAATTTATAATTATTTAAATAGAGAGATATTAGAGATTTGAAAGTTGTATTTAAAATTACTCATATATTTAAGTTGTGGTTATGAGGGCATAATTGTAATTTTATTATTATTTAGATTTTTATTTTTGATTAGTGGCTGTAGAAAGTAATTTGGTGGCTATGTTTAAAATTACCCTAACTTCGGCCAACCTAAAGCCCACTAAAACCCAATAAAATTTATCAATAGGCCGTGCCAAAATTATTAATTGGGCCAGGGCCATTTCGGATTTATAAATCTGCACACACAAAAGTAAATAGTACTATATAAACAGATACTACTTTCTCTCTCCCTCCCACTCACTTCGTTAGACGTATTTGTTTTTGTCTCGAATACTAATATTTAATTATAATAACTTTTGAAAATAGAGTTTTGTACTTTAAAACTTTTTAAAAATAGAAATGTGTCTAACTGAGTGGGACGTCTCACTAAGAAAAATGTGTGTAATGAAGTGGGAGGGAGGGAGTATAAAATATATAATGATATATAAGAAGTTATTTTATGTAGAAAGTAAATGTAGTTCTAGCAAGAAAAGAGCACAAAATTATCACACATTAAGATTAGTTGCTTTTTTACTTCGATTAACAAATTAAGACTGATATATCCTCCTTTAGTAAAATGGTAGACTACAATTGCAATGATAGTTATAACTCAAAAAAGGAAAATATTAGGCAAAAATATTGTCACGTAACTTTGATAAATAAAAAATATATTTTATCATGTACATTTGTTTTTGTAATCAGTGAAAGAAGATGAGATATCTTTATCCTTGTAGGCAAAGTGTTTGCCTCATTCCTTCATTACAAAATGCAAGGAGTGGGGCTTAAGTTTATCAAAATCAAAAGCCAAATTGCAACTCTTTGAGATAAACAGTTTAACTACGAGTGCTGATGCATGCTACGTTTTGACTAATTTATTAATCTTTGCCTTGGATAGGGACACCTCACTACTATTATAATATAATACACTACTCCAGATTAGCTTGTTTGACTTTTCAGACCAAAATATTTTAGTCTTGGATTGAAGTAAAGTTTGTAATGAATCTTAGCCTACAAAAAAATTAATTCTGAATTAAGCTAGTTAATTTACTAAGAAAAACAAATAAAATTATTTCAGAAGTTACAAATTAATTACCTTAGTATAATAACTATCATTGTAATAGATACTAAATGTATCGTCATCTTTTACCAATTCAACAATCACAAAGTAGGTCATTTACGTACTAAACTAACTACTTAATTAATTATATGAGCCATGTATTTAATTTTGTATGTGTGTGTCTGTTGCGCAGTTGCTTTTGACACAACATCTCTGAATATAGGCATTTTTATGAATGAGAATCTTTCACTATTCAAAGAATACATATTAAAATATATATATATAGTTATTGAAATTGAAATGTCACGTTCCACAACTATATTACAAGTCCAACATGCCTTTTATTAGCATTTGCTTAAAACTTAAGTAGTAAGTAAGAGATAACAAAACACACACCAGTTTCATGAAATCCACATTTCTCCTACCAAACCTCACTACATTATATACGCATGCACAAGTCTTGTCTTGGCTGCAGCTTCATCACATTAATTATTTTGTCCTAAATTAATTAAGACACTTAAATTATTCTACCCTAATTAACCTCAAATTCCCCCCAGCATGTCCAAATACTACGTAAAGAAACAGGCCCTCAACAAAACCAAAGAAGCTTCAAAGCAAAACTCCAATTTCTTCTCTAAAAAATTAAAGAAAATCTACCCAATTGGGTTGCAGAAAAGAAGCTGCTCGCCTGTATCCTTATCTTCTTTGTCGCTGTCGTTGTCGCACAACTCCGCGGATGATTCTTCAGTAACCGATGATTCTTCTTCTCCACCGTTGGATGAGAAGATCTTGTCGGCACTGCGCTCCATCACCATTGTCGAAAGACGGGAGCCCACTGCGGCGGCGGCGGCGGAGCAGCCTTGTTTGAACGACGATGTTGTTAGTTATCATGAGGAAGAGCCCAGGAGGTGCAAATGGATCACCAAAAACAGTGGTAATTAAATTCAATATTTAATAATGCATGTCACACTATGATATATAGAAGAATTTTCTCTCTTTTTGTACTAATAAATATATTTTATTCTATTAATGTATTTATCATTACTATTAATAACATTGTGTTTTTTTACAAAATTTCATGTCTAATCAATTTCAATACGACATAAGTAAATGTTTTCCCTTTACTATATATATGATTGATTTATTTAAGCTAACTGGGAGTGGTAATTATCAGACAGAGTTTACGTTCAGTTTCACGATGATTGCTGGGGAGTTCCAGTTTACGACGACAAGTAAGTTGATTACTTCATAAATATATAAAACACCAACTCGATCGAAATTCCATTAGTACTCAATTATTAATTAATTAGGTGTATGAATTGATTTGCAGTAAGCTGTTTGAGCTTCTTGCAATGTGTGGACTGCTCATGGATTTCAACTGGACCGAAATCCTTAAAAGGAGAGAATATTTGAGGTCTAATATCCTTTAATTTTTCAAGATTCATTGCATATGCTTAATTATATATTAATTAATTTTCAAGATTTTGGATTATTAATATAATTGTTGAATAAATAGAGAAGCTTTTGGGAGTTTTGATCACAACAAAGTGAGCAAAATGGGAGAAAAAGAGATTACAAACATAATCTCCAACAAAAACCTGGCTTTAGCAGAAAGGCGAATTAGATGCATAGTGGACAATGCAAAATGCATTACTAAGGCAAGTTTCTTTCTTTCTTTCTTGTATAGTTATATATATATAATAATTACTCATAGTCATAGATATCTATAAATATAATAAATAGGTAGACGTTGTTGAATATATATATATAGGTTGCAAAAGAATGTGGATCATTCAGTTGTTACATGTGGGAGTATGTGAGCTACAAACCTGTGATAAACAAATTCAGACATTCAAGAAATGTACCATTGAGGAGTCCAAAGGCAGAGGTGATAAGCAAGGATTTGGTGACACGTGGATTCAGATTTGTGGGGCCCGTGATTGTCTACTCCTTCATGCAAGCTGCAGGGATGACCGTTGATCATCTCGTTGATTGTTTCAGATATGGGGACTGTGTTAATCTTGCCGAGAGGCCATGGAGACATTTCTGATTATTATTAATTATTAATTAAGCCTGCGCCACTAATTATCATCTTATCATATACTTATTTTTTAATTATATTATATTATAATTATATAATTTGCATAAATATTCTTATTTGGGAGCATTTGTGGTGGGATGAATCGTATTTAATTTGTCGTCGCTTTTCTAGCTTGTTTTTGAGATGTACAGTACAGACGAGACGTGTGTCCTTTTTTTCCGTTTTGTTTTTGGGGTTGTTTATAGAATTGTCCAGTTACGTTGTTATTGAGTTGATGTCGTGAGCATTGGTTTGAGTTGATTATCAAAACAAGAATAAATATCTCTGTTCGATTGTTGCTTTATAAGTTATGTTGATGCATCATTCTTTCTTTTTTCTTTTTAAGAAAAATATGAAAATAAGCTTTCAAACTCAATAAATTTATTTTTCTTTTGATTTTCCAGTATGTGTGCGCAATGAACAAATATCCACTCGAAACACTTTAAATCCGAAGAACATATATAATTGTATACACTTATAATTTTCACTCAACACACGTCTAAGAATACATCTATCTCCATCCAAAAACATAAGTGTTGCCATTAAAAAAAAAACAATACAAAAGCAACAGACAATTAGACAACTTGGAGGTCCCACAAACTTATATCATAACACTTTGGTCCAATTATCGTCGTAGCTTAAATCAAAATTCACACTGTCACATATGTCCGAATAAAAACAAGGGCCACCCTCAAGCTTACTTACATTAGGCCTGCAAATTCTGTACTCACCCTTATTATTAATAACTTACTATTTATAAAATATATTGCTTATTAAATCTTCCTCAATGGGGATGTCCTGTTTGTCGGAAAATTGACTGCAGAGGATGGAGACTTGCACCCAACTTTGTATCTTTATCTCTTTCCTCTTGCAACCTTCGATTCTATAGTAAAATATCACTACTTACATGTAAACAAAAAAATAGAATTCACAAGAATGAATAGAACATAGATTATTTTTAACAGATATAAGTTGTCAATTTTTCATGAGCATTCAAATAGTATCGACCACAAAATTAAATTAGCTTTAAGTAGGCGTGTGTCAATCAAGAATCTAGGTAAAATATCTTCACTTGTGATAAGATCTACTGATCTACCATACACAATGATCTTATCTTATATTTTTGAAAAGAAATACCCTCTTCGTATATAGTAGGGATCTAAAATAATAAGACGACATAAAACTCAAAAAACACTACACTTCATATTAAAAGTAAACCTGCAACATAGTTTATGTACAAAGATGGATTTATTTTATCCTCCAAGGCACTTCTACAAGTTATTTATCTAACAATGTCATTTCAAATACAAAACCCTACAACTCTCGGACAAAAGCACAAACCACAAGCAATTATACGACAATCTACAACATGCCTTAAACATCTCAGAACTGACAAGAAGTCCCCAGCCTCTGCCTCTGCTTCTGTCCGAGCGTGATCGACTTGCGCTTCACAAATGCAGGAATAAGCAGCTCTTTGAACTTCCCCAGAAACAGTACCCATTCATCTTCTTTCATATCCGCTAGCTTAACATAGCTCACGCTCGCTGGGAGCTGCTCGTTTGCACTACTCCAACTGGATGGATTTGCAACAACATCTGATTTGGAGCCTGCAAGCTTCGGGAACCGGGGCTGCTTCTTCTCACCTAAACTAGTATATTTCAATGAGATAGACAGTTTGGAAACACTTTGACTCTTCGCTAAGGTTGGAATATTAATCAAATCCTTTTCGTCGTCCCCTTCACTTTCCTCTTCTTCCTCTGCACATTCCTCAAGTCGAGAAAGAGGAGCATGTCCATTGACAAAATGGAAAGGTACTACAGCCTCTTCAGATGCCAATTTCAGGGTTAACTCATCTTCACAATCTATGTCGAAAAGGAAGTCATTGTCTACTTCGCTTCTGGAGGAAAAAACTTCCTCAGTGATAAGCCTTTTTGCCTCAATGCATATAACCTCAAGCTCGCTTGGTTCCTCCTCACCATTGTGAAACTCCCTACTCATCATTTCTCCAATCTCAGCAAGACACAGTCCATGCGCAGCAGCTTCCTTGAGGAAAATTGTGCAGAGATATAAGATGCGCAAGCAAGCCTCTCGAATCATGGGGAGTTCTCTTCTCAGCATCTCTGAATCGCGCGCAGGATCAAGATTATTTATGTACTCGAGCTCATCATCTGAGAAAGGAATGGAAGCCTGGGGCCAATGGATCCACTCAAAATATGGATCTTCCAAACTCTCGGGCAAGCAGAGGCCATGATCAATGGGTATAAGTTCCACTTGACCAAACCTGCCTACATCATCAAGTTTCCTAACTAACAGATTACCTGCGTGTCTATCTGTGTTAAAAATCCTAATATCTAAAATCCCAATCCGATGCACAGAAGAAACGGGGAAACTTGAAGTTCCGTAGTCACTAGCATCAAAATCATGTGGGACGTACTGCTGGAAAGATGCAATCTTGCTCACAAGTTGTTTTGTCTGTGGCCTCTTTGCATTCACACCATCATTAATGTTGAATATTGAATGAGTAATCTTCACAAGTGCTGTAGGAGGCACATTTGCAAAATTATCATAGTCAAGTAGATATGCAGCAACTTCTCGGTACCCTGTTTCACCAACTCTTACAGATCGCTTTAATCCCGGTTGCCCAAGGGCTTTACCAACAAACCCCTTTGGGTTGTTTGGAGCATAGGGTTCTTCGTCTGTGGGCTTCACAATTGCCACACTGTCACCTAGAACATTCCTGAAATAATAAGCACCTCCAAGGCCGCCTTGAGCAGGCATTGGGTCAACCCCATTCTTAATCGCCTGGATAGTTTCCTTAACAAGTTGCTTTGTCTTGGCAAAACGACTTGAATGACCCAAGATTTCAATTGGTCCACTTTGATCTCTCTGTTGGTTGTCTCTACCAGTCGGAGACAAACACGGATTAGATGAGCTCCTGTGCATCAAATTCCTCGTTAGCAGCAACGGAGAATCATTTCGAATGGCACTGAGGTCATTTTTCAGAACCATATCCCCAAATGTCAAAGAGCTCTCTTCGATGGGGAAATTTACAGCAAGCTGCAACCTCCTCTTCACAGTATTAACACTGTCACTCCTGTTCAACTCCATCCCCAACACACAGCCTGTCTCAGTCTGTACGAACACACGTCTCCTGCAAGATGATTTCCTTTCCAGCCCATTGCTCCCATGGTATTCCCCACCTCCAAGAGGACTCTTAAATGCTGCCACCGCCATCTGGGTCTGCACAGGGCTGTCCAAGTTACGAGACATGAGAGGAAGGGAATGACCAAAATTGGTTCTTCTCACAACCGGCAACCAAGATGGCAAAGGAAGAGAGCTCTTGCCTCACTCTCAACTGAATGCCAAACTTAGAAGCTGGGAGCGATAGAGCCGAACGTATATCTGAGCCACTAACGGTCATCAATTGAAAAACTAAAGTCCAAATTCCTTCCCTCAAAAAACAACTGATACCGAAATGGGCCAAAACACCAATATGCTAGCGGATCAAATGGACTGAGGAGAGAGAGAGAGAGAGAATCACACAGTATATCAAGAGAGCCAGATGATGTTCCAATTTACTTCACACCAACAATCTGAAAGTAGAGAAAAAAAGCAAGTCAAACAAAAATAGTCAACAGCTAATGACACTCATCATCTCACAATCTCAAAATTTAACATTATCAGTTTATCCAGATTGCTCCACCCAGCGTGAAAACACAATAAAAATTGCCGGTTCAGAAAAGCAAATAATTTTAGTAACCAGTTGAATAAAAAACGATTTGCCCTCTAACAAATATAATTGACCCTCATCAAATAAAACACGTGAATGGGAAGTAGAAACTATTCAAAAAAGAAAAACAGGCATACCTAATGTTAGAAAAAATGATCGATAAAATATATAAATCATCTAATGCCCGTGACAAACACATCTTCATTGAACGTTGTCCTACAAATCAACCAATCATTTCCACACTCAATCCCTCAATCGCATTCACACTAAAATATTCATTTGCATAAACAACGGTAAATCAATCCTATTGAAACAATAAATAAAAGGAGATGAAAATGGGAAGGAATTTCAATCCATTAACACAACAGACAAAGCCACCAAGAAAACTAAATGCAAGATTCGGAAATCAACTCACCAGAAGCCAGATCTGAATAAGCTCTTCCTTGTCTAATCTCCGCTTTTTCCGTAAACAACGACAAGACAATTGACGAAAATGTTGGACACAATCGATCGATCCAACGGTCGGAGCAACTTACAACGACAAGTCTAACGGCAAGGATTTGATCGGAGTATTACCGTCTTTCTTACTGGCGTTATGCTGTCTAATCTCTATTGATTCTTCTTCTCTCTACACCTATCCATGGAGATATATCTGTATATATAACACCAAATACTTTTTAATTTCATTTTCATTTTTCTTTTCCCCTTCTACGAACCCTTTCTCGGAATGTTCTTTTTAACCCTACGAGCTAACTGCGGTTAAATTGGACCCTCACCTCAGCCAACCTAGTTGCCTTCACCTTGCATCGCTTTGAGGAAAGGTCTAGAATGAAGGATCTCAGCCGTAGGTGGCGATATGTCTTTACGATCTTGACCGTCTATGGGATTTTGTGACGTGGATGACGTCAATTGGGTGAAATCCTGGGGCTACAATAGTGTTATCGTAACTTGTAACAAATGTGTTACACATCATTAACTATCAACTTAACTATCTTCGATTTAACTATTTGATTGACCTCACAATCATAATACTAATAGAAAATAAAAGAAAAAATACAAAATTTGAAGTAATTTGAAGCAAATAAAGTTGATGGGGTCCAACTTCATTTTACTAACTATGTAGCATTTTTGTTACCCCTTCACTTTTGTGCCACGTTTCTTTTTTGGATTGTCCCACTAAAAGTGGGACACTTTCTTAAAAAGAAAACAATTTTACCTTTAAAATATATTTCTCCTACTTTTTAACACACAACTTTACTTTCTTAATCCGTGACGGAGGGAGTATTATTTAACTATTTTAGCACTTTTACCGTAAAGTAAGTTACATAATTGCCCCTGTTCTGACACATGATTTTAAATGTTTTTTAGATTAGATTTTCATTTTATAAATAAATAAATTGTGATATTTTCCGCATCAGAATGTATATATCTTCGCGTGTATTGCAATATCGCATGACAGGCTTACTGATTTTCATCATATTATCCTTTCTTGTTATTAATTCCTAAAACAAAGAGTAAATAAAATTTGTTGATTATAACAAACTAATCTCAAGGAATAAAATTAGTTCAACGCTACCGTCATATCTCATATTGTTCTAAATAGTACTCATATTATTAGTGTATTTATTATTAAATATGTTAAAGTGAACAATTTATATATATATTGAGAATGCAATTTCAGGGTTTTTATGCCCCTAAGTTCCCTTTCTGTAGTTTCTTTTCTCTCTTATCTCTTTATTATTTATGTCAACAATTGGTAGAATAGAAGATAAATTAGAACATGTCATCACTACGAATGCTCTAATCAATTGAGTTCCGTGATTTGAATTAGAAATAGCATTTCCATATGAAGACGAAGAACAGAGGCTAGATCCATCACCACCATGCTGCTCTCTGTTTCGTCGATTGGATTTTTCTCAGATTCTTCCTTCCTCACTCTCTCGCCATTGTTGATGCCGCCGTCTCCTCCCTCCTGCACTTGCACCTGCACCGTACGTTACAGTAATTAAATCAGATTGCATTAGGAATTCGTCCTAATTAGAGTCAGCCTAATTATTCCTCGATCGGGAGCTATGAAAACTCAAATTCAAAATTCGAAATTGATCTCACTATGATACTCACCTTACCGTCCGATCACCACCGTTCGAACCGTGTGAGTTTCGTAAGCTTTTCTTCACCTCTGCAACCGCTGGCGGCAGTGGCGGCGAAATCGGTAACTCGGATGGTAAATCCGCCACTACCGCCACAGGAGTAGGGCTAGAAACAACAACCACAGGAGCAGTAACAACTCCGACTCCATTCCCGCCGCCGACTCCGATCGGTACCTCTTCTTCATGGACTCTATCTTATTCTTACACTGCGTCGGCATCCTCGAAAGGTTGTTTTCTTGTTCTTGCAGTTTTTTTCTTTCATCAAGTCAGACTACATCATGCACTTGGTCTATTACCTGGAACAACATTAAAGTTTGCATCACATCCCCACATTTGGACATAATATGCGCCTAGTGGTCACTGGTCATTAACTTGACAGGTAAGTAAATTATTTGTATGATGGTGACCGCTGGTTCTCTCTTATGTGGCATCAGATTATTTGAATAATGATGCTAACAAAAATTAGAGATGTGACTAATTTATCTTGTGAAATCGTATTTCATGTCTTTCGATTACCTTTCTCCGGAGGTGAAACAAAGATGCATGAAAAACTAGGGAGAGGAGATGAAAAACTACGTAGAGGAGATGCTTTCGATTTTGCCTCTACCTACATTATTTTCCTAATCGTTATTTGTTGTTACTAGGCCTGTTTATTTGGTGCTTCTCTATATGAATTGGTGCATATTTAATGATTTATATAATGCTGTTGGCAATGATTCTATGCGAATTATTATATGATATATACACTACATGCTCACGCTACACATGGCCACTTAAGGTACTCATTGTCCGATGTGTGAGCAACGTGAAGTTTGTACTAACTTGTAATTTTGCATGACTATGGACTACATGAATTTTATGCATTAGCTAGTTAGTAAACCTTTTCATTTTCTAGTACCCCAAAACTAAAAGGTTGATTCTCAGCAAAACAGTGCGGTACGAGCCCAATTGCTTAACCCTTTTGGCAGCTATGGCTTCATTTACATTTGACAATCTTTACTGCTATGAGTATTTGTGTACTTCAAGAGAGTGAATAAATGAGATAATTGATTGAGTGAAGATTCAAATTTTCCATTCTTTGTTTTAGAATGACCTGGTTGATGCTAATTTTTTTTAATGGTTGACTTTGAGTTTGTGGCTTGCGGGTTGACAATTATGCTGAATAAATTAGACCATAAATTGTTATTAGTGAATTGATTCATTGAGATTGTTTTATATTATGATATAAGCGTATCTGATGCCCTTATTATGGCTATGGAAATTATTGTTTATATTGTTGTATTGAATAATTTTGGATTCTAATCACTGACTACTAGTTATCGCCCAATTTCCATGAATTGAGAATATATTTAATTATTTGTAGTCTAATATTGTTACTATCGAAATAGAACAATAAATATTAAATATTCATGTGAAATATTATATTGAATATTTAATAATCTTGAAGATTATTAAATCTTCGGAAGCTTTACAATTTTCACAAAGACAATATTCAGATTGTCAACTCCTAAAGAGTTTATTAATCTAATTTATTAAAAATTATCTTTATATAAATATATGCATAACCAAAAGCAATTGAAATAAAAGGTCACCTCTGAAGTGAGACATTGTATTGTGTCTACGTAGCGATTGGACAGAAAATCTCAACTATGACAGAATTAGTTCAAATTATTTTAGAAACCAATGCTTTACAATATTCAATTCTAGTAGCAGTCATGCTTCGAAATTTGCTCCTCTGAAATTTTTAACCTCATATTTTAGGCGTGCCATGAAGGAATATTTCCGCGATAGTGGAGTATTTATAGAAAAGAATCAGAGGATGCCCTTAGCTTATTAGCTGATTTAGCTATAAAAGCTATCTAATATAACATTGTGAAAGATTAAAAACCCAAATTATTCACATATTATAAAGGCATGAATGTTGGGTCACCCCTTTTATATAATTAGCGTGTGATATAAATAAATCATTTCTCGTCGCTATTTATTTATCATCACCAAAACGTACCGAACAGACTCTAGAAAAATAAATTCATACTCCGTCGAAAAGAATTATCTAGAGTCAATAATTGAGGATCAATTTTTAATGGTACATTTATTATTTAATCAACTAAAATAATATTTCCGGCATTATGGGGAATATAATACGATAAAAGAATGTCGTGAAATCTTATTGGATTGAATTGACTAAAATACACACACTAATGAATATAAACTAGAAGTTCAATATATTTTTAACTGTCAAATGAGTGATTAAATCTTTTATGATAATTATAAATGCACCATTAAGAATCGATCATCTTCTATATGCTAGAAGCATAATGCTAGAAGTGGGAGATCGATATGTATATCTCTGAATAAGATCAATTCCTATATGCTAGAAGCATTCACTAAAAGTGTGAGATCTATGAATGAGATCAATTCATCTTACTAGAAGAAGCATAACACTAGAAGCATAAGATCTCTAATGAGATCAAATCCCTCTATGCTAGAAGCATAACAATAAAAGTGTGAGATATGCATTGGTGCTAAAGATTATAATCCGCGGAATAATAATTTAACAAATTACTTCACTCCAAAAACCTCCTGAAGACGTAAATCGCAGTACATTTGCACGTGCACTAAATAATCATAATACTGTGATTACGGAACGACCAGATTCAATTTATATTGAAATTGACTTGAAATTTGTCAATATAAGGAGAGTAAAATAAATATATTATAGTTGTCAACAACAAATTTTGCCTCAAGAATTGCTTCGAATTAATTATTTGGATCCAAAAGCTAAACTTGAAAGATAAGTGTCAGAAGCACTAAATAAAGTTAGAAGAGCAATTGAAACAGACTTAACTTACTAAATAGATGAAAGTCTTTCTTCGTACATGCACCATGCAATGTGGTCCCGGTAGGACATATGAATGCTTGCATAATAGAGAAATGAATAATGTGGTCCATGTAGGACACAATTGAGTGCATGTACTAAATATATATGAGATAAATGAGTTGGTGGTGAATAAAGCGAGGCTAGTTCAAAGATTTTAGTAGAAATCCTAAATTAATTACATATACTCTCCTACCGAATTAAAATGTTCTGTTATCAAATAATTCTGGCAGTAATCATGAATATAAATATCCATTTAGTATAAGTCGTGACTATAATCTTGTAACAAGTCACTAGACAAATATCTTATGAGAGTCTCTGATGGACATGATACTTCCTATAATTAGGAAAAATAAATTCGCAACATATTCTCTTAAATAAGATCACTATGTGTTTTATTATAGTTGAAAATTCAACTAATTGAATTCTTCTATGAGAAGATTTAAAAGTGTATCTTTATTGGAACACACAAGTGTTTGAAAATGTTAAATTCATGTTTAATGACGGGCTTTTCAAATTGAAAGACTTGAATAAGTCTAAACATTATCTCGATACGCATATCGAGAATCTCCATGAAGGAGTTTGTTTTCACCAATTGATCTATTCGAATAAGGTTCTATAGAGAACATATTTTTGATAAATAACATCCATTTTGCCCCAATTATTGTCTCATCACTTGAAGTGAATGATCTCAATTAGACCAAAAGAAGATAACCAAATAATGGTATATCAGACGTGATTCAAGAAAATTTGATTTTCTAGCAAAATATATTATTTACTCCTTGAAGGAGATATTTAAATAATATATTGAGCATATAATTGGTTATCTTCAAGATACACAAGTTGTGTCTATATTGGTACAAAGATTGAGATTGACATTGGTGTGATACTCGGATGATGATTAATTATTTGATCCTCGTATAATTTGATATTGGACTGGTACGATGATACGAAACATATCTCCGCTATTTTCCTATAAGGAATAATGTAATGTGTTGCACAAATGAGCTCAAATAGAGCAATGACATATGTGTATACTCAATTTTCTCCCTACGTTTATATTCATATATGAGAATATTGAAGTTTTATAATAGCTCATATGAATATTATATTGAGGGGAGCAATAATTTATATATAATCTTGAAGATCATGTAATGAATATCATATATAATCTCGAAGATTATTTGTCCTGAAGACTAATTAGTTGTACTATTTTTCCTTACTAAGTTTTTCCCTAAGGTTTTCTTAGTGAAAGTTTTTAATGAGACAACTAGTGCAATACATATATATTGTATGACAATACTCTATTTTCTATATCGGAATATGTTTATAATATTGAATTATCATACTTATAAACTATTTTATTGAGAGTGAGCGATAACTTATACATAATCTTGAAAATTATGAAAACCAAATAAATAATCCCGAAGATTATGTCTGAAGACGAATTGGTTGTACTCTTTTTCCCTTACCAAGTTTTTTTCCATAGGGTTTTTCAGCGAGGTAATGTCCAAAAGGGAGTGTTATAAATAGTACTCCCTCTGTCCCAGGTAAGTTGGCTTACTTACCAATTTAAGGTGTCCCACTATACTTGTCCCATTTCCTAAAATAACATAAATTAGTGTCCTTAATCATGGTTTATTATTTACACCTAATGATACTTTTATCCTAACCCTAAATTACTCTACCCTCTCCACTCTCTCTCTGTCCGTCTTTTCCTCTCCCTTCTCTCTATTGAAGCGCCGCTCCCCCCAAACCCTAGCCCATCTCCTCCAATCTGCGAGTGATCTGCGCCCTTTTCCTCTCCCTTCTCTCCATTGAAGCGCCGCTCACCCGAAACCCTAGCCCATCTCCTCCAATCCGCGATTGATCTGCGCCCTTTTCCTCTCCTTTCTCTCCATTGAAGCGCCGCTCAACCCCGAAACCCTAGCCCATCTCCTCCACTCCGCGATTGATCTGCGCCCTTTCCTCTACCTCATCTTCTTCTCCGCTCACTCCACTGTGATGAGTGGCTACTCCAAAAACCTTCAGGCCGATGATGATGTTCAGAATGGTGCCCTCGTTGTCTCTGGGGGTTGCTGTTGCGGCGAAGACAAGATCTCACATAACTTGGTTGATTCGCTACCCACCCCCATGGATCTCATTAGATCTGAGGCCATTGATGACCAACCCACCCCCATTGGTTGGATCTTCACCAATGCAGATAAGTTTTCTCCATGTGGTTGTTCTCTTCTTCAGTTTTCATCACCACCACCCACATATTATCCTTATGTGCGATGTTCTTTACACAAATACAGCCCCAGCAAAGATCCCTACTGGATTCGGGGAGGATCTGTTCCACTGGATCCCCTGTTGCTATATTCTAACTCTGAGGTGAATGAGTCGGAAGATGAGACTGAGGGAGAGGTTCCTGGGCGCTGCATGCGTGAGCTTTGGGGTTCTATGTCTGGCTCTTGTCCTGATACTCCATACATGCCATCACATTCTGCCATTGATAGAGCTGTGAAGCGGGTGCTTGAGAAGGAAACATTGCTTCCCTCATTGAGGAAGCGGGTGAGATCTTTCCACACTCTGTTTGTTTGATTGTTGATGTACACTGCTGCTTGGTTGTTGATTGGGAGATGATGGTTGGTTGCTGAGATGATGTGATTAGTGTTGTTCATATTTCTGCATGCACCACATCTATGAATTGCTTTGACTTGTGAGATGTTGGTTTGTGTGCAGATTAAGTGATTGATGAGTGTGATGTCTGGTATCTGTGTGGGTTTAAGATTCCTTAGCTGAATGTTGTGGGTTTCATGCTCTGTTTTGTGGGGTTGTGATGATATCTATGTTTTCTGGAAAAATATTTTGAATTTGATACTACACCTAATGATATCTGAATCCATTAATGATTGCAAGACATTTCATTACATTCTGATCAATTTAAACTGCCAAAAAAAAGTGTTTAATCAACACTCTAACTACGCAGTTTACATTTTGATCAAAGAGTTTTCCAAAAACACAAAAAGAGCATGTCTAATCAAACATATGGCTATGAAATCTTAATCTATTGTCTGCACACCTACATCTCAAAAATCATCTTCACTTGATCTATGCCATTGTCTGTTGCATCCCAAGGAACTGCATTAGTTGTGTCAACCCTTCTTGAATGCCCGCTGCATGTAGATACACAATGCACTCATTCACCAATTCTGTTGAGACTTCTAGATTCAATGGCAGTCTATTCTTTCTCATTAGTGTACCCTTCTTCCTGTGTGGTAGCTTGTAAGAATTCTCTCCCCTTACCTTGAGAATCTCCACCATGCAGCCTTGTAGACTTAAAAACACATTGTTCAGTGTAACTGCACTTAGCATTTCAAATGAATTTACCACTGCCTTAACCAAATCATCAACAGTCTTGCAAACACATTCTGTTTGCAAGCTTTGTATGGCTCTAAACCATCCTAAATCGTTCACATTTGTGTCCGGTGAATTAGGTGGTTGGTGAATCAAACTAATTTCAAAACCATTCAGTGATGCAGCTGCTCTAAATTCAGGATCATTGTCCTTTATGTGTGGCTTTGCATTGTCTTGTTGTATATAAATCACCTTGCTTGCTTGTGGTGGCCACTTTGACATTATAGCTGGTAGAATCTGACATTAAAATGAAGTTTATAATAATGAATGACAATCTGAAAACCTTACATAAGAAGACAATAAATATCCTAAGCAATCTGAATAGCATACATGTTTGCATTGCATTTCTTACACCTAAGTGTGTAGTTCCATACCTTGGAGATTAAACATGCTTTTATCACTTCCTTGGTGATTGAGGCAATAGGTTTAGTCTCCAGGGTACCTGCAGCTCTGTTCTTGCTCCTTCTTTTTGCTGGTATCTGTTCTTAGAATGAAAAAATACCTATCTTCCCATCGAATAAAACAGTCCCATCATCTGAAATTAGTGGCCTACAAACAGCACACATGAACATCACTTTTGTGATGAATTTCTTGCTCTTACATGTCCTATGTGGCTCACTCTCATCTGGTGTTAAGTAGAACCTGTGAGAAGTTTTGGAAATGAAGAACCACTTCTCATCGATGTGCACAATATTGTGCATGCTTTTGAACTTTAGGATATTGAGTATTCTGTCATACTCTATGGATTCCAATGAAAACCTCATTCTTAACAGCTTGTTGGGTGATGTTAAGTCAGGTTTAATGGCATTCGAATGAGACCTGATCAGCCCTTTCATAACCCATCTCCCAACAACACTCTTACTGCAATTAATGCCTAAAGCTAGACTTCTTATGGTGCTGCGTTTAAATAGCTCTAAACTAGCAATAACTTGCATATCTATTTCTATCCTTTTTCTCTTTACATTTAACCTCTTGTTTGGTATTGCAACCAACTCACCTGTTTCTTTTTGTTTTTTGGTTTAAGCCCAAATCCGACTAATGGTTTGTCTACTGCAACTCCAAGCTGCTGCAGCTTCACTCAACCGACCTCTTCTGGGCTTGCCATTCTTCAGATCTTGGAGGATGAATTGAACAATTGCATTTCTTTTTTCTTGGGATAGATCTTTGTTCCCAGCCATTTCTCTATTTATTTTTGAAGTTTGTGGACTGCAGTGTGTTTAATGGGTGATGTTAGTGCTCTTTATATAGAGCTTTTGCTTATTTAAATTTTAGAGGGAACATTGAAATTTTTGGGTTTTGACATTGGAGCCAAAACTGAAAAGCAAAGTTGTGTGATGTTCGATGGTTTCATATCAATGATAATGGGATGTTTCACCTTTTTAATGATGTTTCAGTTTTTTTTAATGTTTGAACTTATGCAATTAACAAAATTAAAGAAATTAATTTATGTCTCGGTTTATTTACATAATAAATTAATTAAATTAATTAAATTCGATTGTATGGGATGAGGATTTTATTTATTTGAACATTCAAATTTAAAAAAAAAGTAAAAAAATCGAGAACTTAAAAATCGAGCACAAAATTTTTGGATCTAAAATTCCTAAGTGTCAAAGAAAGTTAAAGGAGAAAAGGAAGATAGATGAATTAATTAAGAGTACAAAAGTAGGAGAGAGAAGTAGTTGGAGGTAATTAAGGAGGTAATAAAGGGTGTATTGGTTTGCGATCTGAAAGCAAAGTGGACAACTGAGGTGGGACGGAGGGAATATTATTTATGTGGACATTACTATTTAGAATATTAGTGTATTTATTATTAAATATATCCATTGTAAAGTGAACAACCTATATATATGAGAATGCAATTTTAGAGTTTTCACGCTAGTTTCTTTTTCTGTGGGCCGTTTGTTCAGTTCTTTTCTCTGTTCTATAGTTTCTTTTCTCTCTTATCTCTTTATTAATTTATGAAACAATCAGTAGAATAGAAAATAAATTAGTTCAAAGCTACAGTCATATCTCATATGAGATTATTATATAATCTATGAAATTATTATATAATCTCATTTGAACATGTTCGAAGTGAAACTTACTGTAGTGTGTAAATTAATGATTATCACAAATATAAATCTTCAGATTATTTTTTAATGGTATCATCCCAATTTGATAGTATCTTTTATGACTCAGCACTCCAAGTTTTGCTATTTAGATATTTGAATTTTTGGCAATAACTAATTAGCTTTAATGGCTTTTGGTTATTAATCATCACATCAATCGAGTGCTTTATTAAACATACTCCCTCTGTCCTTGAAGTTTTTGCACACTTAGTATGGACACGGGTTTTAATAAAAGATATGATTGTGTTGTAAGTGTCCCACTTATTGTGTACTTTTAAATTGCTTTCTTATATCCTTAATCTTTAATTAGAAAAAGTAACTTATCCCTTCAATATTAATTACAAGAACCAAGAATAATTGATTTTGTAAAATTAAATTAACAATATTCTGAAAAATAAATTAAATTAATCATCACTAAGTGGTAAGAGAAAAGGCACGGCACTTCATTTTAAAAAGTGACTAAGAACTAAAATATCTCAAATTTTAGTGATGTGATCAAAATAATGGAGGGAGTTTCAAACTACATCTGATACTTCAAAATAACTTTAAATACATCATCCATTGAACTATTTTTTAATTACACCAATCACCAAAAAGTATTCTAGGAATTAAGCCTCATGACAGATCCAAGAAAAAGGCCAAATCTAACCCAAGTTGAAAGAAATAATGTTGCTCAGTGGCTTCTTCAGTTTAGTACAAATGGGCAGCTTAGATGTGGAGCAATCACAGAGGCGGCAAATCTTTTCAAAATATGCAGAAGGACGGTTAGTTACATTTGGAAGGAAGCGCATGAACAACTTAGTTCGGGAAGACCTGTAATGTTGGTGTCAAAGATGAAAGGAGTAAAGCATAAAGATAAGATGGTACTAGATGAAGAGAAAATGAGATCACTTTCTGTGCTGGAGAGATCAACTATAAGGAAATTGCCAGGTAAACTTCAAGTGAGCAAAAGCTTGGTGGGAACATGGATAAAACATAAACAGATTCGTGCACATACAAATGCAATAAAGCCAACACTTTCAGAGAAAAACAAACTTGCAAGAATCAAATTCAGTCTCAACCAATTGGAGTCAGAATGCATCAACGGAAGAATAAGATTTCAGACAATGTATAACACAATACACATAGATGAGAAATGGTTTTATATGACCAAAACATCGGATTGATACTACCTTCTACCAGACGAAGAAGAGCCTTACAGATCATGCAAGTCAAAAAGGTTCATCACTAAAGTGATGTTTATGTCCGTAGTTAGTAGACCAATCATTGGGCTTGATGGTCAAATCATATTTGATGGCAAATTTGGAATCTTTCCATTCACAAAAGAAGAGCCAGCACTAAGAAATTCAAAAAACAGACTCAAGGGTACATTGGAGACCAAACCGATCAAATCCGTGACAAGAGACGTCATTAAAGAATGCATTATTTCACAGGTGATTGTTTATTTATATCAACTATCTAAACTTAATCTACTCATCATTTAGTTTATTTTATTTTACAGGTTATACCGGCCATCAAATCTAAATGGCCACTAACTGCAAGCAAACACATTGTGATTCAACAAGATAATGCCAAACCCCACATCAAGAATACTGATCCAGATTTCATTGCAGCTGGAAATTCAGATGGATTCCACATCCAACTGATTAGTCAACCACCAAACTCCCCTGATACTAATGTGAACGATCTCGGTTTTTTTAGAGCAATACAATCTTTACAAGATGACAAGTTGGCTAGTAATGTGGGTGATTTACTAAAGAATGTCATTACTTCATATGAAGAACTTACACCAGTTACACTAAACAATGTGTTTCTTACCTTACAAGGGTGCTATGTTGAGATTTTAAAAGTGAAGGGTGGTAATAACTACAAGATTCCTCACATGCACAAGGGAAGACTTATTAGAAGCGGAACACTTCCAGAGTGCATTGAAGTGGACGATGGACTGGTAAGGGACTGCTTGGATCATTTAAGGTTGCATTCAAATGATGATGAGACAAGTTGTAACCTTTTCACTTTAGAAAAAGCTTTTGAATCTCTAGCTATAAATTAGAATCTGGTCACATATCTTATCTTTTTTGCCATGTTTGCAGTATAAGCAACTTATATGTATTTTGGGATGTTGTCTAGCATATTAACAATCCTTTTGTATCCTTTATTTTCATGTACACAATTAAACTGTATTAGAATATGCTTGTATAAAATGTCTCAACAATTAAACACTTTAATTTTACATCACTGACTCTTAAAATGGATATATAGTTCCAAAACAATAAAACTATGCCCCTCAGATTTTAATGAATCATTTATGTCATAAACATAAACATATTTGACACACACATACATGTATAAACAAAAACATAGTTGACCACATAAATCATCAATATAATCTCATATTCAAAGAAGGAATTAACTCACCAAATTGCAATAAGCAGGCATCAATAATTTGCATCATTTTAGTGCTACCTTATTCCAATTCTCCTCCTCTGGTTTTTCTGCTCTCCATCATTGAATAACATCCAAATTTTGACAACCAACCTTCTGCGCCATAGTCGGTCTCCCAGCAACTCATATTACGGTGTAGGCCTATAGGAAGTGAAACCTTAAATCCCTTTTTGGACCTCACAGCAGCAATTACGGCATCCTCATCATCAAGGTAAATTGTTTCAGAAATAGGGTCTCCAATATGAGTAAAGGGTGGGATCCATACCTCATCGCCATCTTTAACCACATCAGACGGTGGGGGTTGCGAATGAGAGGAAATCGATGTCGGGGAAAGATAACTTGAGATTTCATCTCCTCCGATAGATGTTTCTATGTTTCGAAAGGTCTCCATCCACTCCGATAATCGACTCCTTTTTTTCACGGAATGTGGGGGTGGTAAAATAAGGTCATCGGAATGTGGGGGTGGTGAAATTGGGTGATTTTTGGCTTTTTCGAATGAGTAGTTGTTCGGGACATCAAAGATCCACTCCGATTTAAATGATTTCATTGTAGTATTTGGAGTTGCCCACCCAAAATTATGGTTTCAGATATGGCGATGTGAAGAAGATGAAGACTGATATGAGACGTAGCCAAATTAGGTTATTCAATTGGGAAAGAGTATTGATTTTGGTGTTTTGGATATGTTAGTGTTAATTGGGTTTAGTGGTAATGAGTTGAAATAATTTGATTAGTGGGCTGAATTACTTTGAATCGTGTGGCCCCAATAATGGTAAATATGTAAATAATGGGTTGAATAAAGGGTTGAAATTAAGATAATTATGTGGGCCAACTTACTAAAAATGGAATGTGCAAGTTTTTGGTGGACGGATCGAAATGGAAAAGTGTGCAAGTATTTAGTGGACGGAGGGAGTATTTAAAGAAATTAAGAAGAAGATAAAAACAGTATTGTATTGGATATCAGAAATTCAATCACTTTAAAAATTACTCCTTCCCATTCCCATTTTTTTTAAGTGTCCTATTTCACTTTTTTTCTTATTTCTAAATAAATATTCTATTTCAAAATTCTAAATATATTTATGACAAATTTTCAATTTTGTCCTTATTTAATACTTATTGTAATTTAATATTATTTGTATGAATGCATTTATTATGCTATTCAATAAAGGGTATATAAGTAAAATTTTCATTTTATTGGTATGTGTGATTTAGTAAAATTTGACACTTATTAAAAAACGGAGGGAGTAGATTACATTAACATTAAATTATATGACCGCGTCACGGAGGACTCAAATTTGAAACCTTAGCCTTAGGCATTAACCTCACTACCACTAGACTAATACACGCGCCAAAATTCAATCACTTTTATGGTGCTTTTGGGCCCATATATTAACATTTTAGGGTCTTTCTTCCACTTGTAGACTAATATCTCCAATCCAATGGATTATCAATTCATTCGAGCTCAGCATGTTTTAGTTTAAATTAAATACACAAAAGCTTATTGAGATAAATATATTATGACATATGAATTGATGCAACTTCATAATCAAGAGCAGTTTGTAGCATCAATTATCGAGTTTAAAGATGACATGAAATGTTATATATAGTAAACATGGGCATATCCAAGAAGAGCCTAAGGGGGCTTTAGCCCCTCCATATATTTTTTTAAAAAAACTTATATGTATAAATTTATAAAATTATCCATATTTTAATGAATGATTATGCAAAAATTTCTCTTATTAATTTGAATTTTAGTAAATTTTATTTTTAATTTGAAATATTAAAATTCAATTTTTCCCAATAAAATTTTTTGGATTCGCCACTAATAGAAGATGCAAGTTTGTTTAGCATTTATCATATACTAATTAATTAGACTAAATAAACAAGGGCAAAAAACGATACTGTTAGTCTAGTTATTATATTAAAGTAGACAAGGCACGTTTTAGAGCATCCCCAATGGTGGTTGCTCAAATAGTGGGTTCGGTAGCAATTCCGTAAATAAATGGAATTTTTTTGGGTGGGGTTTGTGAGATTGTGTTGTTAGGTAGTTTTGGGAGTTTCTCGCTTTGGGTTTCCGGAATCTCTACTTTAATAATTATAGAATGATTGAATTTGAGAAAAATGATATTAATTAAATTTGTAATATAAAATAAATAAATAAAAACGAAAAAAATTAAATATTTAATTTCTTATTAATATTTTAAGAATGAATGAATGTGAGATTGAAATAGGGTATTTATAGATGAATTAAAGAATAAAAAAAAAGGAAAATAGGTTGGGTTCGAGAAACCCACGCCCGGGTTCAGGGGACACAACCCGTCTCCCAAACCCCCTCCCCCACAGTGGAGGTTTCTCCCCCTAGTTGCCCAAACCCCTGTCCGGAGAGCGCACGTCCCAGCGCTGCGCATGCTCTTATAATTATTGATTGGTAAATACTAAAGCTATTTGTAAGTGTCTAATTTAACTTTTCATTTAAATTTTTTAAATATAATTAATTGAGAACCTAAATTAGCAAAATATATATTAACATTATTTAGATATTGTCATGCCATATATATATATATATATATATGTTTTTATTAATTGGGCACTGTGTGAAACATTGTTCGATCGTTATTAATTGGTAAAGGTATTATATATTAAGTTATGTAACACCATGAGCAAGGGCGAAGCCAGGAATTGTCAATAGGGGGGTTGAGTTAAACGGGAGTCTGGGGGCGGTAGTCCCCGAGCCGAATTTTTTGGGCCCATGTTTTCTGACCAATATTAATCCTAATAGATTTAGGTTTTGCTATTGTATAAATAATATATTTTTCTTATATTTTTTATTTATAAAAAATATTAAAATCCTAAGCTTTTATAGTATTAAATAAGGGTAAGTTTGTCTTTTGACTATTCTTTTTCTTCCCCCTTTCTTTTTCCTCTTCCTAAAAGCTGCAACTCAAGTCTCCAACAATGGCTATGGCAACCTTGACTTTGACTCGAGACGGCGGGGGCTGACAAAGAGAAAACTTCCGACAATTAGGAAAACTCGTTCTCTGCAACGTAACCGCGGGGCTGAAGCATAAAAATTCGAATTTTCAAAAAAATTTAAGAATTAAAAAAAATAAAAATTGGAGGGCTTCAGCCTACCCAGCCCCTATGCAGCTCCGCCACTAACCATGAGTCATCATTACATGTAGATATATTGATGTTGCAGTATTTTAATTTATTATTGTAGAGAGCACTATCTCATGTCAGAAAACTATGCTTTATTGTCGTGAATATATATGGAGATAATGCATGCTTCTTAAACAAATAAATTAATAAAACCACGTCGCCTTCAGCAATCTATATAATCAAAACAATTAAATATCACATTTTACTTTTTAACTTTAAAATACGAATATTAGAAGCAGGCGATGCTATATTATAATTCGGTTTCAATAAGAATGACACAAAATTTTTAGACATTATTATTAAAGAAAATATATAAAATAGTGTAAGAGTGATAAAGATGGTAGAGTCCGCACTCTTTTAAAAAAATAACTTTTACTATTTTAAGAATGTGCCAAATTTGGTGAAATATTTTAATAAAAAAATTATATTAAATTTAATAAGAGGGAGGGAGTATATGACGGCTACTTAGACTTAATTAGTATGGATATTTTGTTTGTAATTGTAATGGTAATTTATTCATTTTTTGAACATTTGATAATACTCGGTGGGGTGGTTCTCTTCATTGATGCTGTAGGTGTCGCTACTTCAAATATTAATGATTGTTCATAAATCGATGGAATGCTTTATTATCTTGGATTATGAACTTTCGATCGTCCGAGATCGACACAATTTAACAGGTACATATAAGTTATTATAATTTTTTTATTTTTATTATATTTATTATAGTGGGGAAACATCATACTCTATCAATAAGTTCAAATATAAATCGATAGACAAGCTCAATCAAGTCAATCTCATTGGCAAAATCGTTCAATCGGCCTACTATAACTGAAAAGTCCATAAATATAGTTAGGAAATATGAGTCCACAAACGACCCAACTAGTCCAAAATATCAGCCAAAACCTTATCAGCACGGTCAACAACGGTTATGACCGCCAATGACGAGAGTCGGTTGAACCAAATCGAGAATCTCGCAACTAACTACGCTAGGGATGAACGGAAAGACATGCGTAATCAGGTAATTAGTAAACCAAAGGCCCAAGGGCCGCCTCATATAAAATCAACCCTACCTACTTGATGGAGAACACTCTCATTCACGTACTCACACTTTCGGCTGTTCCGCTCACGATCTTATTGCCATCATCTCTCCAGTCATCCCTTGATCCATCCGACGCACACCGATCTAGATCGAATAAATCGGCACAACCAGCCGATCAATATTAATACTCTCCTTACCTATCTTTTAGCATATATTATTGTTTTATATTTTCGCCCTATTATCGTTTTATTATCAATCTTACTGACTTGACCGTCAGAGGTTCTTTGGCTGACACCCCGTCGGTGCTCTCTTTGAACTCTTACGGTTGCTTTCTGATTGAACAGGTTGTTGTGTCCCGCATACTTTGATTGTAGAAATCATCATTTATATTTATTATTTTATATTAAATAACAATAAAATATATCCATCTATTTAATAAATTAATTGAAAAGTGAGAACTAATAAATTTTTTATTAAAAATTAATACTTATTTACTATTCATGAGTAGCGCTCCACCGCCCGCGGTGGGCACATCTTAATGCGCCCGCGGTTGATGTGGCAATGCCACATCATTGACACATCATCATACGAGTCACTATATTTTTCGTTTTTTTATTATTTTTATTTTTATTATTATTATTTATTAAATAATATTAAACTATACCCTAACCAATAAACCCTAATCGGAAAGTGATAATTAATAAAAAATATTTAAGTTTTAATATTTATCTACGTGGCATGCCACATCAA
>JAPKLX010000034.1:1753781-1804358 GCA_026898415.1 Leonotis leonurus | reverse complement strand
GTTAAACATGAAGTATCTATTTCCTCCAAAGCTTTAACCACATCTTCTTTATTCCAAAAATTATCTTCCTCACTCATCATGTCATGCTCTATTGTAGTTTTGGTGTCTGCCTGCATTGACGCACCACAAGTAATTAACTTATTCACTGTTTCGACAGAACGATTAAATGAACTACTATCAATGACGTCTTGTGGAGCATCTTGTATGATCAGTGTCAGTTTTGTCATGCTTCTAACAAATTCCTTTGCTTTGTCAATGATCTTTTGAGCAAAAGATGTTAAACTTTGATCATGCACTTCATATGTAGGCTGCTGTATATCAGGTACATTGGGTATTTCAATCCCATCACATCCTTTGCCCCAACCAAATCCTCCAGTTTTTATCTCATCTTGTTGTCTTAATTTTAAAGCATGATAATCCCAATTAAGAACTATTGGAAAGTCTCTGCATATTGTTTTGTTAAATACTCGAACTCTATCGACATAGAATATCTACATTATCAATAAAACTGAAATTAAGATTGGAAAAAAAGAGAGAAATGCATCAATACTTACAAGAAAATGAATTTAATGAATCACACAATGCAATGTATAAAATATATTTAATATACATTATTTATTAAAATATGTATCAATAATTTTATATAATTCACTAAAATGAACCAAACAATGCACCAGATAATATATACCAAAAAGAGTAAATTGAGAATTGTGATTTTACTTATTATCATGCAACAAATAAAATTCGATTTAACATATACGTACCAGTAGAAACAAGGCTGACCCTGTAAATGGGGTTTTGCTTTAGCTTTTTTCCATTCAATTTTGCTTTCTATCAAACATCTTATCACATATTCACACCAATTCCATTGTCTCACATTCCCAATATCTTCGAGACACTTTGTTACAGATGGTAAGATGTAACCATTTATCGATCCCTGAATCAAACATGATGCTAAAAGTATAATGAAGTGTCATTTAAACCAATCACCTCCATATTCTTCTTTAAGCATTACATCAATGAGATTCTTAGGAAGGATTCTCCCTTTGTCTTTCACTTGGGACCTTTCAAGTACCATTTTTATCCATTGCTCGTATACAACGCTTGATTGATGTCTATCTGTTTTCTTAAACAAGTGACCACCATTAGGAAATCCAAATAAGCGAATCACATCTTCATCATCAATTGGTAAGCTTCGGCCAGTCGACAAAGTTAACTCACAACTTATTGGCTCGAAATTGTTAACCACCCAATATGTTATTTGTGATGGTAACATTGAAATCTTCAATTTTAGAACATGACAAAATCCCATTTCACAAACAGCTTCTTTTTATCTTGTATTCAATTTTCCAATAGCATCAAACAATGAAGCGGGACTACATCTGCATGTCACCGTAGGATAAATAATTTTATCATGAGTTACTTCATCGTTTCTTATTCTTTTTTCAGGTCGGTCATGCTTGAATTTCGTTCTCTCTATAAATTATTTGTCGCACTTGGAGCTTGTAGAGTCGTGTTTACTTTGTGCATGAGGCCTGTGATAGTCGTCAATGACACTCACCTTAAGGGGAAGAATAAGGACATCTTATTCGTTGTTGTAACGAAGGATGCAAATGAGCATGTGTACCCATTGGCTTTTGGGATTGGGCTGATAGAGAATTACGAGTCTTAGTTATGGTTCCTTTCAAGAGTCAGGAGCGCTTATGGTAGCACGTCGAACACCTTGATTGTATCCGATGCACATGTGTCGATTGAGCATGTCGTCAACATCGTGTTTCCTAAAGCGACACACGATTTGTGCTACTATCATCTTAGCGGCAAGATCAAAAGATTTGATCTTGTAATGTCATCATATACAGGTCGAATGTCTGTAAAAAATAAAATATGTCATTAAACCATAAAATGTAATGTCAAATGAAACTCGACTTTAGAGGTTATTTACCTCTGAAAAGTAATCTTCCTCAAAGTCCATCATCTGATTGAACCACCCAACTGTCAAAGGATACTCAGTCTCGAGGGTATTCACTGATTTATTCCGAGACATCTTTCTAAAACGTTTGAATTTTGCGCATGTCTCGTTGCCTGGATAAACATGCTCCTGTGGAGGCTCGTATTGAAGTTCTTCAACAAAGAACTCCTCAAGCTAGGGGGTATGACATCATCTATGTATATCGGCTCGGGCATCGATGTCATCTGTCCAGAGAAGCCACCGCTGGAGTATGGAAACTGCTCCGGGTACGAGCCTGTCACCTCGGCTATCGTGGTCAGCTGCTCGGGCAACATGGTAGATGGTCGAGCATCATCATCATCAGCTGCAACATACGATGGATGAGTCGAGTCAGTAATCTGTGGGTTACGTGTCCGAGTATCTACCACAGGAGAACTCCTTCGTGACGTGCCACACATCATCTTTTCGACCAGATCCATCATCCACTTCTTCATCTGGTCTATCCGAGAATCAATATGCCTTTGCATCTGGTCCATCCGGGTATCAATATGCGCGTGCATCCGCCTCTCTAATGTAGTGAGATCAGACCGTCTCATGCGTCCTACATCATCGGTAGAATGTCTCGAAGGAGGAGGACCTCCACTACTGCTGGATGATGAGTCTGTGGGAGACAGTCTGGCACGCTTCCCCCTGTCCAGATGACGTGGGGTGGTCTCTATGCTGACTCGCTCGGCTCGGGTATCTCCTCAATAACGGGAGGTCTGGAGGTCCTTGTAGATCGAGGACCGTGAACCTCCTCGATCACAATAGGTCGTGTCGGCTGTCTCGCACGATGCTGCTCGGGATTCTCGATCCTCACTGTGAGGCTTGTTAGTGGAGCATACTGCACCGAGATCGGATTCAGGCACATGACAGACATGGCCCACGGTAGCTTTATCTCGTCCTCCTCGAGTTCTATGTTGATCATATCATATACCTGCACCAAACACGAGCATTGTAAGCATATTAATTAACAAATTACAATATCAAATATCAATTAATATAAATCTAATTATTAAATTACCTCCAAGCCCTCGTAGAAAGCGTGCAAATCATGCGTATCTGGGCTTTTACGAAAATTCCACCGGAAGCATCTCAGATACAACCCGTCGTTCCCATGGGGCTTCCCGGCTACCTCTCTCAATCCGGTAATCACCTTGAATCCCCATATCATCAATGCCCATGTCGAGCCGTAAAAGTGGTGCTTCTTGTTATCCGGAATCTTCCTCATAGTTTCAGAGAATCTTGTACGAGCACGCACCCCAAGGATACCGGTAGAATCTCTTCATGTCGCCGACTAGTGCCCAAAGCAACGGGAACGCTATCGTCTGGCCGTCATGCCCGAAGACGAAGATGTAGGCCACGAGCACGTGGGCGATGCCGAGGTAGATATCGTCATTGACGCCAGGAATGCGTCTTCCGCCCTTTAAGCGGTTCACCAAGTTCACAACGGTCATATGGAGATTGTCGCCGCACGCGATTCGGAATAGACGTACGCCGCTTGGATCGCAGGGGGCCGTACTATCGAAGTTCAACGACTTGAATCTCAAAATCGTGATCAGGGCGTGGTCCCGCAACATGTACTCCACATCAGACGTGTTGATGTGGAACCAAATACCGTGCACTGACCAGATGGCAAGGCAAACGAGGCTGTGTATCGCCTGAGACGACAGCGTGGACGGTGTCCAACCGATAAAATGACCAAACGACCCGTTCTGAAACCTCTCAAGCAGCTTATAGCCCCAACATCGACTAGAGTGTCCTTGACAATCTCTAATAGGCCAACCACGTAATATGTGTTCACATGGGATACCCGATTCAGTGATTCGGGTAGGCGATACCACGGACGCTCTGATTCCTACAAAATTAAAATATTTAATTAGACACAACATTAATAACCAAACATAAAAATTATGATAAGCACAAGGGTCGAACAACCGCTGGCAAATAACTAATTCACCGTTGGTACCTCTTCACCAGCGATGGATGTATTTTCACAACGTATATCTGGCAGTTGTCGCATATATAGGCTCCCAAACATATATTATGGTCAATTACACAACAACCGCCGGTAGAAAATGACGTATAATGCATCCACCGTTGGTGAGCCAAACCAGCGGTGGATGATCAGTAGCCAACGGTTGTGCCTAATTTAAATACTAAACATGATATCAAATCATAATATATACATGCTTCCAGAAAAAAAAATTAGACATATCCACCTCTAAAATACTAGCGGTTGTGGTTTTGAGATGTATATTCATGGGGGTTTTGTTCCTGGATTAGAATCTAATTGGGGGTTGGAATTAATACCTGAATGTGTTGTGGAATGTCTTCTTCGGAGTAGGCCATGTATGCGGTTGGGGTAGCGATGGGTGAGGAGACCAGCGGTGATGGTGATGATATCGGCAGTGGGCAGCCTCTCAACTGTGGAGGATACAGTGAGAAATGGAGAGCGCCGAATAGGAGATGATGTCTGTGGAGGTGCAGCGGTGGAAGTGAAGAAGATGACCGGCGGTTGTCTTCAAAGGGAGAGCAGCGACGATGGAGCCGTGGAGGGTGAAAAAGAAGAAAGTGAGCGTGGAGAGAGAGAGAGATTGGTGGGTGAATAACTAATGATGCATTGAAGTTCTCAAATTTGACCAACAAACAATTCAAAAATTGTGAAAGTTGGGAGAATCTCGATTGAGTGGGTATTTTTACCATCTATGTTTTGCATAATGGGTATTATTAATTTTTACCCAAAGTAAATATGCTTCACTGCATAATGTAGGAAGGAAGAGTTAAAAGCGTTTAATGGCTTGAGTTAAGGACTACACTATAGCAAACACGTTATATATTGAAACAATCAAATAATACTTGGTCTAATATTTATGGTTCTTTCATTTTCTTATTTATCTAAATCTAAACCAATGTAATACATGAAAAATTATTCGAATGTCGACATTTTTACAACTCTTTGAAAGTAACAACTTAATTATGAAGTTGAAAAACTAAAACATAAACCAAGAAAATATAGATATATACAAATTTAAATAAGTATATCACGTTTATACACGATGCTAATATTTTATATGTTTAGTCGTTTAATTTTATTGTTTCGAAATATTGAACTTGCAAATCTTTAATGACAATTTTACTTTTACCCACCAAAATAATTTACATTTTATCAATTTAGAATGTTTATTAAAATAATTTACATTTAAAATTTTGTATTTATAATAAATGGTTGATACACAGATTAGAAATAATTCAATTTAAAATAATATATTAAGTGGTACCCACTAACTACATATAATTCATTTTAGAATATATTAAATGAGATATAAACTTCACTTACCAAGATTTGTGCTTGTGGGCCGGGGTGAATATTGCAGACCAGCGGATCTGGTGATGGCAGGAATACCACTTTTTAGGTCGACCACTACATAGGAGCGATAGCGAAGCCAAGCCGTATAAAGGCGAGTCGGTTCATGAGTTCATGAATTTAGGAGTGAATGAGCAACATTTTGATGAAAATAAAAATATATTATTAAAATTCGTTTTGGATTAAAGTGATAATCATTTGAGGGAGTATAAAATAAAACAAATGTTAGTGATGCAAAATGGGCCTTTAATGTGTTCATTTGCTAGAAGATCCTCTTTATGTGAGTAGTGATTATTGAAGGTACAAATTTCAGTATCCGTTTTGAAGCAAATCTCCATACTCATAAGCACATTTTACCATTTTATACATTTATTATAAAGGCTATATTAGTATTATTAGTAACAGGCTACATGTAATTATAATATTTTTTGTTGTTTTAACATGTTGTATTCCCTTCGTCTCACTAAGTTTGATACATTTTCTTTTCGGCACAATTATTAAAGAGAGTGTATAAAGTAGTGTAAGAGTGATAAAGGTGGTATGGTCCACAACTTTTTGAAGAGATAACTTTTACTATTTTTGTAATGTGTCAAATTTAGTGAAAAGTCTCAATAAAGAAAGTGTGTCAAACTTAGTGGAACAGAGGGAGTATAATATATTGCGCCATCTTTCATTTAATCTATTCCATACATACATATATATATATATATATATATATATATATATATATATAATTTTGAGACATGGCCATGAGGAAGTAATAAAGAAGACAATGATCATGATCTAGTTAGAATTGATTATGGCTTTTGAATATCTTGAAGAACATGTTAAATTTCATGAATAGCCACACAAGAAATTAAATGAAGAAACATATGAGGAGCAATAGTGGAGAGCATAGTATACGAGAGCGAAAAGAACTTTTATTTACGGGTATTTTTGTTGTGTTTACGTCATACAACTAACACTTATTTATACAAAATAATATATGTATCCTAACTAATAGAAGCATAAAGAGAAGAAGCAAGCTTTTTATACAATCTTCCAAATTATTACACAATCTTCTATCCACTTTATACATTATGTTATTTACATTCTTAATACTCCCCTTCAAGATGGAGAATGAGACGAACCATCTTGACAAAGAACAAAAAAAAAGAAGCCCAACAACTCACCTAAGTGTAGACATTGATGCATCAACAAAATCATTGTCCTTCGGTGTGCGTGTGTTGGCCTAGTGATCGTGAGGTTAATACCTAAGGCAATAGGTCTCGGATTTGAGTCCTCCGTGACACGGACAGAAGATTAGCAACATGTGAACATATTCTTCTCCTCCAACACATTCTTCAACCATAGTAACACAATACATTTTTAACAAATATTTGAAGCAACGAATGCATGAGAGAATGTGGCATGACTGCTTGTTGAACCAAAAGTTGGAGTAGAAGAAACAACACCAGATGTTGTAACGAACTATCATCCAAATACTTCCATTGCATATCCATTGCACATCCGAACAACGATATGAAACACCATCTTCATATACTACATCAACAAAACTTGCCAAAACCAATATCAGACCAACTTTTCTTCACTTCATCATTAACATGTGACTCAGATTTAAGGAGAATAAGAATACGAACACACTAAGATTGACATCGATCTAAGGAAACAAGACGACGCACTTTGACGTAGAAACAACTTGAAAAACTATGAAAACAAAGTTGGAGAACACTCCTCTTAAACGAAAAATCTTACTAGAATTGGAGAAATTTGATGAGTAAATAACATGAAACCACACATCAGTCTATGGATTATCGACTCTGAAACTAATAACATGACTGAAACTAGGAGAAATGAGATTCATTACAACCACAACACAATGATTGGAGAATCAATGATGAGGCGATAGGTTGCAATTGTCGATAAACGAATATGAATCGAGCTCAAACGCAAGAGCTTGTTGCTTTGGATACCATGTTAGAAATGGATATTGAGTCTTGTTAAAGGAAGTCAATAACTCATCTTATATTTTGGTTCAAATAACCATTCTCTTGAGACATTTTTAACAAGACAATTAAAGTTATATCGAAATTAAGATACACATTCTTGAATAGTGAATCATTGTTTCACTCTCACCGACTATATGCTCCTAACTTAATTTATTTGATTTTATAACAACGAAGAATTGAAAAGTGCATCCCGTGACTGTCTCCTTTCCACCACTTTAACACCAATAACACCATTTCCAAATAATGAAAAATACAAAAACAGTAAAACTGATATTTGGAACATACCAAAAATTTCACACATTAAACATTCGTATAAAAATAAATGTAATTTCCCAACTATTCATTTTATATATTTTTTAAATATTAATTTAAATTGCAAATAAAAAAAAACTATCCATTCTATTTTTTCTTTTGCTTTTACTTGTAAAGAGTTGGATCTTGTAATCATGTATTGATAGGGTAATTCTATCAATACACTATTATGAAAGCAAATTAGCCTCATAAAAATATTATTATATTGGTCATAATTTTATATCCATGCGTTAAACACTAGGGAGTCGTTTGAACACTAGAAAGTCCTTTGGTTCGACTGATATGATTGATAAGATTATCTTTCTCTTTATCTCGTCTTATGAATTTAATCCCTTCTTATACTCTCTTAATCACTCAACTCAAATGAGGGATTATATAATCAAGTCAAAATTGGTGTGATTATATAATCCCTCGTTTAAATGATTAAGGGGTGGTTTGGTTTGTATGATAGGATAGATAAGATTATCACATTTAAATCTCTACCTTCATATTCATAATCCTCCATCTCTTAGGAATTTAATCATTTTTTATCTCCCTTAATTACTCAAAAATGTTTGATTATATAATCACATCAAATTTGGTGTGATTATATAATTAAGCATTTGAGTGATTAAAGACATAAAAATGGATTAAATTCATAAGGAGTTGGAGGATTATGAATAAGAATGTAGAGATTCAAAGGTAATAATCTTATCAATTCTATCAATCAAACCAAACCACCCCTAAGAGAGCATAAAAGGGGATTAAATTCATAAGGAGATGTAAATAGTGAATGATTATGAATAGAGAAGTGAAAATTTAACCTCTAAGAGAGCATAAAATGAGATTAAATTCATAAGAAAATGTAAATAGTGAATGATTATGAATAGAGAAGTGAAAATTTAATGAAGATAATCTTATCAATCGAACCAATAGACTCCTATGTATATTTAGAATGATAAGTTAAATTTATAAATCATAAAATTATGTATATAAAGGATAAAATTGTTATATTAATTTAAAATTTATCATTTATTTATTAAAGTAAATCATTATAAAAGAATATTTTTTTTTTTTGATATATCCTCCATAAAGTATATACATATGCATCAACTTCACATTATTTTTCATAAAAGTAGATAAAATATATGCATACATACAATTAAAGTAGTGAGGTGGGGACTTGAGAGATTAATGAATAAATGGAGACTGGAAAAATAGGAAGATGAGTTCGGTGTCACGTACCAAACAATAAAGCCGGTGGAGGTGTACTTACACCTATTGCCTATTGATACAGGAACACGAACAGGAACAGAAACAAGAACCCACAAATTTCAACTACTCCAATTTCACGCATAAATAAATTTACCTCTAATCTTTTTTTTTTGTTTTTCGATTTTCATGTGTTTTTCTCCCCATTTTGGTTTTCCAATAGATCTTTGCTTCTTGGGCTCACCTTTTTTCTTAAGCCGATTATTTCGTTTAGAATTTGCGGGTGTGTTCGAATCTTGGATTTTACGGTATCACGCTGAGTGAACGATTTAATCTTGGGAAAAGATCAAATTAAAATGAAATCTGGAAAAGGCCACCAAGAAGAGGAAGAGGAGGAGGAAGACGAGTTTGGTTCGAAGAAGGAAGCCACATCGTCTGCTAATAACAGCAAAGGTTTTTTTTTTTTCTTTTAAATAATATATGTTTCTTATGTTTACGGTATTTAGGATTTTGAGGGTAGGTGATGATGGGGTGTGGGTAAATGGGAATTGAGTGTTGGAATTATGATTTAATGTAATATTGTTTTGATTGAATTTTATGGAAGCAGATGGAAAGAACAGTGACAAAGCTAATGCTGTAAGGTCAAAACACTCGGTCACGGAGCAGCGCAGGAGGAGCAAGATCAATGAGAGGTAAATATATTTTTTGTATACAAGAGATGTAACTATAGTATAATTTAATACTCGACTTACAACATATTGGACCGTGAAAATTTAAGAGTTTGCTAATTGCTGCAAGTATAGGAAACAGCTAACTAATAATTCCTGGAGAATAAGTTTAGCCAGTTTCACTGTTTCAGACAGTATAGTTCATTTGTGTAAAGGAGTATCTAGCATTAGCAGCAGCAAAAATGGTCTTTATCTTGATCCCTATTGAATTTGTTTGACATAGGTCTTGTAGTATTCCATATGGGCAATGGCTAAAAAGTAGCTAACCTTTGTGTTTTATGAATTTTAATCCGAATGCATTGTGGAGTGAAGTCATTCACCAATTGTGTGGTGTTTTGTTTGAATCATGAGTTTGGTTAGCATCAAAGATGAATCTTATCATTGATGGAGAAGGACTGAGTGATATTGTTGAATGTCTATTTCATATGCTTTCAGCTCATGCCTATTCATTGTTCTTACTTGCATGTTCTATTATTTGGTATGTATCCAACTTAGTTGTAGGCTTTCTATCATCCCAATTGTTGGTTTTTACTAATAGCAAAGTCTGTCACATTCGAGTCTTGACATGATGCAGTAATCAGGTGTGATGCTTCTTATTTTAAGTTGTTTAACAAGGAGTATCCTTATATGCCTTAGATTTCAGATATTGAGAGAACTTATACCACATAGTGATCAGAAGAGAGACACTGCTTCATTTTTATTAGAGGTATGCCGATTGATTTTAGACAAAGTCCTGTAGTTGGAGTTTATCCCTTAAACCTCTTTCCCTGAGAGTAAATTTTGAGCGCAGGTGATTCAGTATGTACAATTTTTACAAGAAAAGGTACAAAAGTATGAGGGGTCATATCAACCTTGGAATTCAGAGCCCACAAAGCTGATGCCATGGGTAATATCTTAATATTATATGACTACATATATTTTAGCATTTTATTTCTTAATTCTATAATGCTTTGAGCAATAAACTGTTTATGTTTGCATCTCTATGAATCTGTAGATGACCACAATAGCCGAAGTTCAGTTTGGGCCATTTCCTTGATACCCCTTGGTGTTTTCTATACAAAACAACGGATATTTCATCTTGGTCATACAAATATAATTGTTGTATAATTTCTGATTTGATCAGTAGAAGCTGAAAACTTTGGCATGTGTTCGTCATTAATAAAAATCAACTTTAGGCCCATGCAATTTCTTTCATTTTCTTCTTTTTAACTAAAGGACTTGTGCCCTTTAAAGTGTAAGCTTCGGATACTCATTTTTCCATGACAAAAATATTAAATATTACTTACTAGATTAGTCCATTATCTTGATTGATACTGTGATGCTAAATGCTTGAGATACACAGACAAAGAAGTATACCCTGAAGGGAAAAGAAATAAGGTCATCCAACCTGATTGTTATTCTCCATAAAAGAGAAATGATTATATTAACCCCATATTGTGTCTGCCCTTTCTTTTGCTGTTGCCTCAGTTGTGTTGTTTATTTACTTTGCCGAATTGCACTATGTTTTAAATGTATGCTACTATTTTAGTTAGGTTCTATCAGATCAAATTTGGTTCACGATTCCTCCCAAGTTTCATGAATTAAACCAGCCAAATTTGGTTAAATGCTTATAAGGGGACACTCAAGTGAGTTTCTTAATATTTTCTTTTCTTTTCTTCGGAACAGAGAAACAGTCATTGGCGCGTCCAGAATTTTGTTGGTCAGCCATCAACCACAAAGAATGGTTCGGGTCCTGGTTCTGCTTTTCCTGGCAGATTTGATGAAAATACTGCAGGAGTCCCTATAACCATGCAACCAGTTCAGCCGAATCCTATTGATCCGGATCACATTATGGATGCCCCAGGTAGGTCGATGGAACCACACATTGAACTTCCTAACAAATCAATGAGCATGCCGTTGCCTATTCCAGTTTCAATGGGAAATGATGGTGCATTCTCCCACACATTACATGTGCCACCACCTTCAGATGCACAGTCAACGGAATGTCCGGGCACTATGGATGCACTCACTCTTCAAGACGATCTATCAATCGAGGGGGGCACAATCAACATTTCCAGTGTGTACTCTGAAGGGTCAGTACCTTTTCTTATCTTTCATAGGATCGTACTTTTGTTTATCGTGCACTTTGGAAACCTTTCCAGCTTTTTTTAATTGGGGACATTGTTTTACATTTGAGTAGTGTAAATGACGTTTGGTTTACTCATGCTACTTTCATTTTCTTCAATATAATGAATACTGTAAGGCTATAATGCTGATTAAGTGCTCTCCTGTTTTGAAAAGGTTTTCCGTTGCTTGCTGTCTGATGCTTATAAGTTCTTAACATAGATTCACCATGACTCTCGATTCTTGTATTTTCTCAACTTCAACTTGCACATTGAATATCTTAGGGAATATTTCAGCTATTTGATTTGCCTGTTACTTTAGAAATATGTTGATAGAACCAACTTTTTTCTTTCTATAGATGATTATCTAATGAGACTAGCTAATTTGATCAGATTATTGGCTGCATTGACACAAGCACTTGAGAGCACGGGTGTGGATCTCTCTCAAGCCAGCATTTCAGTCCAGATTAATCTTGGGAAACGAGCGAATGGAGGAGCTTCAGCATCAACTGCAAAGGTTAGTAAATACGCGACTAAGATACTTGCTATTTACTACTGCTTCACAATACTAGAGTCCCCTCATTTATCACTCCAATCTCATATTTTATTTCTTAAGGATCATATAATTCCTACATCGTCTGGCAACCAACCAGTTGGAACGTTCCAAGACGTGACCACGAGTAGTGAAGACTTTGACCTAACCCAAAAAAGGCGAAAGATTTGAATGAACGCTTTGGAACATTCATTTTCGACTGATAAATCCCTTTGCCAGAAGTGTTTCTTTCACCACTGTATATTTTGTTCTTTCTTGAGCCCTCCTTTTTTATATCTAATTTATTAAATTTTTTAGCTTATTTATGTGCCTTAAATAATGGCTTGCTTTGACATCTGCACGGTGGATACATCTTTACTAGTTTTTATGGATGTTGAAACTGAGATATCTTTATTACTTTAATTTTGATTGAAAATATCAAGCAAGTGCTATTCTATATTCTTCTTTAGTCTTCGATCTAAAAAGTAAAATGCATGGAAAAAACTTTAACTTTCTGCAAATCCAAAGGGGTTTATTCCTTCATTAGAAAAGTATGATCATAAGTTGTTCACAACGATGAGCAAAACAGAACATGCAAGGTATTAATGAGATTCGAGCTTTCTACAGATTCTCTTCTTAGGTTACAATCTCAATAATGACCACAATTTTTCAATAGAAACGCATAATCATATGCAGTTTCTCGACAATGAGCGAAATGGCCACCCTCACGGAAATGCCCTTCGTTCATGCTCGTTTGCAGGATGACTGTGGATGAACATTTCGGGCATGTCGTGTCGCGTAGCTTGGCCACCCATTTTGCAGCTTCCCAAACACCAACCCTAATCAATAGAAATATACAGAATAAGCATTGCTACTAGTCACCAGATATATGCAGAATTTTTTTTATGTAGGAGCGTGATCAGTGCCATAATCATGAACCTAAGGAATTGTTATATAACAATTTGAAGTAAATGGATGGATTACCGGGAGTCGTTGAATGAGGCAGAGACGAGCATCGAAGGACAGCAAGCTCCTTGAGGAATATTATCATAAGGAGAGTACTTTTGAATGCACTCAAAGCATGATTGAATCTCCGGATTTCCGAATTCTTCGTAATCCAATGTGGTAAGAGGTAAACTTGGATCCATTAGTGTGTTAAGAACATCAAGGAAAGGGACCTGTTGAGAGAGGGAGAGAGCAAACAAACGTCCACATAAGAAATGTTTACTAGTGAAGGGATATGAGTGCAGACTACAGTGATTCGAAATATGAAAGGCAGGCTTCACGTACCTTCAAAATGGCAGCATGAAAGAGTCGTGGATGCATATTGACTGCTGCCCCGACAAGTAAACACCCTGCACTGATGCCCACAGCACTCAACTGATTTTTTTGGATTAAGCCTTCATCGATCAGATACTGAGCGCAAGCGACAAAATCTTGAATTGAGTTAAACTTATTCGATCCACGGCCAAGTTTGTGCCATGAAGGATCTGGACCAGCACCACCCCTGGCCCCACAAAATTCTTCAAATTTTAGACCAAACCAATTCAGAAATATGCCATGAACCACAAATAGAATCCCGGCACAATAGGCTGCTAATATATACTGTGTGCTTGATAAAAATTTGAAAGTTAGATGATGATGACCTGGCACATACCTTACATCAGCGAATGCCAAAAGCCAACCTCGATCGAGTAAGCTTAAACGGTCTGGACACCAGCTTTTATCCAGAACTTCACCATAGGCACCATATCCATGAAGAAGGCCTGGAGATTGACCCATTTGATATGCGGCCCGAGAGTAGAGGATGGTCATCGGGATTCGAACACCATCATCGGAAACCACTTCCTTCTCTTCACAAGAGTACGTCTCAGAAAAATCTGTCCACTCAAGACTTCCATTGTCCTGCATACCAGCTTCCAGTACGAGATATTTAGAAGCTTAAAAGTGCACTAGTCATAATCCCGAGAGCAGTACTAAAATTACCTGCTGAAATGTTTCTCACGTCTTCTTGGTGAACAATGGAGAAGGTTCTTCTCGACATATCATAGTCTACTAGAAGATCAGGTGTCTGCAAATAAATAATGGGGAACATCAAGTGGTTTCAGCTTCAATAATCATTCCAATCAACATGTTAGCTTTAAAAGTCAAATTTTGTCATTGGCATAGTCTGACTTAT
Organism: Leonotis leonurus; assembly: GCA_026898415.1. Taxonomy (NCBI): domain Eukaryota; kingdom Viridiplantae; phylum Streptophyta; class Magnoliopsida; order Lamiales; family Lamiaceae; genus Leonotis; species Leonotis leonurus. Next base: position 1,789,951 of record JAPKLX010000034.1, on the reverse strand, counting down.
ACCACAGGTGACGATAGGACAGCACGGTATACAGAGTTCGTGAAGTCATGATTTGAGCCCGGTGTGGTTGTACACATGTTGGATGGTATAGGAAAATACCAAGGATCAAGATCATCAATCTCCATTTCTTTCTGCAGAACAGACCAAGATTAGCAAGCAACACGTAGAATTATTTATATTTTACCATGATCATAGCTTCACAACTATAATATAACCACCAATAAAAAGGAAAATGGGAGATATTGCATATAAAAATGTACAGTAGAGTAAACATCTCATTTCTCTTTAATCTCATGACATTAACTAGAGCAAGAGAATGATAATCAGACTTCAACATTCTATACTTACCAAACAAGACTAAGTATATTAACAAGCTGTATTAATTGATGAAGGAAGATGTTCATACCTCAACATCAAAATCGATAGGCATGTCGATAGAACATATTAAAGGGGTTCCGTTTTTGTTAAGGAAGAGGACCAGGTGCCCATTAAAAATATCCATATCCTCCAAACATGTATCATCACCAGGAATGATGATATCCTAGAGAAATAGAAAGCAGAAATAGGTAAAAATGTTTTTCTTAGAAGGTAAATGTCTTTTAATTATCATAGATTTAAATATAGTGTCCTATAAAGTTAAAACTTGATACAACTAACAGGTAATAAAATAAGAATACAACCAAGGGAGTAAATAATTACACCAAAAATACATTTTAAAATTTAAACACCAATTGTATAATGAGCACAACTACTCCTGCAAGTACAACTAATTAAACACAACTGTGTGTTCTCCCCCAATGGAAAATGTTAAAGAGCCATATTTTCGAAAGTTCTAAATATATTCGTTTAAATATCTCATCCTTACTCGAGATGGAAAGTCATAATGACATAGTTATGGAAATAAGTAAATGACAGGGCTCTATGCATGGCATTATAATTCAGCCACAAGCCAAGCAACTAAACAACGTGAAGATATGGCTGGAGCAAAACTAGTCTGTGTCCCATTTTTATGACTTATGAGTTATGACGTAAATGAATGACTTTAACCCAATCTAGACTTTAGAAATATGGGGTTACCTTCAAATTAGCTGACTGTGCATTATCATCACTGCATCTGGCTAAATAATATCCACTGCCTGAAAACTTCTTATATTTACTCGTAGGAGCATTAGTAAGGATGTAAAAAAGGTCGTGATGATGTTCCAGAAAGTACTGAACTCCAGAGACACGTCGACAGAACCTTAGCAGCCCAGCATCTGGATTGGTTGCATTTATGATGTAAACCTGCAGTGCAGCCAGAGAATTAACACAAAACCGAACAGAAGATACCTTCAGAATTTACATTAAATGCAAACAGATGAGAAGTGAAACAAAAGGTCATTTCCTCAGATGATGTCCTTGAATTAGAATTCACTGTTATAAACTTGCCATCTTTCGTACTTGTAATATCTAAGCAGAAGTGAGAATCATTTTCCGTATGTATTACGGCATCGTCTCCAGAATGTGATCCCAGTTTGGTGCACATCACCCTGATATGATTGTACACAAATGAAATAATATTTGGGATTTGTAAGGAAATAAACATTCAAATACGTGGAGAATTTGCCTGTAAGGCCGTTGGTTTTGGTCGCATAATGTATAGAACAGAGTCGAGCTATCCTGTGCCCAAGCCAAACTAACAACACCAGCAACTCTAGGTTGGGGAAGAATTGAGTCATTGCTAAGGTCCTTTATTTGAAGCTGAAATTGTTCATCACCTTTTGTGTCAAACGTATATGCAAGAAACCTGTGGTCTGGTGATACTCTACAGTTATTCACATGGACATATCCTACAAAAAACAAATTCTCAAGTTTCATAGAAGAACTTCAGCCAAAGGCCCTGCAGCAAGAATGATATTTCAAGAGAAATAAATTAAAAGCGATCGGTCAGAATTACTTACCATGTTTTTCTGCGATCTCGTTCCAGTCGAGCAACACTTGCTCCCTACCAAATCCTCCTCTGAGAGAATTGGAAATTGTTTCTACCCAACCTCTGCTCTCAGCTGACACTTTCCTATATAAAATGGGATATTCCTTACCCTCTGGGATGCACTGGTAATACAGCCTATATAATCCAATCAAATAATACAATTAAATCACTATAAAAATGAATAAGCACATTAAGGCGGTCAAAATTAGCATGAGTTTTCACACATTAGCTTAAAATGATTACCACCGAGCTGAAGTTAGCCCAAACAAAAGCTACTTATGCTAGACAATAGGCATTGCATTAGATTACAAATATGATGATTAAACGAACTAATGCTTTAAAATGAGTTAATGTTGAGTTATCAAAAATTTGCTTGCTAAAATCAACAATTCCTGAAGAAAAGTATTGGATTTCTTAATGTAAGCATACAGAACCACATTTCTAAACATCCACTAAAACAGTAAAACCAAAATGTAACTGACTCACAGAAGTAGAGAATATCCAATACTGCATAAAATGCTAATATAGAATCAATTTTACATACAAAAAAAGCAACTACAGAATTACGAACCAGGACCCCCAACGTTCAGGAGGGGTGGTGATCTTGGAGGGCAATCGTGAGACCATCTCAGAATAAAGTATGTTCTGCAATTGATGAGTGTCTTGCATGAATGCATCGGCGTAGGAGTTCTCTTGGTTAATGTAACTGATGAAATCCGGATCGCTGGTGTCGGACATCCAATGGTACGGGTCTCTCCATGTAACACCATGGGCGGTGGCAGAGAAAGGAACCTTCTTGGCCACCGGCGGCGGTGGAAAGTGGGTTTTACTGCAGACGGCGGAGAATGGCGCAGGGGAGGGCAGTTGGGGAAGTAAGTAGTAATGGAAGGTTAGGAGGGCCTTTTTAGTTGATGAGGCAGGTCGAAGGAGGCGGGTCACCATGGCGACGACCGAGACCGTGGAGGTTGGGTGGGAGTGGCAGTGGTAGTATTGGTATTGCAGTAAAATGGGAGCGGTGAAGAAGACGAAGATGTCTATAGAGAGGCCCATATTAAGGAGTTAATAAGCCCAAACAAAGAGGAAGAATGGCCCAATATTTGGTGCATAATCTTTTTGTCTAAAAATAATGGAGTTAAATGTCTAAATTAATAGGTTTTAGGTGGAGTAGTAGTTCAGTTCTACTTTCTTTTTATGGTTCTCTTATCTTATCCAATACCAATATAAGTAGGCGGGTGTTTACTTTTTTTTATTTTACTCCATTGATTCTACTAAATATGACACAATTCTCTTATTTGAACGTCTCATTAAACTTGACACTCCTAAAATAGTAAAAGTTTTCCCTTTAAAAAAGTGTGGACCCTACCACCTTTATCACTCTTACACTACTTTATACACTATCCTTAATAATTGTGCCCAAAAATTTTGTGTCATGCATATTGGGACGGAAATAGTATCTTTTACAATTGTGTTAATATGAAAAAATACCCATTTTGAAAAAATACATGTCAAAAATACTCAAAACATCAACTTACATGTAAAAAATACTCATTTCATTTTTAAAACATATAAAAGTACATAGAATTCATAAATCTCTTACATCCTCTTACACACTTTATTAAAAACAATAATTGACTACATGATTAATATTTTTGGACTATTATGTTGGGTGAGACTCCCTATATTATACAATAAAACTTATAAACCTTATATTACACACATTTTCACTTTGTATATGAAAGCTCAATAGTATTCAAACCTTTCTATATATATAATTGCATCGTATCTGACTTCAAAAGGCTCAAATTGAAGATATAAATCAGGTATTTGTCTTCTATATACCATTAAAAGCATGTTTATGGATGGACCTCTGGTAAAAGTACCATGGACCGCCCGTCGTATGTGCCACGTACACATGGGCGGTCCATGGTACTTTTACCCGAGGTCCATGCTTTAAGTTGTTTTAGATGATATTTGTTATGGTTTTACCGTTTGATAATATATTTTTAGGTAATTTTAAGATATATATGACATGTTTATTGTTTGTATTTTTGTATTAATTGCATGTTTACTTAATTTATCATGATTTTTTTGTTTTTATATTAAAAAATACATCTTTGAAACATATAGCAATGGACCTCTGGAAGAAGTGGCATGGACCGCCCACGTGTATAGCCGAGCGGTCCATGCATATTCTTCCAGCGGTCCATGCATTTTCATGCTTATATGATATATGTGATTGCATATCTATAGTTAAAACGTGAAAAAAATATCTTATGTAGTAATTATAACTTATTGCCGAATGGATTTATGCCTAATTTGTAATTTTAATTTGTAGTTGATGGATTGTCAAATTGTAAACGTCAAATTTGAAGGTTATTGGGTTGATTCTACTTATGTGAGTGGACGAGAGCAAATTGCACCACTTTCGAGAAATGGAATTTCGTTACACAATCTTAGAATTTGTATTAACAACATGTTGATGTCGTCGGAGACAGAGTATGAAATGTTTTACTTGTCGGCATCTCGAAGTGGGCAAATGATAAAATATCGTTTGACAAGTGATGCAGAATTGGTTGCTTTATGCATGAGCGTCGCAAGTCCCACGGTATATGTTAGTTATATCAACCAATCTTCGTTCGATATGGGTGGACCATCGCAAAGCTCAAACATGAATGATGAACTAGAAAATATTAGAAGGTTTGCAGCGTCGTCTGATTGGTTCGATGAATTTTACCCTGCAGACATGAACTTCGGTTCGGCGAGCAGAGCCAATGAAATTCCAGACTTGAATGAGGCATATGGATATGGACAGGGACACGGTCAGGGTGAATATCAATATTAGGGAGATTATCAGTATCAGGGTGATGATCAGTATCAGGGTCCGGGACAGGAACAGGAACAAGGACAGGGACAAGAAAATGTTGATTTTTATGTTGATGAAGAGGATGATGATGACGATGATTATGTTCCATCATCCGAGAGCTCTGAATCTGAGGAAGAAGTTGATTTGACCTTTAACAGATCTGTTTTTACTGAATTTGCTGCATGGATCCACGAGGAAGGAGGTATGCAACATTTACTAGAACTTATGTATCCTAGTGCGGGTGATAATGATGACATACGGTTCCCAGAAGCATACTTAACCAATTGGTTAATTCCAATGGTAACTCCTGATGCTACAACTTCAGATGTGTTTTTTGAAGAAAATTCCTTACTAGAAGAGTTGGCTGAAGGATCTATTTTTGATGATAAGGAGCAGCTTAGCCTTATAGGTGGTTTGTGTAATCTTGAACATAAAGCAGAATATCGAGTGACTAGATCAGATACAACTCGATTGTATTGGAAATACAAGTTAAGAAGCGATTGCTCATTCAAGCTGTGTGCTTGTTCTCATGGAGGGCCGTGGCTTGTAATGAAGTTTTGTGGCGAGCACACGTGCGGGGATGGTATCACAAATATTGGACCGAGGAATGTCCACTCAAAGATGATCGGTGTGTATTTTGCAAAGAAAATGAGAAACACAAATGAAATTATAAAGCCCAAAGTTATTCAGAACGAGTTGATGACTATGTTTGGTATGCAAGTGTCCTACGATGTGGCGCTAAGAGGTAGAAACCATGTTGTTGAGATGATATATGGTAAATATCATGAATCATACCAACTACTGTCTGGTTATTTGCATATGTTAGAGATGACAAATCCGGGCACGATTGCAGATATCGACATTGGTGCAGACAACAGGTTTCGTCATGTATTTGTGGCTCTTGGTGCTTGTAGATCAACATTTGGCTTGTGCATGAGGCCGGTAATAGTAGTCGACGGCACTCACTTGAAGGGAAAGAATAATGGCATTGTGTTTGTTGCAGTTACAAATGATGCAAATGAGCAAGTGTATCTGTTGGCTTATGGAATCGGCCCAATTGAAAATCATGAGTCTTGGATATGGTTCATGACACGACTAAGAAGAGCATATGGGAGCACGGCTCAAACATTGATTGTATCTGATCAACATGTGTCAATTGAGCATGCAGTGAGTGTTGTATTTCCGGAAGCAACTCATGCGCTTTGTTACTACCATCTTAGTAACAATTTAAAAAGATTTGGTAAAACTACTCTGGGTTGTTTCAGACACATACAAGAAGGCCGAATTTCAAAAAAGAATGAACATGATTCAAGTTGGCAAGGTGCAGGCCTATGATCACTTAATGAACATTGGACCTGCTAAGTGGGCTCGGTCGATGTGTCCTGTTCGAAGGTATAGCTTCTTAACGTCGAATACAACTGAGAGCTTTGATCGTACACTTTTATGGCTCGTCGTCTACCTATTTGTGCATGCATGGAGGCACTAAGACTGATTTGTGAAGATTGGTTTAGCAAACGACTTATAGCTAGCTGCCAACAGGGAAAGACATCCACTTCCAGAAGAGGTAAGACGTAAAATGATGGTCCAAATCGAGAGATCTCATACATACAGATCACTTCCAGTAGGTGATGATCGATACCGAATTGAAACCAACAATTGATCATTGTTGGTAGACCTTGGAGCGTGGACATGTGAATGCATGAAATTTCAGAACGACGGGATCCCCTGTTCTCATTGCTATTGCGGCAATTACGTACGTACTTCTTCATTATGTCTTTGAGAATTAATTTAGATTATATCTTTGAGAATTTATTATAATATTATTATATGTGCAGGAAATCTGGAAGAAGTGCAATTAATTTTGTAGCACACTACTACAAATTGTCATCGGTTGTAGATGCATATAAAGATGTTATATCTCGAATTCCTCCTAAACAAAATTGGAATTTGCCGGATAATATTTCAACCAATGAGGTTTTGCCAAACAAAGCAATAAGAATGCCGGGTAGACCGAGGATGAGTAGACGTAGATTAGGAGGGGAAACATCTGGGAGACGTAGGAGAGGAAGTCGACAATGTCCTCATTGCAATATGACAGGATATACGGGTCTGAATTGTCCCGCATCACGTGATGATTAGTAGTAAAAGATTAATTTGATGTTATGTAGACTTATTTGTTGTGAAGACTTATTTAATGTTCTGAAAACTTATTTGATGTTATGAAGACTAATAAGAATATATTTATATTGAATATTTTGAATATTTGAAGAAATTTAAATATATTCTAGTAAGAATATATTTATATTTTATATTTGAAAAAATATTATAATAAGAATATATATTTATATTGAATATTTCTTCAAAGTATATTCTAATAAAAATATATTTATATTGAATATTTGAAGAAATTTAAATATATTCTAGTAAGAGTATATTTATATTTTATATTTGAAGAAATATTATAATAAGAATATATATTTATATTGAATATTTTTTCAAATATTCAGTATATTCTAATAAGAATATATTTATATTGAATATTTGAAAAAAATTATATATATTCTAATAAGAATATATTTATATTTTATATTTGAAAAAATATTATATAAGAATATATATTTATATTGAATATTTCTTAAAATATTCAATATATTCTAATAAGAATATATTTATATTGAATATTTGAAGAAATTTAAATATATTTTAATAAGAATATATTTATATTTTATATTTGAAGAAATATTATATAAGAATATATATTCATATTGAATATTTCTTCAAATATTCAATATATTCTAATAAGAATATATTTATATTGAATATTTGAAGAAATTTAAATATATTTAATGTAATTTTGAGTTTTGCTATGCATTTACTTTATATTTATTAACTTTTATTTGTATTAATAAATCGAAAAGAAGTGATAACTGACTTTTTTTGTTGTTAAATTTTTTTGGTATTTATTTTTGTAAAAATCGTAGTAAATTAAAAACACAACGAATTCGAATGATTAAAATTGCATATTACTCCTAACTCGAAGTCATATTTTTTTTGTATTTATTTTTGTAAAAATCGTAGTAAATTAAAAACACAACGAAGTCATCAAATATCAAACATATGGTTAAGAAATAATAATCAACTACAAAGAGAGAAAATTCTTTGAGCAACTAATCTACGATACGTCTTCACATTTTTGCTTCCCCAGATAATAGATGGACTCCCACTAATATGTCGTTCAACGGTCATGCATAGAAAAGGACCACAACTATGATTGTCTCTTTGCTTGAATTGCTCTGAATATTCCGGAGGAACCTTCAACTTAAATTTGTCACCTGTATCAGACACACCTATTGTTCGACTATAAACGTATCTTAAATTAATCCAAAGGAAGTGCAATACATGTAAAGTCAACCCGAATGTCGTATCTCAAAGGAAGACTATGTAGGGCAATGATTAAAAGTACTATAATGAAATAAAAGAAAGCCTAAACACTCTAAATCAATTTGAAGATGTGATAATAACCTAACTAATGAAAAGTAATAAACGAGGTACTCAAGTGAATTAAGACTAGGGTAGAGATCATCACAATCCTCATTTAATGCTTGATCAATCATATCGAGTTTTTAATAGAATTCTCCAAAGTTGATTAGCCAATCACTTTCGTATCCTTAAAACTAATCGGTGATTATCACTCACGTATTCAAATCACACTTTAGAGAATATCAAATTCAAAACTCGATTCTTTTTGTACGTTTTCGATTATAAAGTTTGGTTGTTTGATTACAAATGAGACATAGAATAATTCATGTCAATCCATTCCATATCTTAGAGTTCTATATGGTGATCAAACATACAAAACTCTTAAGCACAAATCAAACAACCATTCAAAGATCGAATCAAAACATAAAGTGAAAGATTAAGATGATCAACCCTAGGGAAGATCTAGCCAACCATAAGTAAAGAAAAATCCATAGAAAGATAAAAGTTGATAAACTTACTACAATTCTTCACACAAATAGTTGGATAGAACTCCAATCCACTTGAGATACCAATTCTAACTACTGAAACCAAGTACAAAACGTGTTTGAGAGAGTTGTCTTCAAGTTACATAGGTTGGGGCTCAAGAAAATACGTCCAAGAACTACTTAAAAGTCGCCCATAACTGATTGCCAGCGGCCGCTGGAAAGCCAACGGTCGCTGGCTACACGTTTCTGTCCTCGTTTGAACTGCCGAGCCAGCGGTCGCTGGTCTCTGCTTTCTGTTCCACTGCAGCAGCATTCCCAGCGATCGCTGGCTGCACGGCCAACATCCTTGTGTTCTTCTTCTTCTCGTTCCATGCTCGTACGCCTCTTCTTCACCCGGTTTGCATTAACGGTCTTTTCAGCACTAATCCTAGCTTAAATCATCATCTTCCACTCCATCCTGCGTAATACACTACAAAACAAGAACCGGCGTAAAGACGAACTAAAACAATACGAAAAACATAAAAAACAAAGACATAAACACTACACAACGAGCTAAAAACGTAACAAGAATACACTAAACACCTATCTCTTGATGCTGATAATAGAACGATTGTGCCAACACCATTGGCAGAAGATAGTAAATAGGAGTCAATGCCATGTGTCTCATATTCTTCGTCGCGTCGTCCAATTTGAACCATAATGGATCATACAGACTCATGATCCGATTGTACATATCACAAATAATGACCACATAATGCTTATTGACGATACATGGAAATATAACCTACAAGTGCAACATATGAATGCATATAATAAAAAATAAGTATATGTAATTGCATATAATTCATATAATTGCATATAATTATATGTAATTGCATATAATTCATATAATAGCAAATAAATATATGTAATTACATATAATTAAATACAATTGCATATAATTATATATAATTGCATATAATTCATATAATAGCAAATAAATATATGTAATTGCATATAATTAAATATAATTGCATATAATTCATATTAATTCATACAATAGCATATAATTATATATAATTGCATATAATTCATAAAATAACATATAATTATATATAATTGCATATTAATAAAAAACATACCATTGTGTCCTTAAACCAAGGTATGACTGTGGATCCCATATTACGTGCGTGAACAATATCACGCAAATAGTCGCTTGCCCTATAATTATGTTGGATATATGCAAATTTTGCTTCCATTCCGGGCAACTGCTCGGCTTCGGCACGAGCCATACCAACATTCTAATCCGACTCCAGTCGATGCTTGAATACAAGATTCAAAAGAAAATTAGGCTAATTTTATTTTGAATATAAATAACTTATTCTTGAACTATAAATGTATTAAAAATACTTACGAAGAAATCACATCTGCAGATAACAGTGCGTCATCCGGTCTGTGAAGGGAATACACCATCATTCTGCAACAGCCTGGACTGGAGGCTCATCATATATAAGTCTATGGTCTGCAAAATAACAATCATAAATTAGTAATATTAATTCAATTTTAACTTAAATCATTTTTAATATTAAAACACTTACCTCTAGGGGTGAGCATTCGGTTCAAACCGAACCGAACCGAACCGAACCGAACAAAATCGAATCCGAATTGACCATAAAAACTCAAACCGAACCGAACCGAATTAGACCCTCAAACCGAACCAATATAGTTCGGTTTGGTTCGGTTTGAACCGATTTTTTTTTTTAATTCCTGTAAACAAAACAATGAAATGGGCACTGCTTCTGCCTTGCTTCTGCCTTCTGCCTTCTGCCCATTGGGCACACCTTAATCAGACTTGTCCATCCATATATCACAGAATTGGTAAAAAAATAAAAAAAATTCTACACAGAAGTAGCATCAAACTAGAATTTTAGATCAGTAATTACATCAAACACCTAATGTGCATGTTCCCCCATTTCATCCAAAACAAGTTATGCAGCTTAAAAATCAAAAGAATATAAAACTTTCATCCTCACTATGACATCAAAATCTAAACTTTTCCTTAATAAGTGGATAAGAGGAAAAAATTATGTGGTGAACTAAAGAATTGGGCGTTTCGAGAGCATACCTTGCAAGAGGGAGACTAATTGGACACTCTAGTGGATGAGGATGCGAGAGCGCCGAGAGGGGGCTTGACTGCGTGACTGGTAGATGGCCTCGCGGCGACGGCGGGGAGCTCGTGCTGGGGTGGCTGAGACAGTGGCGTCGGCGTGGGAGGTGTAGTCGGAGCCGGATGAGAAAGAAGCGGCGTCGGCGTGGGAGGTGTAGTCGGAGCCGGATGAGAAAGAAGCGGCGTTGAGGCTTGAACACATGAAGGTAGTATAAATTATCTTTTGTATGTATTATTTATTATAAATAAAATATTTATATAATATTATATATATATATATTAATATATATAAATCTAATTCGGTTCGGTTAATTCGGTTTCAAACGAAAATTTTTTGGCCAAACCGAACCAAACCGAATAACAATTCGGTTTGAGAATTTCAAACCAAACCGAAACCGAATTGCTAAAAAAACCGAACCAAACCGCCAAATTCGGTTTGGTTTGGTTCGGTTTTCGGTTATGGTTCGGTTTTGCTCAGCCCTACTTACCTCAGTGAAGTAATCTGCGTCCATATGAAGCATCATCTTGAAGTCAGCAACTTTTATTTGAAAGTCAGTCTTAGTCACTGTAGTATAGTCGGTGTAGGATCTCTTCATGAATGTAGTATACCTCTTCACTATTTCTTCTCCGACGCTATCTAGTACATCCTTCGGGTAAAATGCAGTTCGTGGCCTATCACGAAACTGACCCCCAAACTCATCCGGCTTCACGTCATCATGTGCCACATTGACTGGCTGCGTGTCAAATGGTCATGGGGTCTACAAAAAAACATTTAACAAAATTAATTACTTTTATTTTGAAACTATATGTTTATCATAAATAAATATGAAAACTATCAACTTATAGATGAAGTATCCGCCGAAGAATGACGTGTGGTCACAAATGGCGCCTGAAAACTCGGTAGGTCAGACACAGAGTAGTGAGGACCGCTGCTAGAGCTAGAAGGCCAAAAATCTGGCATTGCGCCTGGTGGAGGGCTCGTGGCTCGAAAATCACTAGGCCGAGGTGTCTGCATCGCAGGCCGAGCTGACTGCATCGAAGGCCTAGCTGACTGAGGCATGGGGGGGCCTGCCCGTGTGTATGCATAATCGGCTGACTATATCGGCTCGGACCACACCGGATGGATCCCATAAGCTCTCCAAACCATTTCTTGATAGTAGTCTTCAAATCATTGTCTCTCAATCATCCGGGCCTCCATCTGCTCATGCCTCTCAATCATACGTGCCTCATAAGCACTCATCCGTGCCTCCACCTCGCTAACTACACGTTGTGTCCTGCCACCACTACTACTAGATGATGATTCAGGCATCCGTGGCCTGGGACGCTTTCCAGTATCTCTCCGACGTCGAGGAGGACGCTCTGTCTCAGGAGGAGGAGGCTCTGCCTCGGATGGTGGGTCGTGGTAATATGACTCATCCGGCTCCGGCTCATCTACATGTTGGGGCTCCACGTTCCTCGTAGCTCGCCGGCTGCTAATAGGCTGTGCTACGACCGGTGGCACTCTATGCCTCTATGCACGTTGCTCGGCTGTCATGCCCCCCAGGTAATTGGATTAGTCAGAGGCATGTACTGCACATCCAGGGGGGTCTCACACTGTGTGGAGAGGTAATATGCACGTCTCTCCTCCTCCTCATCAGCAATCAGATTAGAAATATCGTAACCCTACAAATTTAAGATAAATATTAATACAATCTTATCATAATGATAATAAATAATTAGATAATGATTGTAAATGAACATAAAACTAACCTCCGTGTCAAAACACTCATAGAGCTGCTCCACTCTCCCGTTTAGATTCTTTCGGAAATTCCATCTCAAACAACGGGGATATGCTGAAGGATGTCCCGTTGCCTACCAGCAAACGCCTCGAATCTCTGGATGACCTCAAAGCTCCACACCATCAGTGCCCAAACCGGGCTATAGAAATGATATTTTGGATTGTCAGGAATTTTCCTAATGTAATTCCTAAGAGTTTTATAAGAGTATGCGCCCCAAGGAAAATTATAGAAGGTGTCTAGGTCCTCCACCAAAAACCATAGCCACGGGAAAATATATTTTTGTGAATCATGGCCAAATAGGAAGACGTAGGCCATGAGTACAAGGGCGGTGCAGAAATGGATCTCTCCATCAGGATCATCTATACTGCTACGGGAATTAGAAAAACGTGATAGGAGATCAGCAGCAGTCATGTGAATGCCAATGCGGGCGGACATAAAGAAAGACGACCCAGTCGGATCGTGCGGGCATTTACTATCAAAATTTGAAGGTCCGAATCTCAACCCAGTGATCAGTGCATGATCACCCAAAGTGTACTCGACATCACCCCCGCATATGTGGAACCAAATCTCACCCCTAGTGTAGATTGCCCTACACACTATACTGTGCAAAGCTGGAGAAGATAGGTTACCCGGACCCCAACTAAAGAAATGACCAAACGGCCCACGTTGGAATCTTTGAACAAGCTCGTTCCCACCTAATTACAAGAGTCTAGACCTAATTTCTTCTACGATACCTATCTTATAGTAAGTGTTGGGTTTATATTTCCGATTAATATAGTTAGGTCTGCGATACCAAGGCTGGGCCGACTCCTTCAACATTCAGTCAATAAAAATAATTTAAATCAGTTCATGTAACATCAAATTAAATTAAAATTTCATCATATGCATCAAAATTATAATAATTAAATTAAAACAATCATAATTCTCACAATTAATTACGTAGAACACCAAATCACTCACTTATTTAACATAATTTTCACATAAATGAAACAACAATAATTATATCAAATCACAAGCATATGGACCGCTGGTAATACCATGATGGACCGCTGGGTAGGTTCTTCAAGCCCCAGCGGTCCATCGATACTTTACCAGAGGTCCATCAAAACGTGGATTCTATGTATTTTTCTAAGGCCAAAAATCATATATTCAAGTCCTAAACATGTATAATTCGAACAAAACAATTCAATTAAACATAATATAAACTTAAATTACCAAACATCAACATACATGCACGTAAAATTAGGTTCCATGCCACCAAAAATGTAAGAAAAATACATATATGCATAATCTATATGGACCGCTAGTAAGTTTGTTAATTTTAAGGATGGACCGCTCGACATAGGGTCGGGCGGTCCATCCCTATTTTACCAGCGGTCCACGCTCTAACATGTTCATGGAATGATTTTGAACCTGAATATGCCGTGGGATGTCTTCTTCGCTCTCTCCCATGGCTCTCCGACGAGGTTCAAGCGGCGGCGGTCCAAGAAAGCTCCGCCAATCCCAAGCAACAAGTTACACCTCTTTCAGGGCGGCAACGAGCGGTCCAATTATTCAACGGCGGCGGCGAGAGGTCTGAAGGAAGCTGAGGGGAGGAGATAGAGAAGGGGAGAGCAGGCTGAGGGAAGGTTTGGGTAGGGGTGGACGGTCCACGCATAAACAAGAAGAAGGATAGAAAGAAAGGGGTGGTCCACCCCTTAGTTGTTTTAAATAATACTTCTTTAATAAAATTAATAAATTTACCTAACAAACTTTTACTTTTGCAGGGAATCTAACCACTTTTTCAGTTTTATTTCAAATCCCAACACAAAATGGGTATTTTTAACATGTACATTTAGATTTTGGGTATTTTGTACATACAATTCTTCAAAGTAGGTAGTTTTATTTTTCTCCCTTTACAATTTATACTTAGTAATTAGTATATGTACCCGACACTGATAAAATGACAAAATAAATAATACGAATAGAGTAGAAATGATGCGGCTCGGACGGACACTGAAGATTGGGCAGTGTTGGTTTTGATTTTGATCTTTGAAAATTTCAGATTGTTCCTTGAGAGAGTTCTGAATTTAAATCACTTGGGTGTTTAGAGATGTTGATGAGTTAGTGATGCTAATTTGTTTTGTGGTAATTTTATAGTGGCATTCATGAGCTCTCCATCTTCGTCTCCTGCAGCAAGATCTTCAGTTGCAAGCTGTCTATTGCTTCTCAACTTATCTAATTTTCCAAGTATGATGATCCCTTCTCAAGCATTGTCCATTGTCCAAGACTTTTACAATCGTGACACTTTCCTACTTACTTCTCTCTCAATGTCCTTATGCTTTTCTTGTACAAGTTTCTTTCCATTACGCCCTTGTTTCTTATCCTTCCCTTGAACTTTTCACATTCAAACGTTCTACAACGGTGTCTTGTTTCTTATCGTGGTCGTGTTTCTTGGTTGAAATCATGTGATTGTTCGACATGAACCATTGCACTTCTTGACCAAAATCATGCAATGGTTAGGTCATGATTTTGGAACAATCATGTTTGAAATTGATTGTCGAATGATCAAAATACTATACAAGTTATTGTCCGAGTCTATCACACCTCTTTGAACGTACACAACATTTCCTAACAGTCACCTCTTTATTATAAATAAAGTCCACAAAATGAGATTCATGATCAATTGAAAATTACCTTCCCTACCATATTAGTATAATATTTATATTCAATATTTAATCTTAGGTATTCTCTACCATATTAGTATAATATTTATATTCAATACTTGATCTCAGGTATTGAAGCGTTTGATTGGATAATGATTTTCTTGCGCTAAGGAATCATATATAAATAATATATCATTGTATTTTTGGGGTCATCCACAAACATAGAGCAGGAGTAAGTTTACATTACAAAGAGAGAACTATTCCTACATTTTCTACGCACTTAAATAACATATACTATATGGGATGCAATAACTGATACATTTGTTACACGATATTCTATTACAAAATTGTCGGCTACAGAACAACGCTACAAGGCAGACATAATTCCTTATTTCCTTCCCTAATTAAACCATACACACAAGTACCATAAAAAAACAAAAAAAAATCCAAAAAAAAAAAAATAAATTTAATTTCTTTTTCTTGTTGGTGATGTAGATTTGTAATCATAGCATCAAAATTGGCACAAATTAAAGCTGCATCCCTAAATTAATATTAGCAAAAATTCATGTTTTAAGGGACAAATGGGATTTGCTTGTTATGTATGGGACGTCTCCTTTTCACCCATCCGTAATCCATTGATAAATATTCCTCCGATTTAGGGACTTCTTCTTCTTCTTTTATCTCTTCTGATTTCCACGCTATCTCCTTTTCTGCTTCATTTACCACATTAATTTCTTCTTTTTCATGTTGTTTAGTACCTATACATTGCACATAAAAATTAGTTTTATATATATATGTTACCTATAACTAAGATAGAAAATGAAATTATGAGTATGCTAGCTAATGCAAATCTACCCAATATTAATGGACGCAGATGGATTAGTATTAACATTGATGTTTAAGAATAGAATTAAGTTGTTTGAATACCTAACGTGGCTTGTTGGAATTTATCGCTGCGCATATAATCTTAATGATCAGTAGCAGAACTCTTCACCTACAGATTAAACGCAATTCAAGTTAGAAAGCGCAAACTAACCAAAAAGTGAACTTTTACAGCTGCAAGAAGGTGTCACAATTTAAATTTATGATACTAATTGTTTCATGATTGATGAGATTGAACTTTCTTGGCAGTGAAGGTTGAGCAATGATCTTTGCATGATCACCTGCATATATATTTTTCAAATTAAATAAGGACACACAATTGATATAGATTGAAGTAATTAGAAAAGAAGGTGTAAGAATATAATTAAGTGAAGTCTTACCTACATGTTGAAGAGGGTTTTGGAGATTGAGTTGGTCGGAAGCACAGGGTTGGAGCATAAATGAGATAGCTACTATTAGGGCTACCAATTCCATTAGGAATCACCGATCGAGAAATTGTAGGGTCTCAGTTGATTGGTATTGTGGCTCTTGCTTTCTGAAACTAACTAGGGATTTATATTTAAAAGAGAGGGGGTACGAAGAACATGCATACACAGACCACAAATTGACGGAGTTCCAAAATGTGAGTGTATGTAAAATACACTGGTTTTTTCTGGCGATTTATTTAACATAGTTTCAGAGTTCGTTTTACTTCGCAAGGAACAGTTCTCTTACACTTTGAAGCAACCTGTTCTAGATTTTGTTTCATTTCGCAAAGCAGCACAGTTCGGTTAGAGAAATTCGAGGAAGTTTGAATTCGAATTTCCAACAACAATATCTTGAGATATCTTTAACCAACTATCTTCTAAACTAATGGCTGATTTATTGGGGACGTTTGAAGTTCAAATAAAGCATATCTATACGGATTTTTAACAACAAACTTGTCTATATAAAGAGAAGAGCCAATCATTTAAAGGTGGTCATTCCACACACCCATAAACGTGATTTTGAGTTTATTTGAGAGCCCAAATGATGTAATCTTTTATTCCTTTTATGTTGAGCTTATGTGTGAGGAACTTGTGAGAGAAGTAGCTATCAATTTGCGAATCGTTAGCTCGGTTGGGTCACGGGTAGTGTGAACTCAATTTCAAGTTCACTTAGGTGAGTGTAGATGGGTGAGGAGAAATATAGGTGTAGGGATTTCTTGTATCTCTGGAACTCAATATAGTGGATTGTTCTTTCGGGTTTGAAGCCCCCAGTTCGCCGAACTGGGTTACCAATTTCGTGTCTCTATTTGTGCCTCTGTTTATATCATGTCTCAAAGTTTGTCTCACGCAGTGTGCTTATATCATGTGTCACATTTTGGCTCACTCACGGTGGAACAAAGCTCAAGTTAAGTAATTTTACAGAACAAGGACACGGAAACCCTAATTTTTTGTTTTTGCTTTTTATTAGGAACCTTCACGCAATATGGGTTGAATTCTTGTCACCTACTACGTTATTTCATATATATACTCATCATATACGATCACATCATATGTGTGTATTTTGCTTCTTCCTCTTTTACAAAAAATAGCTAGTGTGAATTTGTTGACTTTTATTGACTAGCTACACACTTTTCATGTAACAACTAACAAGCGACTGATCATAATGCTATAGTTAATTAGTTTAGTAATGAAAAATATGTTGGAGTGAACAGACAAACAAAAAACAAAATCAGATTCTCTGAAAGGCGTGAAACACTTTCAGATCGAATCAATTCGACGGTTCTATCGAATTATTCAATCGGATACAATTCAGAGTTTTGTTCGAACTTTTGTATGTTCTATATCGAGAAGTTTTTGATCAATGAAATCCTTTTTAAAAGAACTGAAACGGCACTTCCAACGGTTCCAACGGTTTTTGCAATTTTTAAAATTGCAAAATAGTCCCTCGAAATTCCGAAAATTAAATTTCTGATGAATTTCCTACACAGCGATTTTATCGGAAATAAATTCGATAGAACCTTGGATCCCGCTAGGGGCGCTGCCCCTTGGACCACGTCCTTTAGGGGCTTCGCCCCTAATATCATAATAAATTCATATAAGTGTGCACTCCGCACCACCAAACTTATATGATGTATTATTACGACGATATTGATCAAACAAGTTAATCCAATTACACTAAAATATCTAACAAAATACATCATTTTAATTAATGCAGCCTTAATAATTAATATTGTATATTTTTATTTTTATATTTAGTGGCATATATATTGTATTTCCCGGCCCATTGATCTAACTAGTTTAAGGGTGGGATTTTAATAGTGAAAAGTGATTACGGTTTCTAGGTTTTTACACATTTAGTTTGAGTGATTAGCTAGATTGATAAAAATATATAATTAATTATATGAAGGATAAGATTATTAAATTAATTCAAAATTAAATAATCCATCATTTACGCTTCAAAGTAAACACTATATTAATTTGAATTATTTTTATTAATCAATTATATCATACAAAATAAAGATCATCTTAGTGTAGAGTTCTTGATTAGGATAAACGTATAAAGTACTCCAGATCAGGTAATGAGATCTTATTTCTAGAAAAGGTGGTGGATGTACATAAGAAATCTTGAATGGAAAGGGGATGTAACTCCAGTTCCTTCGAAATCGCTAGTCAATCATATTTCCGATAGGGGCAGTTGACAATTGAATCCAATTTTGACCATTATTTTCATATCCGTAATAGTGCGAAAAGAAGACCAGACTCTAACTTGTTCAAGAATAGTAACTTCAAATTAGAGGCCCAAATGCAGACCTACGTCAAAATAACTTCACATTTGAAACACTTTGGTAGTGCTTCTGAATTAGAATCTCAAATAATGAATCAGAGCACATGGAGACATCTCCTTATCTTATATTTATATCAATTAATGAAAGAGCCCAATGCAAAAAAAAAAATGCATGTTAGGGGTGTCTATTCGGGTTGGGTCGGGTACCCTATCCGAAATTTTTGGGTACCCGACTTTCAAATTCGGGTACCCGAACCCGACTCAGGTATTTCGGGTCAGGTATTTGGGTACCTGAAATATGAGAACTAATCGAAATAATTTTAAAATTTAGAAAATTTTCAGGTATTTTTTTCAGGTTTTCGGGTAATTTTTGAATTTTCGGATTTTTTGTATTAATTAATTAAATAAAATAAATATTAGTTAAAATTGGGATTGAAATATTATAATAATGTAATTAATTAAATAAAATATAAAATTATTTAATTAATTAAAAAATCGGGTTTTCGGGTATTACCCGATTGGGTTTCGGGTAATACCCAAACCCGAAATTCCGAAAATACTAATATCAGAACTCGACCCAAATACCCGAATTTTGGGTTTTCGGGTACCCAAACCCGATCGGATGTCGGGTACTCGGGTAATACCCGAAACTCGAATTCCGAATAGACACCCCTATATGGAGCACATACATGTCGTATATGTATGATATAGAGGGTATAATTGTCTTTTGCTTCTAACACACATATCTATATATAACAGGCCACAAATTAAATAACTAATGTGAATTGTTGCAAATCAATTCATGAGAGATATATTCCGTGCTAGAATTCTCACAAATACAGAATTATATGATTTGCGTGTGCAATGCGGAATATAAATATAAAATATAATCATTTAGTTATTCATACACGGGCAACAGCCAAATCCACTGCACATTTGCGCGTCTTATATATACTAGTACTATTTCTCTTCATAAATATTAGGTCTGATTTTGAATGATACTATTTTAATAATCGTATAAAAGTTTCAACTCGAGGTTTTAAAAAAGTATTTGAGAACGGTTTCTTCTCTCAAATTATCAAATTAATACTAATAATATATTCTAAATTGATGGACGAAAATGTATTATTCATATAAGAAAGGACAAACCTTGAAACAATTAATGTGGTCTAAAGCTCGAAAAATATAGGATTAATGTCTCTAAGGTCCAACTGGGTGAACTTGTAGTAAAAAAAAACCACCATTTTTTTTCATTGTCAAGTAGGTCCATTCTAATACACTTTTGTTCAATTAAACCCAAAATATTGATGTGATTTCACGTTTTTAACCTTAGTTGCAGAAAATCATCTGCGAATGAAATTTTGCATGATTCGCCGTCCATTATTCCTTTTTTTCAGAGATTTCTTCTTCTATATTTGATCGTTTGATGCTGGGTTGATTGTTACTACATTTTTCAGATTCAATTGCTTATTTTTTCTGTTCTAATTTTCGTTTTTTTGTTTCGACGGTTTCTCCGTTTTCATCGTCAGTTCTTCCTTGTTCCGAATTTTTATTTCCTAATGGATTGCAGTTTCTCATTGTTGATTAAGTATAGAGAGGAGACGTTGGTTGTCAACAATTCACAAGTTTCAAGTTTCAATGATCTGATTTCCGCTGTTTTTTATTGATTTATGCAGTTTTGAACTTAACTTTATTATTCTATCCAGATTATGCAAAAACCAGAATAAACTAACAAGAGAACCATCAAGATAAATTTTTGAACCATATGCACATAATCTTAAAACCATTAGATTTGTTTTTCATACGAGATGGTTTACTTTTTATATGTTACTGGTTTACTTTGTACTCACTGATGGTTTAGTTATCTTCAGTTGATGGTTGTGTGTTGATTTATGCAGTTTGGAACTTAACTTTATTATTCTATCCAGATTATGCAAAAACCAGAATAAGCTAACAAGAGAACCACCAAGAGGAATTTAGGTTTCTGGTTTCTGGTTTCGCGAGGGTTTTGACAGAGACGAGCGAGAACCATTACATCAGACATTGTGAACCATAAGAACAGATGTAATGAACCATCAGCACATAAGTAATGAACCATCTAGTTTGAAATCCAAAACCATTACTGTTTTCATTCGGTTGTGAAATATAATCTCCAGCGAGAACTGTTTTCATGGATGTATATATATCTGCCCTTGCACAATCTCCTCCTCTCCTCGCTGCCGTCGACGGCGGAGGTGTTACTATCACTAGCAGAGGAAGATTGGATCCTGGCGACGGCGAGGGATGGCAGAGACGAGCGATCGGAAGCGTAGATAAGGAGATACCAGAAGACGAAAATAGTGCAAGAAGCGATCCAGAATTTTTTGAGTGATCTGGGAGTCTCCATAGCTCTTCTAGAGGGTGCGGCTGAGTGAGAGAGAGAGAGGGGGGAAGAAGGAGGGGACAATTGAAGTGGAAAGGCGCGATTTATATGGGTGGTTTTTTGGTCTATCCACTTGTAATTTGGGGCCGCATGATAATAAGTTTTTTTGATGGTTTTTTTTGCCCAATATTTGGTCATAATGGACCGGCCCGTCTTTTTCCCAAAAATATATGTATAGAGTGATCCAGCAAAATCCACTAATGCAAAGCCCAAATAATAAAAGGACCAGCCATTCAATTTAACGAAGCCCAAGAAAGCCCATTACCATATCGTAAGGTTCAGACAATGATTTTCGCAAACCATATTTGATATTACCCATGGACATGGTAACTAAATATGGATGGAAAAGAATGAAACGTAATCAAAAACCTGTCGTATAAATATCGACTCTCACATACTTACAATACTCCCATTTTCTGAAATTAATTCTCATATGTATATTTTTCACTAACAAGCTACACACAGGACAGGAAGAGCACTTTAGAATCTACAGCAGAGAAGACCTGATCTCCACCCCTTGTGTTTCCTAAAATTTCTCCTATCCGCTTTCGCCATTCGAACAGGACTGCTATTCCACTCCGACTGTAATCTGCAACGGCGAAATAATTCAAAGCTAATGAGAACCAGTAAGAAATCAAGAAAGGTACAAAACTATGTGAAAAGGGAGATAATGTTTACACTGGGAAAGCAAAAGATTTCCCGCTCGTTGTACTGCCATCTGATCGATGAGAGAGGCTCCCAGAAAAGGCGATTGGTCCTGAATAAGTTATCATGCTTGCAGCAGAGAAGCTCGTCTCGCCCACGTCTTGTTGTAACTGGTTCACAACTTGCATATCTCCAGAATCTTTCTCGCTGTGGTTTGGAGCACATGCATCGTTTGGGGCAACTGTGGTCTTGTTGCTAGGTGGCTGAACTGGGCCATCATCATCTATGGGAATATTATTAGAATTTGCTTGATTATGTTCGGAGGATCCTTCATGAGAATTTCCAGAGCTGCTGCCTTCACTTATAATGGAAGGGGTGTGGCTAGTAGCAGACCTACCATCTGAATTTCCTTCAATGCTTATCAGGGATTGTTCGTGGGATTCATCCACTTCATTGTTCACTGCAAGTCGAGAATTTCCAGCATTCATGTCCTTGTGCACAATGTCACCCAAGTTAGCAGACTGTTCACTTGCATCTCCAGCAGTTCCACTGCCAACTACAGCACCGTCAGGAGAGTTGAAGTTGAAAATTATTATTTCATTTTCAACCTTCCTATTGTACGCAAGGCAGCTAGTTTGAATGTCTTTCCCAGTGCATTCAGCATCTGGTGATGATGCAGGACTCTCGGGTACTGCTTCTTGATTAGGAACCTGTGGGGAATAGAGTAGCAATATGAATCAACTTCAAGAATAAGAAAGCATCCAAGACTGGTTTGTGCTACAGATAGTATGGCAGGGAATAAATTATCACTCTTTCCAGTAGTGTTGTACAAAAAATCTTAGATCAACTAATCATGAGCAGCTAGTATGAAAATGGTGAGTGAAGCAAAGTTGGGGAACAAAAACCTGGTTAGATAGTTGCACGACCTTTTCTGCTGTTCCAAGGGAATTTTGATTACCAAAATCTTCTGAAACTATCCTATTGACAATGGAGTCCTCTGAAGAATCAGTCAACACCTTGCTAGTTCCATCAATGCATGCTTCACTTGTCTCAACTGCATTCTCTGGCGCACAATGCTTCATCATAACCTCATTGAAAGAGCTATGTGGAGAAGATTCTAGCGCTTCCTGAGAAATTAAATGCTTGCCTTCATTTTCTTCATTGCTCCCATATTGATCAGCAGTAAAGCTGTTGGCGTCCAATGACGGTTCCTCCTCAGCCTCAATATGGTTGATGTCATTAGGAGGCAGGGGAAGCAGGCGACTTTCAATCACATTTACATCTTTCTCAGGCCTCCCTTCATCTACGCATATATCTTTTAAACTTTGACAATCAGTTTCCCTATAGCAAACTTCCAGCTCTGGGAGATGACATTCCAATACAGTCTTATCCATAAACAAGGGAGAAGTAGAATCTCTGGAATCCCTTCTATTACACTCTGTAAATTCTTCAACTGTGTCGAGACTTTCATGCTCTGGACTTCCCTGCTCTTTCTCTATATCATAGGAGTCGGAAGATAACGAATCTGCATCCTTATCCCAACTAGTTATATGATGTGTAAGTTCATCTTTACTTTCCTTAGGAAAATCTTTTGCTCCATTATCCATAATTAGATGTTGTCCATTGTGATCTTCCTTCCTAGGAGAACCCACTATTCCATTTTCATCATTGATAGAAGAGTCATCCATAACCATTATGTTTGAACAGTCATCTCTATCATTTGCTTCTAATTCTGTAAGATTAGCATCTCTAGTATCATTTAATTCATATCTTTCTTTACTTCCAAATGTCAGAGCAGCAGTATCCCTCTCAAAACTTCTTGAATCAAAGGAGGCTTCATCCAAATCTTCCTTCATGGTCATGATTCATTGGCAGGCCACAGATACTGCCGTAGAATATGAAAGAAGGTTCAACATAACATGTTAATTAAGGTGAAGATGAAAATATGAAGAAAAAAACATATATCAGAAGAGAAAATAGGTAAGTCGCTATAATTTAATACAACTAAAAAGCTACTAGCATTGATACTTGAAGCAGTATGAATAGTTGGAGAATTTTCAGTAGTTGGAATTTGGGAACAAAATTCCATTAGGACAAATAAATTTAAAACCAACAGCTCTATTCAGATAGCAAAAGCGCCACATATCATAACATGCCAGCTTCATACAGAGCAGTCAAGCAGTCTAGGTGAACAAACCATAAACATCAGTGATCCCAAATAACTATTATAATCAAAATTCATTGAAGAAAAAAATACCAAAACATCAAGTACAGAAGAGGGCGAACCTTATTCTTTTCAAGAGAATCCCACTTTTACTAATATTAACTCTATTGAATACGATGTAATTTCAAGGGTTATTGCTCACAAGATCCAATTCCAAACTAGAACCGTGATGCCACCAATAATGAATGCTTGAACTTATTTATGAAGTCATCATTTACTGAAACAACCTGAAGCATCATATGTATGCAAATACTAATGAAAGCTGCACACAGGAACAGTTCTAGAGCATCTACTGATTTATAAACAATGGATGATTCCTGGCCTTAAATTGCTCCAAAGAGAGCAAAATAGATCAATGAAGCCCTTAAACCCTCTAACTGATAATCTCACCTTTTCTTTTGCAGATGTACAACATATTATTGATCTGGTAGACCGGATATCTTCACTAATTAAAGCGATTCTGTTGTGGAAGAATATCATTTCGAGTTTTAACCATAAATGCAAAGCCCGAATTGGTATTAATTTAAGATTAAAAGAGAACAAAACGAAACAACAATTATAAATCTTTTAGCACATTTCTATTACGCACAAAATTAATGAAAACATATAAAGAAATGGGTAGAGACAGTAGACTTGCTTTGGAATCTTCCCTTTGTCGAAAGGTTAAGAAGAGGACAAGATAAAGTCCTCCACTTTTTCAAACATCCCAACAAATCTTTAACAGCTAAAACACACTCATTTTATTTAATCTATTTTTCTAGCTTCAAAGTCAAAAACCCCACTGCCCAACTAACATCATTTGCCGGCTCCTCCCGATGACACATTCCCCCTCTTTCAGATCTAAACAAACCAAATCTACTAACATTGCTTTCAAAAATACTTTCCCAAATTCAAAGAAAAATAGTAATAATACCCTAAACTTTTTAAATACTAAATATTAAGTTATCTGCCGAAAATCCCAATACCTGTTTGATCGACGACAGGAAAGAGAAGTGCTCTCTCGATTCACCAAAAGACTGCCAAAACCCCCTTTAACTGCACCATTCCAGAACTATGATCAATAATTGAGAAAATAAATCATAAAAATTGAGACAAAAGTATATAAAAAGATGCAATCATAACAGCCTAAATCAGAGGAAGAACAGTGAACACACATCACAAAGAAAAGATTAAACATACGATCTCACCAAAAATTACGACAACGCAAATTACGAGTACCAAAAAGTTACATAATACTGAACACAGCTGAAAATACTCGCAGGAACCTCAGCTCTGCCTCAACTCCGTAAAGAGGAAGAAAATAATAGTATTACCCTTTTCAGTATAATACTCAGAAGTGAAAATAAAAAAAAAATGGTGGCAATCTCAGGCGGCTAAGCGAGACAGCATCACGGCGATTGGCATCATTCACACACATATATATACAATAAAATTATAGGTGGATACAGACAAACACATCCTGAAACCAGAGTTCTAGAGAGAGAGATGTGTGTGTATTATATGTGGCGTTTAAGACTTAAATGCAATCACTTGCTAACTACACACATAGTCAACTTTCTCTCTCTACATAAATCTATATTATATTATTACATTATATATATATAGGTTTATATGAACAAATAAATAAATAGCAAATATACATATTGTTTAATGTTGTTGGTTAACAGGGCATTAATTACTGGGGTTTTCCCATAGGGAAGGAAATCATTTTCAGTCTGCACCAAACGTTGAGAAAAAGAAAAAAAAAGCTGTTCAATATTCACTGAAATGGAAAAATATATTTATTTACCCTTTCTTTTCTTGACCCAACGCCCAGTGATTCAGCACGATGTCGTTTTGGATGTGTGGTTACTGGTTAGTTATAAATAACACGTAGATCCCTAGATTAATTTAAAATATAATTAGTAGAATAATTGTTTATGGGATGAGAGAGTCTGACAATGGAATCCAGATTTGGATAGAAATATTAGAATAGTTAGAATAGAAATGGAAGCTGTACAGAGATTAATTAAGAGAGACTCATATTTTATGTTATTTTACTTTCTCTTCTTTTTCTTTTCTTTTTTTGTGGGAGAAATAGAATAAATGGAAGTCAAAGGTTAATATGAAATCCCTGTTTTGTTGCAAAGCTTTTCGAGGAATGGAAAGTGAGATTTTGACTTCTTTTTCTTGTGTTAAATATTGGTTTGTATTTTGATACTAATTTATTTCATAATATGATAATCTGAATTTGCCGCTTCTAGTCATCTTAAATTGAGTAACTTTTGCTATAACATCACAAATCTACACAACATTAATTTACATGGTGTTACTTACCACAAATCTGAACAAAAGTGATACGATTTATATTTTTTAAGATTTAAATTTTGACATTTTTTAAACGTGTTACTTTTAATGGAACGATCGAAAAAGATTATCGCGTAGGACTATAGTATTAATTGAAAAAATATTCGACTCCTTTGTCATTGAGTTAATAGCGCACCAGTGCTAGCACTTAAATAATTGGCACCTCTACTTTATTCAAACTAATAATAATTGACACCTCTAATATTGGGCAAAATGTAATTTGATGTCATGTTATAGGACCCTTAGAAGCCGCTAAGATACCATGTAATTGCAAAACCACTTGTTATGTTATTCATACTATTTTTATATCAATGCATTTTGTTAAAATATTGATAATATTAATTAGTACCCCACATGTGATATTTAATAACAAAGTGCTCTATAGTCTATACAAACCTGAAAAAAAATAAAATCAATATCGTTAAATAAAGATCGAGTGTGTGTATGTGTGTAAACTGTAAAGTAGTTGCAATTTTAATTTCTATGAATTTGACAAAAATAAATACTTATTCATGAGAAAGAAATGAGATATTGAGGTGGAGGTGTAGTTTGCTTTATAAAGTACTATTGACTAATGACTAATGCAATTCTTGTCTTTCCATTCATTATGTGAAGCATTGCATTTTGATTTCTTAGGTATAATATATGGGACTGGGACCACTCATCTTCTTCAAACTGTTATAATGTGTATTGGTCAATCCCCTCCTTTAGTCACATTTATTTTATCAAATTGAACACTCAGTCTTCAATCTACTGGGTAGTTGAATTGATAACAAAATTTATTTTATTTTATTTCCAATGTATGTTAAATATAACTCATCTTCAAATAGAACTTTCCATAATGTTTTTTCTACTCTTAATCGCTATATATTCATTTGCTTTAAATTATAAATAGATTTCTCAAAATAAAGTAATCAATACAACACTACTATTTCCATTTCAATATTCATGGTTCTTTTTTTCAAGTTCGTGACATCTCAATATTATTGACCATTCACTTAAAATGACAAAAGGTTAGTTGAACTTCTTAATTTAATGTCTCATCTATGAATATCTATTAATTTGTGTGCCGAAAACAATGAGACAAAAAAAAATATCAGAATAAAGGGAGTAACGAGCACTCTCGACATTCAAGTATGAGATGAGTGGTTCTATCTTCAAGGAGAGGACACTCAATAACACCTTTTTGAATATAAATGTACAATTATTACACCTATATAGCTTATCCATATTGATTCGTTGCATCTAGGGCTATTAAATCGTGCGAGTCGGATTATAATCGAGTCGATTTGATAACAACCCAATTTATTTAAGGTCACATTCGAACCCGACATGTTAAGGTTCTGTTGAACCCAAACACGACACGTTATCGACACAATAAAAATTTAAAGTTTTACAAGAAAATTGTGTTCATGCTATATGTGTTCATGTCGAGTTATCGTATCGGTTCAAAAATTGGCCACCCTAATTAGTCCTTGTAAAAATTACCATTATGCTATGATCCTGAGAGACTAATAAGAGCGTTACAAAAATACGTTTAAAGATAATTATAAATGCATTTTCTTAATTAGTACATAGCCCATATTTCACAAACTCTTACTATACATCGAATAGTGTTTATTTGGAGAAATTAATGAAGTTATCCATTCGATTAGGTAAAAAGTCTAAAGGGAAAACATTGATTAAATATTTACCACATTCATGCAACAACTCTTCCAATGTTTATGGCCTATATTAGAGTTTTATCAATTAATTGAAACTGGAGTAGACTACTCGAAGGCTCTCCACACATTTCCAAAACTACCACAATTGTATATGACATATATCCTTATTTTTGCACCAAATATAATTCAAAATGTCCACATACGATTAGTTATTGCTACTTCTAAAAATTCATAAAATAAATGGGTTATAATAAAGTATTTATTTTTATAAAATAAAGATAAAACTATTTATTTTAAAATAAAAGACAAAATATTTATTTTAAAATAAAGATAAAATATCTATATTTATATCATACTAAAGGAGATTACTTCCTATGGTTACGTAAACTCATAAATTACATTTTAACTTGCTAATTTTAAGTTTTTTCTAAAATAAATGTCGGTTTGGAACTGGGACTGACATTTGCAATTGAAATCGTCTTAGACGATTCCGGTTACAAACAGTGAACCATAATAACCACAATTCGTTATGGTTTCAAAATAATTAAACCATGAGTCGACGGTTCGAATCATAACCGTAAACGTCTTTACTATATGGCTTGATTTAGTAATTATATGGCAATTTGTATTAAGGTAATTATTACATGTAGGGTTGAGAAATTAAGATTTAGATTTGAGAAATTTTCAGTTCCGACCTGAGTCTCGAAAATATTTGGGACCCAGAGTCTCGAATTTTTTAGAACCGAAATCGAGACGTGTCTTTTGGACAATTTTGATTTTTAGGATTTAAGAGTCTCAAATTCCGATCGGCACTCTCGATTTTACGAAATTGATTTTAATTTTAATTTTTAATTTTTAAATGAAACATTATATTACGAGATTAAATTATAATTTAATTTTATAAATTTGAAAATTTTGGTTTCATTCGGAAAATTCGGGACATTCGAAAAATTTGTATCCATAATCGGGATTATAATTTTTTCATTTTAGGACTCGGGATCCCCAAAGTCCCCAACGAAATCGGGACTATAAAATTTAAAATTTTTGGTACTGAAACATCAAGATAAGTACCCGATCTCATATGCAAGTGATTTTATATTCAAAGGTAAATTGAAAAAAAGATTTATTTTAATAAAATAAAGATAAAAATATTAATTCTAAAATAACAATTAAAATTTTTTACGTTTATATGATTACATGCTATATCATCATGTGCTTTGAATAACATACATGAACTTTCATCTATTTATGTAATTTAAAATATCTAATGAATAAATTGTATTCGCATATATGCAATTTTCTCATGTACTCATGTAATTCGACGAAATACATAATATTCTCATATGATCATGTTATATCCACTTAATATATGTATATATAACGACAAGAGTAATATACTATCTTCGTCCCGTAAAATGTAAAATAGTTATTATTAGCGGAACGGATGTAGTATTTATATAAAAGGGCAATCAGACCTTAAAATAGTCAATCTTCAAATTAAAAAGTAAAAAATAGTCACTTATTAAAAAATTGGTCATTCTTACCTAATACCACGCCATAATTACATGGTCAAACCAAATCATACTCGTGTAATTACATGTATGATTGTAGAGATGAAATTACAATAGCACGACTGTCATATCGGTCAAACTCGTGTAATTACATGTATGATTGAGTGATGAAATTACACGAGCATGATTGTCACTTAGTCATGCTTAGGGCTGTCAAAATTTAACGGAAAAAACATTATACCTTGCATAGCGTATCAAAAAATACCGTAAAATGGTATACCATAATTTTTTGTAAGGTATTATACCATACCGAATTTTTCAGTAAGGTAAATGTATAAGTTTTTCAAATATCGAAGTATACCGTGACTACCGTCATATACCGTACCGAAGTATATAACAGAAAAAATGATATATATATATATATATATATATTGTTGTTTTCTTGTATATATAATTATATGTACATATATATTCAATTTTAATTATAACAAAATAGTTTATTTTTAAATTATAAATTATAGTTAATAAATAGTAGTGACAAATTACAAAATACGTGAGTTTATTGATAATTGAAAACATTAAACAAGACATAATTTTTGTTACATAACTAAATTAGTTTCTGATATAATTTTACTAATTTATTTTTTAAAACTATCATATCAATCTAAATAATTATATAACTAATTATAATAAGATAAATATAGTTATAATCTAAAAATATTCTTTAAAAATAAAATGTTTTATATGATCATATGACTATGTCAACTTGATTTTAAATATAATATAAGTCGTAATATATAATTAATAAAAATATACTTAATTTGTTATAATATATCATGCATATATGACCATTTAGTAAGATTATGATTCATATATTTAAATCTAGTACATATATAACAATATAATAAGTTAATCTTTTAGTAAGTAATTATATGATATAAGTGGTTAATCTCAAAAATTATGTTATTATAAAATAATACTTAGTATAAATTTTTATATGTTCAACGTTATTTAAGGTGTCGCTCATTATGTTTTATACACGTACATATTTTACATAAATTAGTTTTTAGTATACCGTCAAAGAAAAGTATTCTGAAATAAGGTAAAGTATATCGAAAATAAGATAAGGTCTATGTATGTAAAAATGTCGTACCGAAAAGTAAGGTATACCGAAGGTAAAGGTAAGGTATAAGGTACGGCGATTTTAGTAAGGTATGCCCGTACCGTGACAACCCTCATGCTTGTGTAATTATATGTGTGATACTAGAGATAAAATTACATTAGCACGACTATCATTTGACCATTCTCATGTAATAACATATATAATTATGGAGGTGAAATTATACGAGTACAACCATCACTTGATCATGCTTGTTTAATTTATCTGCATTTATTTGAGACATGACAAAGGTGACGGTGACGGCAACGACGGCGGGAGAGGCTGTGATAAATTATGATGACAACAATCTAATAATTTAGTGGAAATAATTTCTCATGATTTTAAACTTAATTACGAGTAAAGAATAATAAAATATTTTTACAAAAAAATTGGACTATTTTTTATAACTAGTTAATTTATAAAGTACTAGTTTGATTTATTAACCCATATAAAAATGGGTAGATTTTTATTTTTATATAACTTTTATTTTTTTTAAATAAATATTTTGTCCATTTATTTTATAATTATAATATTTTAATATTTGCTCCATTATTATTTAATTTAATACTATAATATGAAAATCATAAGAGAGACTGAGATACAAGACAACACGTGTCATATATATCGAATTATGACGTATTTGTATAATTAAAACTCCATCTCTCTCCATACACTTTTCCAGCAAATTTTATGCCGTTGTCAATTGCAATATTTAATTGAATTCAACCAAGGCTTCTATCTTAAGTGGTGGTGTTCAAATAAACCGTGATTCGACTGTTGCAATTTGGAGTAATCGAATTAAAATCGACACTTTTAAAAATTCTAAATATTTTTGAGAGTTCAATTTCTAACTATAATTTTGTAGAGGATGGTTTCATTTTCATTTTAAAAATTCAGGATCGTAAAGCAGCGCTTCAACCATCAATTCCTCAACATATTTATTTTTACTTTTTAATCCATAATTTAAATTTATCTCTTATATTATATAAAATTATTCTTGATTATTCATAAAAATACTTGTTAACTTATAAATTAATATAAATATATAGTCTTTTTAAGATTGCGCTAAACTGTCGATTTAAAAACGGAACCGTCATTAACAATTCAATTTTGAACCACTAATAATAATAATAATAATTACAATTCAATTATAATTTTAAAATAATATATAAAATTATAAATTGACAATTCGATTATGATTCTAACCATAATGATAATGATGAATACATTACTCTCAAGTTTCAATAGCATTTTGATGTGGCCTTCTATTTGGCATATAGAAATTAGTTGTTAAATTTACCTTAGGACATTGAAACCCATATAGGAAAAATATAAATTGAGACATGTAGTTTTAGGAGTGGTCAACTTAATCATATAATTTTCCATTTTAGCAATTATTATGGCTAAGTATCAATTAATTTTGCATAATTTAAAAACAAATTGTTATTCATTTATATATTTATTATTAATTTACGACTTCAATATGGACATGCGGGGGCTTGTAATAATAATTACAAGACAACGGTGACGATTAAACTCGAAATCTCTTTTATGTCTATGATATTCAGTGTTCAATTAATGTATTTGAAAGCAAAAATTAAAATATGCATGGAATTGGATATATTTTTACTATGACCAGATTAAATAGTTGAACCTAATTTTACTAGAGGAGGATGCAATTGTGAAACAAGACTTTAGGAGTTGATTGGGTAAAAATGGATAGAGATGTTAATTTAGGAAATAATGAAATGATGGATGGAGTATATGATTATGATGTGTATCCAGCCAGCCTATAATAATTGTATTCCTATTTCCTAGTGGGTTTTATTTATGACAGATAGAGAGGGAGAGAGAGAGTTTTAATTCGATAGAGTGTGTGTGCACGGGATCATAGCATGAACCTGCAGAGTGAGGAGGGAAGAGACAAGAGGGCGGAGGGTCCCACAACACATGATCTTGTGATGGTCCCCCACGTGTGCCACTTAAACTTGCGCCGTTCCTGTTGCTAATGTGCGCTTCTGGATGTAACACCACTTCCCCTGCCAGCCACCATTTCATCTTCGGACAGCCTACATCAATTCCCACCTATCCAATTATTTATATTTCTCCCTTTTATCTTATACCAGAATACTTCATATAACTTGGACCTACAATGCTACTCACATTCTCAATATTTTGTTGCTTATCGTTCGCACCTTTTATACTTTTGTTGGTCCAACATCTACATCCACTTAAAACTCTAAAATCTCCCTCTATGTTTTGTTGCTTTCTTTCACTTAAGGATACAATAAGATCATCCTTATAGGGATTGTTTGGTAGGCTAAATGAAGGTAGATAAAATTATTAATCTCTCTTCATCTAGTGTTTGGTAGCACATATTAATAATGAGGAAGAACTGAGATAATTAGTGAGCCCGTTGTTATTTCACCGTTACAAGACTAATAATAAACCATAAAACGTAGTGTGATAATTTATCTTTCTTGAATAGTAAACCCACATTACAATATCATCATTCTCGAAAATCGGAATCGATACCATCGTTCGAATACTCACAGACGACGCAACTAGGGTTTATTGAGTTTTTGTGAAATTTTCGAAGAAGGTATGATTTTGAGATTGATATTTACATAAATTACAATTTTTTGGATGATTTAGTAACGGAAAGCTTTTTATTCTCACTCTCGAGCATACCCGATGAGGTAATTTGATGAATTTATTCGAAACGCAGCTAGGGAGGGCTTCGCTTCGGTTCTTCAGTCTCTGAAAAATATTTGAAGGTCTCTAAAAAGGTATGGTCTACTTGTGAAATTTGTAGTTTCGTATGTTTTAAACTGTAAATTGAATTGAAGGGTTAAATTTCTAAAAAAATTTTGAAGATGGTCATCCTAGGGGTTTTTCAGATTGTAGAAAAACAGATTGAAGAATATGATTATATGATTCTAAAACCTAAATCTGTATGGGATAAACCTAATTCTCAAATTGGGGATATGAGCATAAACCCAAACCTAATATTTGAATGAAGTTTTCTCGAATATGATGTATGATATTTTTTTATTTATAATTTTTTATGTATGAATATGTATGAAAGTTGTAAGAAACAATGATTTGTTGTAACGTTTTGTGATTTTCTCTAATCGTTATGATTTGTTTTAAGCGTTCTGCTTTGTTCTAATCTTTCACCACTTGTTGTAATCTAAGCTTTCTGAACTGAAAAACGTGAAGAATGAATTTAGTTTTGAGATTTTTGGTGTGTTAGTTTATGTAGGACTGAATTAAATTAAAAGTGTAAAAATCTGTAAGTATTTGTAGTCTACTTGTGTTTGCTTGGTTCTATTGCAGCAAAATATTTGTTAATATTATGTATAGGAGGTGGGTGGTAGTGTTGGAAAAAGTTTATTTGGTAACCACATACACACACAAACATACACAACTTACTAGTTTTCGTTTATGGTTGATATGTTTCTGTTATGTTTGTTTCTAATTTTTTTGGTTATGGTTGCAAGTATTGTTTGAAAATTATGATTGGAAATATATGCAAGTATTGTTTTTGTTTGGTTTTAATCTACTATTAGCTGCCAATATATAACAAAGGCTGTATATATCATCTGTATTGCAAGTATATATCTTCTGTTAGTTTTGACCATTTTTGCAAGTATTGTTTTTGTTATGGTTTTAATCTATTATTAGCTGTCAATTGTGAGGGAAAGGCTGTATATATCATCTATAGTTTTGTAAGTTTTGCAAGTATATATCATCTATTATTGCAAGTATTGCTTTTGTCATGGTTTTAATATATGATTTCAAGTATTGCAAGTATTGCAATTTGTTATGGCTTTTGTTATGGAAGTATTTGCAAGTCTTGCAAATATATATGTATATATATATATATATAATATGATGTAGTTTCTGTAATTTTTGTTATAATAGTTGTCAAATAGCTGCATTACATAGTTGGATTTTTGTTATATATATCATCTGTATTGCTCAAACCTGATTGTATTAATCATAATGTCACTTCTTTTATATTGTCTTGTCATTCTCCTATCATTATCTCAAATATGATATTGTCATCTATAATACCACTCATATTACATTACAGATGACATTATAGTTTCATATTTGAATTCATATGCTTGATCTGAATTAATATTGTTATCAGTTATTATTATGGTTTCATCTTTCTTCTTAATACATTTATTCTACCTTAATGCATATGGTTTGGTGTCATATAGCTTACGTGTGTATCCCCTAATATAAGTCCTTATGTTTAATGCAGATTCTGTGAAGGATTTGAGATATCATCTTTATTTAAAATGACGTACAATTTAAAAACATGTAAGGAACTTTACATGTACACAAATGACATATTCCAAGAAACAATGACACAAATGTTAATTTTAGTGACCCTACTAGTCATAACTGAAAGAAATAAGAGGCATAAGTTGAAATATAAGTCTTACAATATGATTAACAAGATTCCACATCAAGTAAGACACTTGAGTAGGATGTTTAAAATAAGTGATGCAGATTACATCGTTAATCTCCGCATGAATCGTAACACATTTGGTAAACTTTGTATACTATTACGAGAATTGGGTAGTGTGAGTGATGGCAAATATGTTAGTGTCGATGAGCAAATTGTCATGTTTCTTTCTGTTTTAGCTCATCACAAGAAGAATAAAATTATTGGATTTGATTATAGTCGTTCGGGACAAACATTTTCAAACTACATTCATATAGTGCTAAAGGTTATTTTAAAACTTCACACACATTTACTTGTCAAGCCTGACCCTGTATTTGAAGATAACAATGACAGCCGTTGGAAATTGTTTAAGATATATTATATATTTGTCTTACCAAACATAAAATAAAATTTAATTGCCAACACTCTTCTAATACAATTGTGTTTTTCTTAATTAAATTAAAAATGGATACTTAGGAGCACTAGATGACACATACATAAGTATTACGGTGCCTGTCATAGATAAGCCACGATATAGATCCAGAAAAGGAGAAATTTGTACCAACACATTGGGCGTATGTGATCGAAATATGGCCATTGTGTATGTACTACCTGAGTGGGAAAGTTCTGCTTCCGATTATAGAGTTTTGCAAGATGTTGTTAATAGGAATCACAGTCTTCAGATTATAGATGTCACGCCCGCTTTCTACTAATTCTAGTAAAGTCGGGGACATGACC
>JAPKLX010000034.1:1605753-1753771 GCA_026898415.1 Leonotis leonurus | reverse complement strand
TTTATATAGAGGATTGAATCCCCATTCTTTACTAATCTTATGCATTTGCTTCTTCTTTTGGACTTGCAGTCATGGGCAATTGGTGGAACTTGAAGCGTCACTGTGCAGCTAGGATTAGTAGGGAGCAGTTGCACGCTAGTTTCTGATTTATGGAGAATCTGAACAGTTGCACGCTTATTTCTATGCCATTCTGAACCATTATTATGTCTTATGTATATATATATATATGTATTACGTATGTTTTTATATATATAGTACATCTTATTTTCCTTTGGGTTTGTTATAATTAACTAAATCAATTTGGTTATATTTTGGTAGTACAATTTCTTAGGCCCAATATAAATAGGCCTCGATAGCATTCCATGTTCATGGCCCACTATTACAATTTCCTTAATTTACATACTTAAATAAACCCCAATAAATAGTATTATTTACTCCAGCAAACAAATGATAAATATATGGACTGAGTTAAATTAAATTTTTATGATGACCATACGTTCGGAATTTGCTTGCCAATTGGATTATTATTACACTACTTATTACTAATCATACTTCTCATTTTAAACAAATAAGTATTTGTACTAATTATAATACTAATAATGGCACTAATCATATTAGACATTAATCACCCTCAATGAACATCCTCGTAAATGTAATTAGATTAAATGATGACATTAACTATTTAATTACTACAAGTGTTTGTTATTCTCGATCTATTTTCAAAAATTAGTCTCGTAAATTTAATCCAAGTACGAGAAATTTGAGAAATTTTAGAGTTTAAGAAAATTTATTTAGGATTAAAAGACGGGATATTACAATAGAGTTTTGCGAGATGTTGTTAATAGGAATCACGGTCTGAAGGTCCCACGGGGTATATTATTTCATTTTTTTTTATTCTTGAACCTATCTTTCAATAACTATTGCTTGACAATTGTTTATGTACTAAGTAATGCATAATTTTGAAACTTTAGGTAATTATTATTTGGTAGATAACGGATATGCCAATTGTGTGGATTTTTTAGCCCCATATCGAGGTGTCCGGTATCATCTTAAAGAATGG
The DNA here is from genome assembly GCA_026898415.1 of Leonotis leonurus. NCBI lineage: Eukaryota > Viridiplantae > Streptophyta > Magnoliopsida > Lamiales > Lamiaceae > Leonotis > Leonotis leonurus. Next base: position 1,752,711 of record JAPKLX010000034.1, on the reverse strand, counting down.
GGACCAGCGCGCGACAGACCACAAAATGCACATGAACTTTTTAATATGAGGCATGCCAAAGCCAAGAATATCATTGAAAGGTGTTTTGGTGTAATGAAAAAACGTTGGGCTATTTTAAGAAGTCCATCATTATATCCTGTAAAGGTTCATAACTTTATAATTATATCTTGGTTTTTGTTACATAATTTTATACGTTCTGAAATGCATAATGATCCAATTGAGAGAGTATGATGAAAATAATGTTGAACAGGGGGATGGGGATGGAGATGATGGAGTTGCTTACGAAGCTACAAATTTTATAGATGGTTTCGAAACATCTAATGAATGGAACAGAACTAGAGAGAGCATAACTGACACAATGTGGTTATCATATTAAAACGTGGTATTAATTATTATATCTTTTTTTTATTTTATAGAAAAATATATTGCATTATGTTTGATTGTTAAATGAGGCAATTGAGTAATGGATAAGTTTTTTATATTATAGGACAAATGGAAATTGCACCTACTTGTTTTTGCCAAAGTGGTAAGATGGTGCTAAAATGTGTTGGGCCTCACGCAAAAAATCGAGGTCGGTTATACTACAAGTGTTCATTAAACCAACAACATTTTAAGAGTTTCCTTTGGCACGATGAGTTCAATAACAGTTCATCAACTAACTACACTTGTAATGAAGCTGAAGCATCAACAAGTCCTGTGGTAGAAAGATCCAATATGAAGCTAACTCGTTTTCAAAATGATTCGGAGGTCCAAGTGTTGCTTATTTTCATGGCTATTATACTAGTACTATGTGGAGTTATCATTGGGAAATTATTGTAACTGAACAACTATTTCAAATTGTATTTATGTATTTTGCAACTGTATTGTTGAGTAGTTGATGTATTTTTGACTGAATTTGTGTTGTATTTCAGACCAGATGCTTAATATAACATATGTATGTCATCTTTAATGTTTAGAAGGTGCATGCTTAATGATGTATTTCAGACCAGATTCTGTCGTTTAGTGTAGAGAAATGTCAGGCTTACTGTATTTATATTGCAGTCAATATAGAGTCATACATGTGAATTAATTTGACAGTGTTGTATTTATATTATTAGCAGCTTGTTGTTGAATGATGCAGTCAAATCTATGGCTCCTGCAGTAGATGTATGACATCATTTATGTAAATATATGGCAGTGTGCATTTCTTTTTTATTGAGTTATGATTCCAGCGTGCTTGATTCAGAGGTTTGTAAAATTATAGCAGCATAGGTGGTGGTGGTATGTAGTTATAGAGGTAGGGTTCATATGGAAATAGTAAGAAATAGTAGTTATGGAATAAATTATTATTACTACAAGTGTCTCATTACTAAATAAAGAGAGTATTACTAATCGTGTATTTCATACTTAAAGAGATGGCTTCATTTGATATTTCTCCTCAAAGTTACTATTTTGCACATGCCAAATGGAACAAAGAGATGGATTATGTCCTTATGAGAGTCTTATCCTTCTATAAGGAGAAAGTTGGATGGAAAGAGGGTTATGTACCTCACGCTACTCTTCATAACGCAAAGAATGCGATCAACAAGCATTGTGGATCGCATCTTAGCACATCTGACGTGTTCGAGAGGAAAAACTTCTTGGATACACGCTACAATACATTCAAGTTCATTGCTCGTACACCCGGGGATAATTGGGATATCGAAGAACATCAAGTAATCGTTAGTGATGATATATGGAGATATTTGTTTGAGGTAATTATTTATTTTAGTTATAAGCATAAACTACATTACAATTTTCTTTGCCTTGTTTGTTAAATTGAAGATCTTAAATTAATCCTTTTTTTTCCAGTATTGCTATCAAGAAAAATGATTTTGCAAAGGTATATTACTATGGCGATGAACTTGATTTTAAGAAGTTGGCATTCCTATTCGGAGATGACAGTATTAAGATTGAAGATGAAAATGTAATCATCATCACCTCTTCAAGTTCAAATGATGATGAGGTAATTTCTCCACCAACAAGGATCCTGAAAGACTATAATAAGGGCGTAGATGAAGATGATTCCTCTAAGAACACGAGCAATATAAGGCGAGGAATAAACATTCGTTCGTTCTCATGCAAACCAAAGGACAAAGCATCTTCGGGAAAAATGGGTTCGTCTTCCTCGTCTTGGGCATCGTCAAGCCCCTTCAAATAGTTTGATCATCTCCATGAATCGTATTAATGTGTTAAGTCGTCATGTTTCTCGTTATTTTTCTCCATTACCTAAGGTTCTTGTTGTTTATCGTCATGATTTAGAGAAAATCATTTCTATGTATTGTCTTTATGGTATGCTATTGTATTTGTGTTCCCTCTAATGTTTAGTTTTCGTTTTATGTTGTCATATGTTTTGTTGTTGTCATGTGCTGTACCTACTAAAATATAATTAAAAAAAAAAACGATTATAACACATACTAATTTGTTGGGCTGTGAATTATACTAAAATATCACACATTACAGAATATAACAATAAATGTTTCATAGTAAAATTCTACTAAAATTAACACATTAAACTTAGACATAACCATTACAGAATAGCAACTTACAAAATATTCAAAAGATCACATTACAAAACAAGGAATATTCGAACAATGTTTCCATCCCTTTTACAAATGATCCTAACATTCCATATTTCAGAACAGATAACAAAAACAACAAACAGCTACAAAATCATCCATAAACCATGCATACAACCTGGATATCAAAAACTTACAATCATTAAACTAAGAAAGCAGATTAATTAGAACCGAGTAGACAAATTACATATTCCACCTTAGCATCTTCAGGTAGCCCTAGAAAGAGCTCAAACTTCTTATCATTATCAATAAGAATTTCACAAACGGACAACTTGTCCCTCATAGTAAATCCGTCTATATGAGGGTGTTTATCAAAAATTTACATCCTCGCTTGACCCAAGACAACTTCATGACCAAATCGAGAGGCAATTGTCTCTATCCGGTTGTTTGCATTTTGACTAATCCCTTCTATTAAGGCACACACCTTATCAACTGCCTTACGTTTCACTCCTTTACCTTCAGATGCAGAAGGAGATGCTGAATGTGTTGTTTGAACAGTTGGATGCTCATTCTGGTAAGAATTATTTGTTGCACCATCTGTGGAGATTATATCTTCCAGGTCCACGTGATAGTTTTCATTCGGATTGTAGTCTTCATCAACCGATGCATACTCCTTCTCCAAATGGTTTATTGCTTCATAATAATCAAACGCCCCTTTTCCATTGGTTCTATCTTTGCCAAATATTTATTTCCAATCCTCGTACATTGGCCAAGATTTTTTCTGAATTCTTTTCGCATTCATATCGATCTGGAGTGACAAAAAGAAGCAAAATATAAAAACATGTAACAAGTTAAAATAACTTAATATAAAGATGTCAAACCAATTAACACATACCTTAATAATTGATTCCCAAAGAGCGTCATCGCAATCTATTGTATGAGTTCCATTACAATTAAACCCAACTCCACTTTGGTTAAGAATGGTGCACAAAGAGTTATAATCTTTTTTTCCAAATAGATAATTTAGAATTGATATGTGGACTACCTTTTAAGTCGGTACCTTTTAACTTATTTGAATAGCCTGCCCTAAAACCATTGTTCGATTTCCAACATTGAGCAACTAATTCTTTCATTAACATAAGCAACGTTTCCTCCTCTTTTGGTGTCCAAACACGTCGTCCCTTTTCCAATCTTTTCCCCTACCACTAATTGCATCAGAACTACCTAAGTATTGTTAAAATGAAACAACATTATATATAACAATTTAGAATTTTTTATGTCACTGTGAAGCAATAAACGTAGCAACAAATAAACTGTGAATCAATAAAAGGAATAACACAGAACACATTCAAGAACAAAATGAACAACTCACTGAAATAAACGTACCCATTCAATCCAATAACATCAGATAATTTTAATCAAGAACACAACATGAGATAATTTTTGTCAAATAAAGAATAATCAACATATGACATAGAAAAGAACATAACAACAGATAAATGTACCCTAAAAAATCTATGGGCATGCAATCCAATATCATCAGATAATTAATGAAGAACATAACAGGAGACAATTATAAATTGAAGAACAAAAAGACAACCGAATAACTTAAAAAAGGAAAACAGTCTTAGCATCTACAAAGATGAATAATTTAAGAAGAATTGAAAAACTCATTTTCAGATACTTTGAATAGGAACAATTGAAGAGCACTACAAAAAATTGAAGAACAAATCAGGTGGGGAAAATATGAAGCAATTCGAACCTTCTTCAGTTGAAGCCATCGTATTGCACCCAAAACAAAATCACCAGAGAAATCGATCTTCAATCGATTGGAATTTCGTGATTTTAGACCTGGATTCTCCCTCGTTTTGAATCTGCAAAATTCAAGAGGCAAATTGGTATACAAGGCGCGTAACCCACTATTGTTTTATCTAATTTTCAATTATCTACCAAACAAGATAATAATTATCTTGTCCGTGTTATCTTATCTACCAAACGCCTTATTAAGTTATCAAACCTTTTTATTTTATCTACCAAACGTCTTATTAAATTATCATACATTTTTATCTCACCTACCAAACAAATTATTAAGTTATCATACTTTCGTATCTTATCTACCAAATACAATATTATTTACTATTCATATTATTAATCTCTCACTATTCATATTAATTATCTTATCTTTCTTCATCTCATACTACTTACCAAACGCACCCTTATTGTCATAGTTGTAGTGGTTAAAAAGTGTACTTTCAATTACTTTTATCTGCGTGATTAGAATTGTTCAAAAGAACGATAACTATTAGAACATAATCAAACCGCAATCGGCAGTAGAAACCATAATCGTATAGGGAATAGTTCGGTTTCACTTCTTATTCTAAATATTCAAAATTGTGAAACGATGGCTCATCAACATTTATTTTAAAATGTTATTTTATCCTCAACTCAAATTTATCTTTTGTATATATAGAATTATTGTTTATAACTCATAAAATTGCATTATAAAAGTACACATTTTAAGCGTGTAAAGTTGTCGTGATAACCACTACACCACAAGAACCTGATGCAATGATGCTTTAAAGTTATCTATATTTATGTGTCTTTATGCATCAATTAGACTGTGGCGCGTCTCGAAGTATCTAACGACAGAGAGGACAAATGTTGAACTCGTCGGCCGCGCTTAAGCTCTCTCTCATGGCGCTCAAACCCCAACGCCTCAGACACTGTGAGTCACACCAACGACAACCGCCCTCCCCCCTCCCCTCTTCTCCCTCTATTTGTCTCTCTCTCTCTCTCTCTTGACGATCTTACATGCACAGTGGGTACGCGCAGCATGTGATTTGGAAACGCAGCAACTAATTTATTGACGCATTTCATCGAACAGTTGTAGAGATTGTTGGTGCCGCCGCCAAGAAGTCTAGAACTATGACAACCAACGCTGCAGCTGAATCTGACCAAAATCCCATGAAGAATGCCTTCTCTAAATACGTTTCTTACCTCAATAACCTGGTGATCTTCTCCCTTTTACTACTTTACTCTTCTTCTTTTTGTCAATTTCATACTTTTTGGTACGAAATCTCATGCTCTAGAATTTCTTCTTGTACGCAACATGTTTTCTGGGTTTCTTTTTCGTCTTTTAATTGATTATTTGCTGGAAATTTGGTTCATACCAACCGATTAATTGTTTATGCAAGTTTGCAAGCTTCGTGATTTTGGAAGTTTGATGTTGACTCTGTCTAAGTTGATCACTTTCTGAACATTTGTTCAGAAAGTGATCAGTGTTTTACTTAAGTGTTGTTTATATTTGAAAGACTGATACAATTAACTGATGACATTTCGTTATTGATTCAATTTCAAAAAAAATAAAATAATAATAAATGAGCATGTTGGAATAATAATGAAAAGTTCAAAGTACATTGCAGACTGCCTTGTAAATTGGTTGACATAAATGTAAGCTACAAAGGTACTTCCCTTTGTTGTTTGATAAGCTTTGTATCTTTATGCACCACAAAACGAGAAGAGAGAAAGGGTGGTGAAAGCCAGCCGAGATATAACTATGAACAGTAAAAAGGTTATATTTCAAGTCCACAGGTAATATGAAATTCGTTATTTGTGTTCATTTGTGTCATGAACGTCCAGTTCCAATGTTATTTCGTATTTTATAGTCCGAACCAATACTGATTAGCATTTTCTTCGCCCGACACTTTCTTGTTAGCGCCTTCCTCTAGCAAATTTTATGGAATTGTTTGACTACATATGCCAATTCTTACATTGGCTTATTCATTTGAAGGGCAAACTATATTTAATTATAATTCATAGCTTTGTTCTTTCAATAGCTATTGGCATATGATCAATTGGTGCTTTTCTAAGTGATTGTCCTCACTCATGTACACCTGTTTAATTATTTTCATATCCATGTTTCTTGTTGTTTGAAATCTTCCTTGATGAAGAGTTACTATTTCTTTAACATGTGAAACAACAGAATCAGCAAATATAACAAAGAGGAAGTTTTACAAAAGGCAGAAAACGACTTAGTTGTTGTTATGGATCTGCATTTATCTCGTTTAGTAAAAGAGCTTGGAGGAACAGATTTTTGGAAGTTAAGACGAGCCTATTCTCCTGGGGTAACCATTTTCGGCCCATTTTTAATTCTGAAGGCTTTGAAATATTTTGGCAGTCTCAAATCTTGATTTTATTCTGTTTCTAGGTTCAGGAATATGTTGAAGCTGCTACACTATGCAACTTTTGCAAAACAGGTGGTCTTTTGAATCTTGATGACATGAATGCTTCCCTGCGAACTCTGGGTTACCCATCTAAAGAGCCTTTGCAGATTAATGTGCTTGACTATCTTTTGGGGGTAATTCTCTAAACCTTTTTGACAGCCTATGCACAATGTTAGGCTTAACCTATTTATGTTTGTGGAAGATGTGGCTCATATTGTTGTTCACTATATTTCTTGAACACCAAGTAGCAATTCATCATATTCAGCTTGCAGACTTAACTGGAGAGCTGATGAGGTTAGCAATAGGTAGGATATCAGATGGCGAACTTGAGTTTGCTCAAAAAATTTGCAGATTTGTGCGTGAAATCTATAGAGAGCTCACACTTGTTGCCCCGAAGATGGATGACTCCTATGATATGAAAACAAAGATGGACGTGATGCTCCAAAGCGTAATGAAAATAGAAAATGGTATGATCTCGGTTTCTCTGTATCATAGTTATTTATCTTTTGTGTGCTCTAAATGAATACTTACATCATTCCTTTTAAATATTTCTCAAGTTAGAATATCATGATTTGCTTCTCATGCAGCTTGCTTTAGTGTTCATGTGAGAGGATCAGAGTACATTCCATTCCTTGGATCTGAAGATACTAGGTTTTCATTGTTAGGAGCACCTGATATTGAATGATAGAGAAGTTACCTGTCTCCATCTGCAGTTTATATTGTGATATTTTGGAATGCAACCAATGCTTTCTTGTTTCTAGTTCCAGCGACCTTAATGTGGTGTAGTGCGGACTTCTTATGATCTCTGCCTTAATTTATTGTGTAGTGGTTCTGACAATCATAGCAATAGTAAATCTAAGAGAGGAAGGTGGTTGAATTGCTGCCCAGCTTCATCTCATTCATAGTTTTTGAATCAATCCACGGTCTATTAGTTATTCCAGAATTTTTTCATTCGCAAGAGGTGTTCGCTTTTAACACAAAACAAATCAAAATAAAGTATAAAGGAAAACTGATATGCTGCCTTGATCTTTCTTTGTCTCGAACCCCATACCCCTATAATAATGGTAGAGTAAGGGGTTGCTCCAAAGCAAAATTGACCGGTGGTGGTTAGAGCCACTACCATCTCAGAGAACCGTACATGACACTTACGCCTCATACAGTTCCATCCCGAGCTTTCGTCTTCGGCCTTGGCATTAGACCACTATCTTCCATATGCACAACTCATTTCAAGACCATAAATGAAGTGGATTCAAATTCTAGTCAGCATATAACATAATAAGTTGAACTACTTTCTTTAAACACATGATGGATGCTAAGAGAGTATATTATACACAAATGATTACATGCCTGATGCGCGAGTGGGAGCGATAGTTATGCAACATTGTCATATTAGCCATAAACACGTGTATCCACTAGGAACGGTGGACCGATAGTAATATATTATAATTTGAGATGACGGGTTTAGTAATATAGAGATCTACTTATTAAAAAAAATTGAGTAATAATTTATCAACTTAGTAAAATAACATAATAAATAATAAATTTGTGAATGGGTAAAATACTAAATAATATTTTCATAAATATATAACCTTTTAAATATTATCACTAGTAAATTTTAAATTATTTTAACACTATATGTATAACTCAAGACTGGCAGAAGCATTTGGACTTAGTGAGCTAAGCGGAGCACATCGATTGCCCAGAGTGCAAACAAAGTTACGCCACCTATCCGCATAGAAGCAGATGAAGTTATTTTTTGCTCAGGTGAGTCCTATAAGAAAAATTGAAAAATATTATATGTTTGTCTAAAAGAAAAGTGTCTAAAAAGTTAGTAAAAGAATTTTGTTTATATAATTTCTTAATTTACAAAACGAATGAAATATGTAAAAATTGGGATAAAAGAAAAAGATTGTTATGAACAGTAAAAAAAGTAGTCGCCAAATAAAAAATGTTACGAGCATGTTGAGTGCAATGTTTCAAAAATTGGACCGATTTAACTATGAACCGATCAATGAATCAATCTGATTATATTAAATCCAAGTCAAATTAATAATCTCAAGCAAATAAGTGAACCGTCAAAGACGGATGAAACCTGAAATCCAGTTATCTGAATTGTTTTTGAAAAACTAACATCATAACCATATATGCTATATAGGCTCTAGCCAACATACTTATTCTTGAACTTCAATTATTAAATCAAACATATTATATTATATTTAAATAATTAAAATTAAAAATCTTGAAATTATTATCATATTAAAATTTATGGTATGAATTAATCAACATTCAGAATTTTTATTTGAATTCATATATTAATTTATTTAAACATTCATGTGTTTTGACATATAATACTATTACATACTACTATTATGGACCGTTCTCTGCGTGTGCTTGTCTGCGTTGAGTTAGGAACACGGGCATTTTGGTTTGGGGTATATGACAAATTTAACCCTCAATTGCCCATTACTAAATAACAAATTTGGGCCAAGTCCATTTACAGATTTATTAATGTGTTTTTTATACAAAAAAGGAGATATAAAAGAATACTGATTTTTAAATTAATAATTATATTATATTTAAATTATATAATCGTGTGTCATGAATGATTCGTATCATTCTATCGTTAAGCCAACAAATATAGATTAGGCAGCAGGATTTGATCCACAACTTATTTATTTATAAAAATGAAAGATTGTTAATTTAAAACGAATATCAAGTTAAACTACATTAAAATTTTAATCATAACGTAATTTTAAAAAAAAATGAACCATAATTTTGAGAGATATTATCCACAATTGTTTAGTGGAACAAATTGAGTTGCTTAAAAAACAAACAATTATCTTCCCTAGAGGTGTTCACGGCCGTAACCGAACTGTCGGTTCACGGTTCTAAATTTTCAGAATCGGAATCGAACCGTAGTTGTGACGGTTTACGGTTTGGAATTGAATCGTGCAGGACGGTTCCAGTTACGGTTCCAAACCGTCAAATACGGTTTCGAACCGTCTAAAAAATTAATGTTAATATATTTAAATTTTTAAAATTTTAATTATATACCAATGCATATCATCATTTAATTTTGTATCACATAATTACTTTTTTAATGTAATACTATAATTATTAGGTAAATATTTATTTTAATTTAGTGTTAATTATATATAATATCCATATAATAATATATTAATAATGAAATAAAAAAAATATTTTGATGTGTTATTATGTCATGAATACTTAAATTGAATAACACTGAATGAAATAAAATAAAATGTTAATCTTCATAAATATAACAATATAATATGAACACTAATAAAAAGTTAATTATTTTAATTTATAATATTATAGTTTAATTAGGTTCTCATCTAGTTAAGTTTTATTTTATTTAATTATTAATGTATTCATAGTTTTAATGTGTTATAATGAATTATAAAAAGATTATTATAAAAAATGACTCTTTATAATATAAGAAATAAATTAAGTTTAATATTAAAATTGTGATACAGTTCCAAATTGACGGTACGGTTATGAACCGCCGGTTCACGGTTCTTAAATTTTGGAACCGTAACCGAACCGTTGTTTACAGGGTTATGGTTCAAAATCAAACCGTCAGGTACAATTACGGTTCCCGAAACCGCCGGTTACGGTCTGGTTACAGTTCGGTTCCGACGGTTCCGATTCCTTTGAACACTTCTAATCTTCCCCACAAAAGTTAAATATTGTTAACGTAATAATTAATTTAGATCAAATAGAAACTAATTCTAAACAGTTAATTAACATTATTATAATACGTTTATAGAAATAATATATTTTAGAACTATTATTAAATTATTTATAAATCTTAAATTTTTAGATAAAATATAAATGATAACATACTAAATTTGAATTATTTCATATATTTTTTAAAATCACAAATATTATATTTGTGATTATGGTCAATGTCACTTAAACATATAATTCATTATAAATTTTTTTATTACTTTTATTTTATATTTAATAATTTTTTATTAAATATTTATTATTTATATACATACATGCCACATCATTTATGAACATGTTAACAATATCTGTCAGGTCAAATGATTATTTTGATTTAATTGGATATATTCTTGTAATTTATTACTGTATTTGCAAATATAATGAGTACAAATAACAAATTTGGAGATAATTCACGTCGGAACACATATAGTGCGGGAGACAGAATATGTATATCTTAGTTTAGATATTAATATTGAAAAATAAATTTATTAGATATATTACAATTATAGTGATAGAAAAATTATTTTTATAACCTTTAAAATTATGAAATAATAAATCGAAAACTATAATTTAATTATAGTTAACATTTCATACCTTCTCTGTCATCAATAAACATATTATCAATAATCCTGATCTTCACTAAAATAATACACAAATTAAAAATTTGTTTAGCACATAAATCATAATATCTCATCTCGTGTTAATTAATTATTTTATAGTTATATGTACGTTTATTTTACCAAAAAAAACATGATATTTCCGTACTAATTTTTTCTTATAGAATATCCTAATAAAAAGATGCCAAAACAGAAATAGACCAAAATATACTCAAAAATAAATTATATCATGAAACCTAAATATTTTGAGTATCAAAATTAAGTTTGCAACTTATTAACAGTGTACGTAATTTAAATTAATTGATACAAAAAAGGTTACTAGTATTTAAATAATTTTTTAGTAAGTGAAATATGTATTTTGATATATTAGAGAAATAAAAATATCTTGTAGAGTTATAGGTGCATCATAATTCTCAACCAACAAATCTAAGTAGCCGATTAGATAATCATAGGATTCTCCTACTTTATGTTTCTTTCTTGTTTGGCTTGATTCATTTTAAAGCAAGCAACCATCATTAAAGTTGGCTTAATAAATGGTTGTTTTGTTAATTTGGTGGCTTTCAAATTTAAAATTCGCCTTAATTTTCATGTATTAAATCCAAAATTGAAAGATTGATCTTTAGTCTTATTCTCGAACTTACTTGTTAATGAGTTTATTTTACAGGTACAAATAACGTGAAGAGCACAAGACTGAAGTTAAGTCACCAGAACTGAAGTCGTACAAAACTCAGTTAAGAAGTCAAGACTGAGGGACAACTTCTGAAGTACTGTCCTAAAGTACCTACACATCTCCTTCATAAGTCAATTCTGTCATTCTGCTGCAATTGTTCTCATCGTGGGTAAGATCACCGCAAATAGGGCACGGTTCAGGCACCAGCTCGTGCTTGGCCATTGAAGGGGCCTTGCTCATCTTCAACTCTTGCAACTCTCTCATCATGTCGACCATCTGCTTTTTCAGATCCGGACTCACTCCAATTTCCTTGATCTCTACTCTCTTAGAAGAGAGGTTTTCTGCTGTGAGTTGGCTGCTAAAGTCTCGAAGATCTCTACTGCTTCATCAACTGTCTTCTCAGATATATTTCCTCCAGCTACTATATCCACCATAAACTGATAGGTGTACTGCAACCCATTGTAGAATATCTGCCATAGGAGTTCGGGTACAATAAGATGGTGCGGACACTGCTGCTGGAGCTCTCTGAATCTGTCTAGCGCCTCATGGAATGACTCGTCAGGTTCTTGAGCAAACTGCATGATTTGTAGCCGAATCTGCTGTGTCTTGTGATTCGGGTAGTACTTAAGCAGGAATGTAGTGCTAACGACATTCCACGTGGGTATAGTAGAGATCGCACTGGAAGGGAGAGATACCACGACTTCGCCCTATCCTTCAGTGAATAAGGAAAACACTTCCTTAGCAGCTCATCTTCGGTGATCGTTTGAAGTGGGATGGACTGAACAGCTGTGCAGAACTCCCTAATGAAAAGGAATGCGTCTTCATTAGCTAATCCTTAGAATGAGGGCAGCAGTTTGATGTGGTTGTGCTTCAGTTCATAATTCTTCCCCGCAACAGAAAGTACTATAGCAGATTCCGTGATGTCATAGGATGGCTAGGCAGAGTCCACTAGTTTCCTCGGTGCTTCTTCTTCCTCGGCCATTATCACCAATTTGTTTTAACTTATTTTAATTAAGTTACTTGCAAGAGAACGAGGTAATTATAGATTAATAAGTTAACTCAAGTCGAATTCTCAAGGAATGCTAAACAGGGCTTCATCTACGTTGTGGAACAGAAAGCAATTAAAAGAACTGGGGTTTGAATGATTATTAACTAAATTAATTAATTACCTAGACGAATGAAATTAAAATAAAGGAAAAATGAATTATCTAGGTGATAATTAAGAAAGCAATTAAATCTTAAGTCTAAGAACGAGGAATTAAAGGAAATAAATCTTGACATGTTTCGATTGATTAATTAACATGGATGATGGAATAAGAAATCAATAATTCAAAGTTTTAAAGTTGTGTTTAGTTCTGAAGAGTACAGGATTAACAGGAAAAGTGATGAGGCTACTATGATGAAAGGCTTCGGGGTGGGAAATATTTATGCTGCAGACTGGAAAGCCACCTCCCCTGAAACGTGTCTAGTCTCGAAGAGCACTTCAGAACAGAGCTGGTTATGCCACAATAGACTGAGTCATATGAACTTCAAAGTTATCAACATACTTTCAAGAAACAGTTTAGTTCGAGGAATGCCAATACTCATCTTCGACAAAGATCACGTTTGTGGAGCATGCCAAAGTGGAAAACAAATCAAAGTTTCATTTAAACCTAAAGAAGCTCCATCAACTGAGAAGATTCTTCAACTCTTACACATGGATCATTTGGCCCTGTGACTCCACTTAGTGTTAATGGTAGGAAATATTGTTTTGTTATTACTGATGATTTCTCTCGTTATACTTGGACAATATTTCTTCTCCACAAGAGTGAAACGATGGAATGCATACATGCTCTGCTAACAAAGTTGAAGAATCATAAGTCAACAAATATCATCACCATACGCACTGATCGAGGAACTGAATTCCTCCACTCGAAGATATCTGATTTTTGTGAGCAAATGAGGATTGAACATCAGACTTCAGCTGCAAGAACTCCACAACAAAATGACGTTGCAGAAAGGAGGAATAGATCCCTGAAGGAAGCTGCAAGGACTATGCTAAATAGTTCAGGGATACCAAAGAAATTATGGGCTGAAGCAATCAACACAGCTTGCCACACTCAAAACAGATCACTCCTGACCACACGCCAAGGAAAAACTCCATACGAGTTATGGAATGACAGGAAGCCTACTCTTAATTATTTTCGTGCATTTGGTTGTGTGTGTTATATCCACAACAACAACAAAACGCAATTAAAAACTTTTGATGGGAAATTTGATCCATGATTTTTCTTTGGTTACTCAGAGGACAGTATTGCCTATAGGACACTGAAGTCATCACTCAACGACTTTAGAATTTGAACATCCAGCCCTCAGTACACAATACAAAAAATGTGCTTTTCTGAAATCCTGTAGAGGATGATGAAGAGGACATTCCAGTAGAAGGTTCAACACTCAGATTGGAAAGAGAAAAGGAGTCTACTGAAGCTAGTATTCCAGCACCTGAAACTGAAAGCCTTCCTCAAGCTACTACTGAAAATCTCACCATTGAGATTCCATTCAATGAGGAGGCAACCAAATATGATGTCACACCTGAAGTAACAACACAATCTGAAAATCTCATCACTGAGATTCCACCATCAACTTCAGGGAGTAGTTACTCTTACTCAAATAATCTTCAAATTATTGTTGCTACTAATGATATTTTGGCCAGTTCAGACAAGCTTATTTTGCATGAACTTGAGCAACAAACTGAATATGTAAGAGCCAACAATCAAAGGGGAACAGACCCTCAGAGTGAAGAAGAAGATGATCCGTTCCATGTTCGCACGCCAATCATACCTGGTCCTGGAGCTCTTAACTTGGTCATAATTTCAGAAGAGGATCAGAAGCGAAGGGGAAGATGGATTGAAGATCATCCCTCTGATTCAGTGATTGGTAGTCTAGAGAGTGACGTTCAAACGAGGAATCAGATCCAAGTTGAAGTGGTCTAGCCACTAGCAACCGTTGAACCCCCCACTGACTCCTTCACTGACGAACAACTAAGGCTAAAAGCAGACCTCGCGCTGTTTTTGGATGAAAATTTCCTATAGCTGCTATCTCTCCAACATTGAACTCAAAGACACTTAGGAAGCCCTTTAAGATGTGAATTAGGTGTCCGCGATGCAAAAGGAACTTAATGAGTTCACAAGAAACTAAGTATGCGAACTTTTTGATCGTCCTACGCATCAGGGCGTTATTGGTGTAAAATGGGTCTTTAAGAACAAGAAAGACGAATCAGGAGAAGTTGTTTGAAATAAAGCTAGATTGGTAGCTAAAGCTTATTGTCAAGAAGAAGGAATAGATTTCGATGAAACCTTCGCTCCAATAGCTAAATTAGAGGCGATTCGACTCTTCCTTGCCTACGCAGCTCACATGAAGTTCAAAATCTATCAAATGGATGTGAAGAGCGCGTTACTAAACGGTATCCTGAAGGAAGAAGTCTACGTAGAGCAACCACCAGGCTTCGATACCAACTACTCCAAAGTGTATAAACTACACAAAGCTTTTTTTTTCTTATTAATTCAGGTTTCAAGCGAGGATCAGCGAACAAGACTCTATTCACAATTAAATATAAAGTAGACATTTTAATCGTTCAGATTTATGTCGATGATATTATATTTGGTTCGAAGTCTCAGATGCTTTGTGACAAGTTTGCCAAGTTGATGAAGACTGAGTATCAAATGTCTATGATGGGAGAGATGAGATTCTTTTTAGGATTTCAGATCAAATAGTCTCCTGAAGGCATCTTCATCAATCAAGCAAAATACACAAAGGAACTGATCAACAAATTTGGCGTTCAGAATAGCAAGATCGTGAAGATTCCAATGAACACCAACGGCAAAATTGAACCAGATCCTGAAGGGAAACCAGTCAGCCAAACTGAGTATAGAGGGATTATCGGGTGTCTTCTATATTTCATTGTCAACAGGCCAGACGTGACCTTTGTTGTAGGAGTGTGTGCGTGCTATCAAGCCAACCCAAAGGAATCACACATGGAAGCTGCAAAGAAGATTCTGCACTACCCAAAGGGCACACCCAATCTTGGCCTATGGTATCTTTTAGATGACAACTTAATTCTAACTGGTTATTCTGATGTTGATTTTGCAGGTTGTAAACTGGATAGGAAGTTAACTTCAAAGACTTGTCAATTCTTGGGCAACAAACTGATTAGTTGGTTCTCCAAGAAGCAGACCTCAGTCGCTACCTCCACTACTGAAGCAGAATATATGGCTGCGGGAAGCTAGTGCTCTCAAATTCTATGGCTCAAGCAACAACTTAGAGACTACGAAGTACCTACCACTCAAGTCGCAATTTATTGCGATAGCTCCAGTGCCATTATCATTACTCATAACCCAGTTCTATGTACAAGGTGCAAGCACGTGGACATCAGACATCACTTCATTCGAGATCACGTTGAAAAGAAGGATGTTTCCATTAAGAAGATTCATACTGACATTCAACGAACAGACATTCTCATAAAGCCATTGGAGGAAGCAAGATTCAAAATGCAAGGAGAAGACTTGGCTTACTAAATCCAGACCAATCATGAAAGTACAAACTGAACTTCATCCAGGTAATGTGTCCTAAATATCACCTGACTCAGTACCATTAATGTACTGAAGTCTTGACCTGAAAAGATATAAAAGAATGTGATGGTTAAGCCATTGAGTAACTTTATATAGTTATTTCAGTCATAAATCATCATACATTTCATATATTTTCAAAACTAACCCTTTTCAGGAATACAAGTCAAACTATGGATATGTCAAATCAATCCATTCTTGAAGAATCACCCGTGGAAAACTCAAGGAAGAATGATTTAGTGGAATACGCATTCCATTCTGAAGTTTCTAAATCTTAAAGCACTACTGCAAGTAGGGATGACAATCCGCCCGCGGATACCCGAAACCCGCGAGTATCCGTCCAATTATTCGCGGGTTTGGTGGCCATTTCGTACCCGCGGGTACGTTCGTGGTTTAAAAGGGCTACCCGTTTAGTTCGCGGGTACGGAAATAGTTTGGCACTATCCGTACCCGCAAAATCGGTGTACCCGCGAATTACCCGCGAAAATACCCGTTACCCTACCCGTATACCCATTCCCCTAATTTAATTTTTAATAATTTCATTTGAATTTGTGTTGTTGAATTTGGTATTGTTGGATATGAATTGTATGTGGATTTGAAGATGATATTTTGTGGATTTTAATTTTAAAGATTTGTTGATTTATTGTGAATTTTTCGTATTTTCTAAAATTTTCTATTTCGCGGGTTCGCGGATAGTTCGTGGGTGACGGGTGGCGGGTTCGTGGGTATCCGCCAATCCGCGGGTACCTGCGGGTGTGGTGGGATTCTCGTACCCGCGGCGGGTCGCGGGTGGGCGTGTATTTCGCGGGTGCGGAAATGGTTTGGCACTATCCGCGCCCTCCCGACCCGATTGTCATCCCTAACTGCAAGCGTAAACTCAGTTGCCTAGTATCAGCAACTGACATTTTACACTTGTACATTTATTTCCGCATTTATTGCACCATGTATCTTGCTCTTTAAGTCTCTGAGTATGTTTTTATTTAATACATGAAATCTTGTAATATGTTTACAAACTGAGACTCCTCTTGAAGCACTTTACATTTAATGTCGCCTGCAACGTTACAGTAGACCTGCGGTTGATTAGATGTGTGATGATTTGTCTTGACAATCCAAACGTCGCGCGTTCCACCCACGCGTTTGACTTTCCCGCTCTCCAACATCACTTTAGACGTGGCTCAACCTTGAACGCTGATATATAAAACACGGAATCAAATCCAATCGTTCATTTTACTATTTAAGGGTTTCATCGCAGACTATATTAACCTTTCCACTCTCAAATCTTTTGAACTTAGGTTTTTACAACTGTTTTCTGTGCAAATTCATACTTGTGATCTCTGCAAATCCTTGTGTTCTTTCTCGATTGATAACTACCATCTCTTTCAATCCATCCTACTAACATATGTTCTTTGTTTCTCTTACATACATTACTTTTTTGTCACACATATGGATTGTATGAGTCTGGTTTTGATTTTTTTAATCATATTTTAAAGGGTTATCAATCACCATGGGAAAGAAGTCCGATTTGCCTCTAGTCATGACGATGACTCAACTCATCAAATGCATCTACGCAGAGCCCACGACTATATTCACAAAGACGAATATTCAACAGGCTCTCACCATGTTTGAGATCATCAGATCTCAAGGCCTCGACAAGTTGGCGCAACTTCGGCCTAGGAATCTTTATCCCGAGCAGATCATTCATTTCTATCTCAACCTGGGATACGAAGGAAAGTTTTTGAAGACATTCATTCTTATTTCCTCTTGCGAAGCTATTTCTGGCGCGGAGAAGGTTGAACAACTTAGGTTCAACGTGACTGAATTGTTAGTTTCTATTTTCAAGCTGAGGGATGAAGGAGCAAATCTCAATCAGTTTTTGAAGAACAATGTTGTCATCCGGGAGTTCTACTCTCAGATCTCCGTAGATCATGAGAACTCAAAGGCATTCTCTACGGCAACAAACAACAAGAACTTGATTTGACTGGAGTATAAGATTCTACTAAATATGGTTCAGCACTGTATTATAAGGAAGAAATCTTTACATGAGCAACTCAGCTGGCAGAAACTGAGTTTGATGAAGAGCATTGCTAACTGTGAAGGTGGCAACTGGGTAGCTATAATGGAGGAACTACTGATGGTTGAGTTAGCCAAACTATAGGAAGTTCTTGATGAAGTAATAACGACGAGTGGTTCAGATACCCTGAACCTTGCTACTAAGGTTTCCATCATCATTAAGGAATCCTATTAGCATGCAGAGACTGCATTTCCGCACTACAAGTTGGGCATGAACGAAGAGCTGAAAGGAATGACCCTGTGGAGGAGGATGATCCCATTGAGCCGATGGACGCTTATGTTGAACCTGAAACTGCAGCGCCTCAGGCTGTACTTTCTAGGACTCCACCCAAGGTTGTTAAACGCAAGAGGGATGCAACCAGGCGCCAACCTGCTCGTACTTCTGTGAAGTTTTAGGTGCCTCCTAAGGTTCAAGTTCAACCAACCCTAGCCGTTACCCTTGACCCTGAACCTCACCCTAAATCATTTATTGATTTTGAAACCCACCACTACACAATCTCTATACGCCTTCGCGTATCTCAACCTCAACCTGAACCTCTCACCTCTAAACCACAACCTGAACCTCTCACCCCTAAACCTATAACCATCATTGAACCTCACATTGGACTTCGGCCCCTAACCCCTAGGATTCAAGATATCTCACGACCTGAATCTCATACATCACTTATTCCCTTTGAACCCTCACCCACTCCATCTCCTGACCCTGAAGTTGGATCCTCTGTGACTGTATCCAATTTCATGAAGCCATCACAACCCCCTACTGATACCAACACCCTGCCCTCACCAAGTGGAGCTCCATTGTCTTCACTCTTTCCTACGCTTGGTGATCCCCTATACACATCTGGTATTCCCAGCCCTACTAACCACAACCATCTCCACCTAAACTTACACCCAACCCTGAACTTGAACCTTCTATTTCGTCAAAAGAAGTTGACGCTGCTACCGGCATGATGTTTCCATGACCCACATGTCCATTGCCGATGGTTCAGAAAATCTTGAAAGGGATGCTCATCCTTCAGATTCTGCAGCAGAGAAGGTTGTTCAAACCATTGATGGTGCCTTAGCTCAACAGCTATCATTTCCTTCATCTTAGATTCATGTTGAGGCTAACCCATCTGATGCTTGTGTATACCCACAAGGTCAAATTCTTGCTTTAACTCCCGCTCAAGCCTATCTTCAAGACTTGGAGTTGAAGTCCTTTGCATTTCTGAGTGCAAATTATCCCTCTTTGTTTCATCACAACTATCTTGTTATTGCTTGTCAAAAGCTTTGGACGTGGCGTGCCTATCGCTTCTCAGACTCCACTGCTTTGTGCTACAAAATTGAAGTATCTGGCATGAGTGCCACTTTGATCGAATAAGCTGAACTTCAAGAAGTATTTCAGTTTGAGGACGCCAAGGACACATTTCTTAATGCTGAGGCCTATATTGATGAACAGCTTGCTGCTGCTGAAGCCTCCGCTACATATACTCGGAGAACCTCTACCTTCACTGAGACTCCATTATTTCTCCCTCCTCTAGTCCAATCTAAACAACCTTCGGTTTTTCCTGAAGTATTTGTTGCTGAAGTATTCTCTGCAGATGATGTCTTTCTTCAAGCCCATCGTGCCCACATTTACGCTACACAATCTGAAGCTGCCAAGTACACTGATTATGCTTTGCAAAGGTGGTCTGAGGACTTGACCAACAAATCAGTTGGCACAGTTAATGCCTGCCAATCTTCATTCTCAGAGGAACTGAAGAAGCGCACTGATGCCTTCAATCGCTCTCTATCCCAGCAAGTCAAGCGCTTTACTAACTCTATGGATATTCTCACCGCTGAGAATCGATCCCTCAAAGCTTCGATTGTTGATGCTCACAAGACTCTGGAGGATTTGACTCCTCGTATCAATACCAAATTTGAAGAAGCCATTGCCACTCAATACTCCGACTTGCGTGACTTTGTGCAAAAGGAATTGACGTGCAAATTTCCTGAGCATATTTCCAATAATCACGTTCCCTTTATCCAGAAGACCAATGAGTAGGGGTGAGCAAAAAAAGGTAAAAAACCGAAAACCAAACCGAACCGAGCCTAACCGATAAATTCGGTTCAGTTTTTTCCTTTTCGGTTCAGTTTCAGATTTAATTTTATTAAATTTTGGTTTTTCGGTTCGGTTTCAATATTGACATCAAAAAAATTGAAATACCAAAAACCGAACCGAAATATATTACTTAATAATTATTTATTTAATATTACTTATTAAATAATTATTTAATTAATATTACTTATTAAATATATAAATATATATATTAAATATTACTTATTAAATATATTTTTAATAATTATTTATTCAATATTTTCGTTTTCGGTTTTTAACCGAAATCGAACCGAAAATTTCAATTCGGTTTTTTTCGGTTTAAGGTTATTTCGGTTCAGTTTTGATTTTATATTTTTCGGTTTGATTTTTCTTCGATTTTTATTATTTTTTCGATTCGGTAACCGAACCGAACCATGCTCACCCCTACCAATGAGACTATTTGTGCTATCAATAGCCATCGCCGGAGGATTACTAATGCTAAAGCCTTCATCTCGGCTCTCAGATCTAATAGCAAATTTCTTCGCAACTCTTCAGATTCTCATTCTAAAACTCTCACTCGCATGAGAAGGCGTGTTCCCACTGCCAGGCACCGTGCCACTGAAGCTCGAGACACTCTGAAGCTGCTTCCCACTAAGACCTCTGTTTTTAATGCTCGCATTGCATATGTTGCATACAAACATTTTGGTGAAATAGACTACTCCAATCTTGTGGATATTCAGCTTGCTCACTCTCGCCTTCGTCTTTCTCGCCTAGAAAGCTTCTTCAACTCCGTTTCAGAGGATCATCAACTTGCACAAGTTCTTGAACCCACTTTTGACATTCCATGATTCGCTGATGATGTGATCCCTTCCTGTCCTTTACTTGTTGATGCCAAAAAGGGGGAAGAAGAGCCATGAAAACATGGAGGAAGATGTCACTCTTGAAGAAGTTGTTGCTGATGATGAAGAGAAAGAAGATGAAGAAAAGGAAGAAGAGTTCATTACTTCTGAAAAATCAACTGAGAAAAAGGATGATAAAGACAAGGATGGTACATCAGGTGCCATACCTTCTGATACAAAAATGGGTGAAGCAGATGATGCTGCTGGTAAATCTGATCCTCTACCTCCCCAACCTGAAAATCAAGAGCAATC
Organism: Leonotis leonurus; assembly: GCA_026898415.1. Lineage (NCBI taxonomy): Eukaryota > Viridiplantae > Streptophyta > Magnoliopsida > Lamiales > Lamiaceae > Leonotis > Leonotis leonurus. The sequence continues at coordinate 1,731,033 of JAPKLX010000034.1, read as the reverse complement.
GAAGGAATCCAGCAAGGATGCGGGTACAAATGTTGATGTCGTTGAGCCTGTGATTACTTCAACTATTGATAATCAATCCAACCAACCACCTGTAGTGATCATGAAGTTCCTAAATCTTAGGAACTTGTGAAGGATGCTACTGAAGAGAAGACAACCGATGCTCAAACTGAGAATCCAAAGTCTACGGATTCTAATGTTATTGGTGCTTCTACTGATGCTCCCATGATACTGAAGTCCAAACTTGTCACGTCCGCCCTTCACTAAGGATAGTAAAGTCGGGGAACCGTGACTAGGGAAGAGATTAAAGAAAACGGGGATAGAAATGGGGAACTGGAACAAGGATGAACCGAACAACATTCTCATAACTCATCAAATAATTCATTATACATGAATTTCATAAAAGGGCTTGAGTCTTAGGCTTAATACAATTCATCATAATATGAAAGAACTGGAGTCTCGATTTTAATACATAATGATCTCAAACTTGCAGCGGAAGACATTTGGATCGAAATAAGCTCTACATGTATGAAGACACGTAGAACCCCCAAGAGTCAACTACTAAGAGATCGACAAAAAGCCCGAACGCAACACTCCTCCTTCACCACCGCTCAACATGCACGTTTAGAAATACATGCAGGGCTGAGTACAAAAGTGTACTCAGTAGACACGTGCCAAAATCGCACACTTACAAATATAACTGTCAAGCCATTCTAAGTGATACATAGGGATTTTTTTCTCTAAAGCACCTATGTTCACAAAAACATTTCTTGAGAAAGTTCTAAGTTTGACTGATCGGTCCTAGTTCTTTGTAATCAACCAATTCTGAAGCTTCTTTGTGCCGGGGAAGTAGCCACTTCCCGCAGACACTCGACCGGTCAACATCTAGATGACTCACGGTCCTGTGTACACTAGTTCGAGTAGTATATCTAATCTACTGGGACCCGAATTCAATTATAAATATAGCAGATAGACATCATACGTAAATCAAAACATTTATGGCAAGACAGTGCTTTGAAAATATCTCGTTTCATTTGAAGACATGCACACATATTTTTATAGAGTAAGAAAAGCCTACTTGAATAGTCTCGACTGGTGGTGACTTCGCTCCCGGAACTCGAATCCGACCTTTCGTCGAAACCTTTAAATAAATCTCGAGTGAGAAATAGTTTCGAACATATCTAATATTCTCTAGGTGAATGAAATGTCATCCTTTACTATTTCGAGAATTATTCTCGAGTCTTAACTCGACTAATATTCGAGTATCTTAGTCTAAAGGTGTCGTTAAGTTCTTAAATCAACCTATGATTTATTACTTAATTTTATTTACTTACCCAAGTACATAATTGTTGGGTATAATCCATAGAGAAACTTCTACTAGAATTATTTTGATTCTTGGATCAAAATAATTAAGTTAATCTTATAGGTTATCAATAACCATAGTAATACACTCTAAGTATAATTTATAATTTAATCATTTATACGATTAAATTAAATAAATTGAATTTTCTAAATTCAATTAGAAAATCTCATCTTTAGACATAGTTCAATAATTTAATTCTTGGTACCTTAATTGAATAATTAACCCAATTATGATTAATTAATTAACTTTTAGTCCATTTGTAATTTATCAAGTCCATTCTCTAATTATATTAAGTAGGCCCATTCAAATTATTAAATTGAGCCCACTTAAATATAATTTCGGCCCATACATAGATCAATTAACTTAGCCCATCTGATAACTTTCTCAACCCATCTCCATTAATTAGATTTGGGCCAAGTTAACTAATTTAATTGGTCCATCAGTTTTAATCCACTTTTGGCCCATTCGAATTTAATTAGTCTAACCTATAGATCCAATTTATTGTTCCAACTAGTTTATTTCTGAAACCCAATAGAATAATGGTTTGGCCCGTCAACCCGGCCCGTGACCCGGTCCGAATTCTAGACCATTCTAACTCTAACTTAACCCTAATTCATTCTACTTCTCCCAACCTACACATCGTCTCTCTCTCTCTCTCTCTCTGCCTTCACGTCGCCGTTCCTTCTTTATTCCCGTTCCCGGCGATGCTGCTCCCTCAGCATCGCCTTCTCTCGTCGATGCTGTCCTTCATTCGGTGCTAATTTCCTACACCTCGAATCCATTCTCAGCGCAAGGAGCAGTGGTCGTGGCGGATTCTGCTACCTCTTGTGCGACGGAGGCGAGGCCTGCTCTGGTCCTGGCGCTCACCCTTCAACTTCACAGTAAGAATTTCGCCCGTGCTCGATCGTCCAGACCCAAGGTAAGGTCTTATTTCCCCCTTTTTTATATATATATATATATATGAAATTTCCTTAGCTTACATCATAATCTTTCTGGGCAATCCCTTTACAATTCCTTTAGGTTTGAAATTTCTGCTTAAAATTTTTCTAACTTGGTCTCTTCTGTCTCTTGTCCCTCTTGGTTGGGTGGCTGGTCGTCGGAGCTCCTCCCGGAGCCCTGCTCTTTCCGCTTTCCTCGACGGGAAAGCTCGGCGGCAGCTCGCTGGTTGCCGTCACCCTTCAGGTAGACCCAGCCTCCCTCCTTTATTTCTTTTGCAGCTTGGGTGTTTTAATATGGGTTTAGGTAGTTCTAAATTTTATTATTGAAACTTCTGTGATTTGTGAGTTGATTTCAAAATCTGGATTTGCCTTCTAACTCATGCTTAGGTTCTTGATTTAAATACCTAAACCTTAAGCTTATGTTATGAATCTGGAAATATAATTATAGTTTTGTGTGATGTTGGTGATTGAAGGCTAAAGGCATTAAGAGAGTTCTAATTGGATTAGCTTTGATAATGTATTATTTAGACTTAGATTCTGGTCTATTAAACTGTAGTATTATGCATATATAAGGACTACTTTATATAGTCCTAAGTTCTCTACAGTTCTGAAAATGCTAAAGTTCTAGATTGATGAATGTTCAGTTATGTTATTCAAGTATTTATACAGTAGAGCAATTGTTTCTTCTAAGATTAAGGCACAGTTTGGCTAGGCCTATGTTTTGGGGTTATAAGCTATAGTTTTGTACGTAATATGTAAACCTATATTCATTTACAGAATACGATTCACGTTATTCATTTATGAAATTATAACTAAGTATATTCTAATATATGTCTCTGGGTTTCTGTCTAACAACTTCTAAGTTCACATGTGGCCTAAGAATTTATTTGAGCATGTTCATTACCTTATAATTTCTAAAGTTTCGACATGAGGAAAACAGATCTACGTTCTGGACATGAATATATATTGTGATGTGTTTCATGCTTTCTGTATGAACTATCATTCTAAGTTCAAGAATCTGATCTAGATTATAGGTTATAAAGTTTCAGTCCAAGAATTACACTAAGAGTTGGAGTTCAAGTCTTAATTACCTTAAGCACTCTTGTTTCTTGACTGAACTTACTGTAGACTTCTGCTTGAACCTCTCCTTCTATGATTCCTTCGAAAGATTTAAGTGTCTGGTTGGTTGCTGGAATTTCTTATTTGTGAGGAGGGTTTGGTATTTATAGGGGAAAAACTAACTAAGGTGGTGAGTCAAGTCTCTTTCTTGGAGATGCAAATCTGATTCTAATGACTAACGTTTCTTTTGTTTTATGTTGCAGGTTTGCAAGGTGGCATGATAGTGCTTAGATCAACTTTGGAGCTTTCCTCCCCCTGCCTTCCTCTTTGCCGAGAGTTGCTGAGGCAGCAGTCCCTATTTCTTCTTTTCCTTCTTTCACTATTTGGGCTTGTACTTATTTGAGACTTCTTGTCGTTTTGTTACGTATTTGGAAATTTCTCTGCAGAGTTCTCATTCCTATTTTGTTGTATAAAGGTTGCTCTCTTGAATCAAGGCCTTTGCCTAGCCACTGTACATTCTCATTTTAGCTTGTACTATAGTCTATCTCTTGTCTTTATTTATGGATTTGAGACCTTCACGCAACTGTCATCTCTTTCCAACCTTGTGTCCTTTATATTTTTGTCTCATAGCATGAACCAAAATTTATATCCATTAATCGACATATATGTAAGTATTAAACTCTACTTGTCATCTCTCCAACGTTCACTACTCTATTATCTAATAATAATAGGCCAATCATTTATAGTTAGTGCAGCTGACTCGGGTTTAATTACTCGGATAAGTTTCATTTGCACTAGTTGCAAGAATATTGATTACTTCGAATCAACCTTACTAATCTCGGTCTGATAATTCAATTTACAAGAACATCTAATCCGAACAATTTACTAATTTAATCGGGGTTAAAAGAGCGGGGCATTACAAAACTGAAGCTCTTAGTTATGAGAATCCATCTTCTATGCCTAAAGGGAAAAGAGTTCTATCTCCTATCAATGAAGAAGAAGAGATGGATGAAGAACATCTTTATGAAGGAGAAATGAGCCCTGAAGGAGATGAGGCTACTACTCAAGAAAAGATGAAGAAACTGAAGGAAGTACATGATGCCAAGTTGCAAGCTTACATAGATACTGATACTAAACGAGCTGCAAACTATATGCCCTCAGGCTTCAAGGAAAGAAGAAAATGACTACTCAGACTGATCATCCCACTCGTGCACATACTGACATATGGGTTCGCCCTAACCTGAGTGATGAGTGGGAAGAGATCAATGATGATTTCATGAAGATGCTTGATCACTGGACGATCTATGGTGTCTCATGAGAGACTGATTGTGACAAGCTATTTTCAAGCTTTTTGGATGACTACCCTGATTCAGATTTCATTAAACTTATCAGAGAGGATGCTACGAAATCTAAAGTCACTGTCACTGCACCTCCAAGGAAGTCATGGGAAAGACCTACGCTGCTAGGAAATGTTTACTCAGACAAGAGACCTATTGAATCTAACGTTATCATTGCTGCTTAGGTTGTAGGTCATGCTCCCAATCTGGAAGGATCCTATGGAACAATCAAAAATGCTACTTATCTGATGTTCAATGCTATGTCACTTGAAGTTCAGAAGAAGCTGGTTTTAAAAAATCGCGATGAAAAACAATCATCTACCTCAAAGTTTCTTTATGCCACATTGTATTTCATTCTTCCTTATCTGAATTTTCTCCATGTACTGAAATGTTGTGATGAATGAAATATATTTTTGCCCTTCCATTGATCTCAACCTGAAGACAATACTCTAGTTGTCCAGGCTCTGATTATTTTTTTTGGTTTGCCATTAACTGTTTAACTAACCCATCTTATCTTATAGATTAGGTGTTCTCCAATTTAGGGGGAATTCTTTATCCAAGATAGATGTTTTCAGGATAGGTTTTGGCATCATCAAAAAGGGGGAAATTGTTGGAAAATATTTATAAAGGTTTTGATTCAGATTCCAAAACCTCTCGTGAAAGATGTATTAAATCCAAAACTGAAAGACTAGTCTTTAGTATTATTCTCGAATTCACTTGTTAAGGAGTTCAGTTTACAGGTACAAATAACCTGAAGAGCCCAAGACTGAAGTTAAGTCACCAGAATTGAAGTTGTACAAAACTCTGTTAAGAAGTCAAGACTGGGGGACAACTTCTGAATTACTGTCCTGAAGTATCAAGACTCAGAGAATGTTGAAGCATGAAGAGTTCGTTATCTGAAGTTCTGCACTGAGGTTCAAGTCATTAGAAGCTATCTACTGAGTGGATTAACTACTTTCATAGGGCTTTCCATTTTTGGAAAAGATCTCAATAGGTGAAGCAAATCTTATTTGCAGACACCAAAAATGGTAAGAAGGACGACGACTCCAACAAGAAGAAATTCAAATGCTACGTATGAAGCTCTCTCTCACAACGGATATATTCTTGAGAGTGCTCTATAAATACCCCGACTCTTCGAACGCTTCACCTACCGATTACCAAGTTATCATACATTCAATCACTCTATCGCTCTCAAGCTTTCTTCTACACTCAAGCTTTCAGGTTAGAACACTCAACTCCCACTGTAAACCTCATAATGTGTTCTTTAGTAGCGATACAAATTGTAACCGAAGAATAGATCTAGCTAAGACTTAATCTTTAGCTGGAATTGATCAGACTTGTTTGTTCATCTAACCTTTAAGGTTGATCACTGTAAGACACCACTTCATTTAGTTGGAAACCCTTGACTCACATCGAGACTCATGGACGTAAAAGTTTTTATCTCCGAACCACACAAACCAAACTCTGTGTCTTATCTATTTACTTTCAGTATTCATTTCTCTCTAACACAAATATTGCATAAACTGAATATTGATTAAGTGTAAACTTGAACATTAACATTAAGATTTCTGATAAAAGAGTAAGCTTCTAAAACCACCACTTCCGCACTGCAATACTTAAGATATTAGTCCATCAGTCAAACACTAAGTGTAGACTGAATGATTGTTATCTAAAATCACACTCTAAACTGAAGCTACCTCCCTTGAAATCTGAACTTACACTGAAAAATCTTTCTTAATCTGAAAAAAGTTTAAACTGGTGTATTCTTCCCCCTCTCAGTAAACTCATTTGGGGACCAACACTTTTTCTCTCAGCTAGCAATTAATTATACAAATAATATATGTACCATTACACTACAAAAAAAAAAATTATTTAGCAACGAAATTTTTTCGTTACTAAAAATGTTATTAACGGATTTATCCATATATAGTAATATCGATGGTAGCTAAAAAAAATTTAACAACGGAATATATTATGTTCTATACAACAATGGAATTGTAACGGAATTTCCGTCTTAAAATGGTTTTTTCAATTTTAGTAACGGAATTGTAACGAAAAATTCTGTTACTAAATTTTAATAACAGATTATTCCATCACTAATTCTGTTACTAAAAATTGAACAACAATTCCATAACTATTTCGTTGTCCGTAACATTTAAAAACAGAAAAAAAAAAAATCGTCGCTATTCCGTTACTATAAATTCCTTTTTTTTGTAGTGTTAAATTAATTTGAAAAATATTTAATATCTGAAATGAAACTGGAAATACATACAATATACAAATAAATTAAGAAAACAAAAAAAGGAACAGCTTGCAAGCTAGGCTGTAAAGATTTGGCAACAACAAACATGAAACATGAAACATGAACAACAGCAGAAGAGAAGCTGATCCACCTTTTCAGGCTTCTAAAGAATGACCCTTTATTCCTTTAATATAATATAAATATAATACACCCACCGCTTTCAATCAACACATTTAGATTTCGTCCCACAATTTTACTGCAGCACCAATTTTGGTCATTCCAAAATATGTATACGTATAATTTATTCAAAGATAATTTAAATGTTAGAAATTCAGTACCTAGCTAGTTACTATTTAATTTCACAATGAATGTTGTAAACAATGAATGTTGTAATTAAATCATTATATATATGACCAACTACCAATCGAAAAAGGTCAACAACACACATTTATATATAAAAGTTTGGTACAGGAATTAAATTTAATATATAGGGATGGTGTCTATTTATTTCAAATCAAATGCTAGCTAGCTCCATCTATATATACACACGAAAAGCTTGTGTTGAATTCTATTTGAGGAGTAGTACATTTTTCTTATTTCGCTATTTTTTTTAGTAAAATTAATATACATCATTACCTAACTTACATTGTTTGATAATCTCAATATTAGTAATGAAAGTGAGAAAGAAGAAATTATATAGTGAATTAAGGAGAAATGAATTGTAGGTGTAGTGTAGGGGATTAATTAGTTGTTTCCAACTTGCCATGCTAATTGTGTTGTACCTTGTCCTCTTAATTAGTGGTTGTACCATGCATGCATGTTTGTCAATTAATCAGCCTAAGTTTTGCATGGCTAAACCACGTCCACGACTATAACTATATTATATGTCACACGTGTCTATTTATAAACTATTATTATCTTTAAATTCCACTTCTAATATTTATATATTTATATATATGTACGTAGTGTACTCATCGGTCTTCAATTTTACACGTCCACCAAGATGATCCTATGTGTCACGTGTCTAATTTAGCTTTAATTAGCTTTAAAATCGACTTCAAATATAGATCTACAACATTACTATATATACATACATATTAAATATTCATCGTCTCGTCAATTTAAGATTTTTTGAAAAGGTTAAAAACAATGCACTTCCAATAAAAACACTTTTATGTCGAAAAAAAACAAAGGAAACCAATTATAATTGTAAGATATTTGTATATACATGGTATGGATTACCAAAACTCAGTATATATGAAGATTCTCTCAGTAGATCAGATCTCCTTTATGAGACTATAAAACTATATATAAAATATAACTGTATCAAAATTCAATAACAATATAACAAAAAAGCTGCAAATTATGTTAGAAATACATTTGCTCTATAGTTTTTGTAGTACGATATTCAAAATAAATTAATATGCAGCACATTTAGCAAGCCCATTATAATCTCACTGCATCTTAGCTTTTAGGAATTAGTTTTTATTTTTCTTTAATTTAAAGAAAATATTTTGGGTATTAATTGAATGAAATCTGTTTGAAAGCAATTGTGGCCTAACAAATCCTTCCTCGTGGTCCTCTTCCTCTCTTTCTCACACACATACATTAATTGGCCTATTCATTGTACCTGCATGTGTGTTTTACTTTTACATATGTGTGTGTGTGTGTGATGATTTTGTATATCGTGGGAGAATTGACTTCACTTCACCATGATTTCTGGAAAATAAATTGAGAATCTTTACTTTAGTGAACCTAAAAGCTGGTAATAACATTAATTCGACGACATATATATCCTTACTAGCTTCTTGTATCAACATAGGGCAGTCTGAATATATTTTGGTTCAGACATGCAGAGTCTTGATTGGTTATACTTATACAATGTAGATAGATAGTCACATGTTGTATGATATATCATATATATAACTATATATATACCTAAACTTGATCAATCACAAAAATTTGGGTGATTAATTAAGGAGAGCTATGATTCATTAATTCAACTAAAATTCTTAATTTTTTTCTTAATTTAAACCACAGTTTAGTTCAATATTATTGAATTCCCCTCAAGTATGAAATGCATAATTACACTAATTGTGACAAATTAAAATTTTCAATGAGGTAGATCGAAGATGTTTATGTCCAAAATCAGATTTGCTTAGAGCACGCCTGAGTAAAGGCAAAGTTACTATGTTATGTGTGCAATAATAGATTTCAAATGCATGAGTTAGGAATGATTGGATTTTTTTCTTTTACTCTCTTCAATTTATAAAAACATGCATCGTTTGATCCGATGTGGATTTTAATAAAATATAGTTGACTCGATTGATAATGGATTATAAGACTCATAACAAAATGTTATTAAGTTTTTAAATATAATTAATTTGAATGACATTGAAGATTGTGAACTATAAAAAATGTTATTGAGTTAACATATGATTGATTTGAATGGTAATGAAGATTGAGACCCAAAATATATATTATTAAAAGATAAAATAATGTCCAAAAATAAAATATGCATGTTTTTGTGAATTGGACCACAACCACAAAATGTATATACGTATATGTTTTGAAAATTGTGTGGGGCAGCATTTTTTTTCTTTATTGATTGATGGGTAACAAACAATTTAATTCTGAAGATCCATAGCAATTTGTTTCAAGAATATGTCATTTTCGTATTGTTGAAGGACATATTAGCAAAAACACCATCTAATCTTAGCAATATATAGACAAATAGTAAATGAAACAAATTGTCGTTTACTAATTTAATAGAGGTTCAACCATGATTCACCCTAACAAGCCCAAATAATACACCTACCTAATTTAATCTTGACACGTGGTTTATATCAACCATCATAATTAACAAACAACCTTATAAAACTACAAAAACATTTGGTAGTAAAAATTGCAGAATTTATGTTAAATAGTGATGCTAAATAGCTGTCTCTATCGGAAAAAAATATATACCTTTAATTAATTTGTTGTGGAAGCTGCCTATAATATGTTTCTAGTAGTTTCACTCATCATCATCACCTTTTGATTATCCTCAAATTCTTGCATATCTAGATTTGGACCACAATTATCTTGCCCTAAAATGTTAGTTCACGAGGGGCTGACCCTTTCTCTCTTTTGTCCCACTCCCACCATTCTTCAAAAAGTTATTTGTTTTTTAAGAAAAAGGGTCGTCAAAATTAATAAATATTTTTATTATATCATCATTCGTTTTGTTTATTTTTAAATCAAATAGAGTCATGGATTTACAATTTAAGTATGTTTTTCATTAATCACAACTAAGATAACGAATTTGATCTTTGATCAGTTATTAATTAAATCAAACATCAGTACATGAACCTAGCTAGCTAGTAGCTCTTAACATTAGACAATTTCAGAAGCTTTTGTCGACATACAATAATTAAATGTATCAGCAGACTCAATTAAAAAAATAATTAAATATTTAAAAGTGGTGGAATCTAGTAATTAATTTTTACTCCCTTTTTAACTTTGTTAGTTTATACTAATTGTTACAACGGAACATATTCTAATTATAATCATTGTTAGTTGTATTTTGGATTATTTCATTATTGTTGATATGTTTTTAAAAAATAAAATAAAAAATTAAAACTTAAAATTCAACCAACCTAGTATTTTTCTTACATTCTTAATTTACGTGTTTGAAATAAAATAAAAAACAATTAACAGCGCATGACATTTTTAGGTTGACAAAAAATGGAAAGCAAACTTATGGCGTCAGAAAATTTCGAGATTTAGCTACGATCTGACGTGGACATGTGGGGCTGACTCTTCCGGTTTGTGAAGAGACGTAATTATATAATAAATTAATAAATAGAGAGAGAGAGGGATAAAATAAAATAAAAGCGAAAAAGTTAAGAAAAGAATATTTGTTTGAGCCCCAGCCCATACTTTGCCCCATTCCATCAAAAACAAAACCTTATAAATATGAAATACTACTATATATTTAATTTTTTAAATATAAAATCTGATGCCCATTGCAGAAGCGAGCAGCGGTCACGTGCGTCGGTGTGACTCCCCATTATTATTTTATATTTTGTAATTTTTATTTCTGACTTTAATGTTTGGAAAATAATATTCTATCCTTGCTTTTTAGCTGCGTCAAGGCGCTCGATGCCAAGATTTAATTACTCATCCCGTCCTAACTAATATAAACCGCATTCTTTTTTAAACCATCTTAATTAAGTTGGGATATTTTTTCTCAGTACACATTTTTATACATATAATTTTAAATAATATAATACTTCTATATCACTACTTCATACTATTTTTCAACTTTCCTAAAAAAATGTGGTAAAAAATAACACCACATCTTAATAAGGACGGAGGAAGTAAAATATTATATTTTTATAAAATTAAAAATTAATATTTAAAAAATATTTTTTAATGAAAGATCTAATAATAAAACTTAATTATTTTGAACGGGGTAAAATATTAAATAATTTTAAGTGGGATATCTTTTTGACTGGTGACTAGGTAGCGAATCTGATATGAGTCAATGTTGTGTACTTGTTACATAACCTTTCCTTCAAATTCATTTTTTTAATCTCATTTAAGTAATGATTTTATCTAAATAATTTCTACCAAGGTAATCGATGGAACTTATCTTTCAAACGTCGCTGTAAATTTAATAATTTATTCAAAAGTATGTACATTATAACTGTTTGCAGATAACTTCTAAATAAATCTGGTAGAACACATGCAGATGTTGTGATATAGTGTGATAAAAGAATAAAAATAGTACAAAATAAAATAAAGCGTAAGGAAATGAAAAGTGGAATAATTTGCATGAGATGGAATCTTAGTGAATCAGCTATAATATCTAACAGCAGAAACCTAATTAAGTAATTAGGTGAGTTAGGTTAGTTTGTACGTGGTAATATTAATTAATATATATATGAGGGAGGAATCTAGTCCACTCATTTCCACTTCTTTAATCATGTATACCAATTTCTCTACGTACCCTTCATCTTCATGCATTGCATTTGAACTATGTTTCACCAAAATATGTACAATATTTTTATTACATTAATGATATATGTACAATATCTAATATTACATGTAACTCCAAAAATAATATAATTAGCTCGAATCCGTATCACCAAAATATCAGTTTATGTAAGGAGTGATATATTTCCTTTTCAATATATATATAATTAAGTTTTACTGTACTTATAATTAGTCTTATTTTACAATGACCACAATAGGTTTGCAAATTAAATCTAAAAGGTATATTTGAGCAGTGATATAGACATTTCACTGTTAATATATGTCCAGTTGACATTAAATATATATTGATTGATTCCTAACGAGATGGGATCCTATACATGTAACACAATTGTGTTCCACGTCTTATGTCAACAATTAAATTTATCATTTTAATTAATTATTTTTAGAATTAAAAAATTTATTATCATATTATGAATCATAATTAACATTTATTTAAAAAATCAAAATTTTTAAACATCGTATACCCTATTTTTGAATTTATGAACCCTAAAAATCAATTAAAAAGGATATTAAATATTTAAAAATAATTATAAACTCTATTTGGAGTGGAATGAACCCTAATATTATGTATAAAATTAAACTTAAATATATAAAAATAAAATTAAAAAACAAATTAAAATTTAATAATAAGACATGGAACGTGGAACACAAACGTGGGATATATAATCCAATTCCTAACCAACCAATTTTTATATAACTATAAATTTATAAGATAAGTAACCATAAATCATCGCACTATTTTATTAACACAAAATAATGTAATAATATCTAGGGATCGATAAACGAAAATATAATAATTAATTAATATAAATATCTCACTATTAGTTAAGGGCGAATTTCATTATTAGCTATTTTAAAACGGGAGGATGTATTGGATTAAGATTTCAAATGATTTTTTAAGCTGAAAGAGTCCTGCAGATTTATGTAAGACTTTGTGGATTTTGTAGAACTTCATGGATTAACGTTGAATTTTGGTTTTTATTAACGTCTTGTCCTCTTGCTATACTAGTTCTCCACATATAAAAAATAGCATTCATCCACATATTCATAGTTATACTAGTCATCCAAGCATTAACGTCTTCTCGTTCTTGCTCTTGAGTTTGAATAATAAGCTCAAAATTTTGGTTTTCATTAAGTCGTAATGTTGAAGATGAATACTAGTCCTACAAGCATTAGCTATTTATGTATTTACAAATTAACCTATTTAAAAACAAAAGTCATGTCTATCAACAATTGAGAAGACTATAATTAAATATATAGATTGAAGATTATGCAATTAAATTAAAAGGAGAAAATTAACATGAGCAGCCTGGAACTTGAGCATTAAAATCTCACAAAATTAAATACATATACACATAAAAATGTGTATGTTTTATTCTCTTTTTTCATATATCATTAAAATCTCACAAAATTATAAGGAAATTGAGAGTGAATTAGCAAAAGCAAACTTTACACTAACCATCAACATGCATAGGCTGAAGTGAAGCCAAAACCCTTAATTTCAAACTCAATTCACACAAGCATACTCACACACAAAACTCTATCTCTCTCTTTCTCTCCTAACCCATAATCAAAATCCAGCAAACTCATGCATTATTTCTTCATACAAATCACGTAGAAATAAGATGCGAAATTATCCAAAGAAAATCGACACATTTGATAATCTTAAGATTCTATAAATAGCAAAAATGTGCAGCTTAAAACTCACACCAAAGCAAGATAAACGAGATCCATAAAATTATACTTCACACACTTTTATTTTTATAATACTCTATATATTGAGAGATTGAGAAGAACAACAATAGTCTCGATGGAAAGGAAAGAGGTAAGAAGGAAGAGAATAAATGTATAGTAAGTTTTCATTGGAGTGAAATCCTTAATAATATATTTGTAGGCGTCTGGACAAGAATCCTCTAAAATCTCATGAATTTGGATCGGATTGTTGGTATATATAACTATCGCTAAAAAAGTCCATCAAAATCCATCTAACACAACAATCCTTTAAAATCTGTATATTTTTGAAATCAATGGATTCTTTTTAAATAGTAAAAAGTCTTGAATGAATACCAATGGATTTCACTGTACTCTTTAAAAAATCTTTAAAATCCAGATTGAATATCAGTGGATTGTTTTTAAGTGGCATAAAATCTTTATTGAACAAGAGCAGATTTTTAATATGCTTGTGTATATGAAAATTTTATAGCTTAACGGGTAATACCCGCCCTGACCCCATCCCAATTTAAACAGGTAACGGGGCCGGTATGAGGATGAAATCATGAAACGGGTATGGGGGCGGGAAAGCAAAACCTGCCCCAAACCCGCCTCGTTGTCATTCCTAAAAAAGTCTTTTAAAATGCTGTGAAATCCTAAACAAATACACCCCGTAAAAATCTAAATACTAACCATGCACATAATAATGCTAAAAAACTAACCACTATCCTTATAATACTCTTGATTTATATTAATAAAAATAAAATAATAAATTCCCCCCCATGAAAGAGATCATCAGAAAGTTGGGGATGATAGTTACTCCCTCCGTCCCTTAAAGAGTGCCCTTTAAGAATAAAATTGGTGTCCCTTAAAGAGTGTCCCCTAACATATTTCAATACATAAATAATTATAGGATTCCAAAATTGCCCTTCACCTCAATAGCAACAAAAAGTTAATACTTGTACTCATGGTTCTGACATTACATAAACTTTTCAAATTCCTTTTTGCTTTCTTTTACAAAATGACGTCCCATATTTGAAGCATTAACATCAATACTTTAATACTCAGATTTATCACACAGTTTTGAAGCTTCAAGATGGCAGAAATTCTGAAGGAAGAGCAAGGAAGAGTCGAAGATGACAAAGATGCAAAAATCAAAATAAAACACCATTTTCCCTTCGATCTTAATCTACCACCTGATCGTCAATTTGATTTAAACACCATTCCCGATGATGAAGGAGAACTCACTAAAGAAGAGAGATGGGAAATGTTCGTTCGTCACACTATTAGGATTTGGCTTCCCATGTTCAATTAAACTCATTTGTTGTTTTGATTTTAGGGTTGCTGTGATATTATGGTGCAATAGTTGTAGTTATTGATATGATCTTTATGTGTTTTTTGGAGCTATATATGTGAAGCTTATTTAGGTATGTTATGCATCTAGACTCAAACAAATCTTCTGGATTTCTATGCACATTCTAATCATATTGAAGTTAGCAGCAAAATTTGTATAAAATTAAAAGTATTTTTCCATGATTTTCCTTTTCTCGCTCTTCCTTATGTATGTGTGTGTGGTAGTGCTCGAGGAGGATGTGTGTACGCTGAGAATGTTATTGGTATTGACGACTTCGAGTGATTTGCTCGACAGAGGGGAGAGGTTACTGTTGTCGACCACTACGATGGTGATCGATTGCCGACGGTTGATGGTGGTGGCTAGGTTGGTTTGAGTGAGGTAGTTGTTATAGTTGCTGAAATTTGGGAGTTTGTAGAGGATTTGGGTGATGTCAAAGCTATTGGGAGTGTGGATTAAGAGAAAATGAGAGGAGAGAAGAGAAAGGGTGTCACTCATTCTCATGATTTATATTTGTGTTGCTTGATTTTTGTTTTCAAATAGAGATAGAGATGAGTTAATTGTGGAGGTGGTGAGTGATTTTATATGAGATAATTAGTGTTTCAGCTCTTACACTTGTAATTTTGAATTAGAACTTCAACTATAAGATAATAGGAGAAGAAAGTATGGTTTGAACTAGTATAATAAGCATACAAAGAACACTTGTATTTGCATGTGTACACAAATAGTTCAGTTTCAAATCTTAAAGGGCTTGAGGTCATGCCTTAGTGCAGCCTCGTGAAGCTTCCATCCTTCAAGAAAATGTACAAATCCTCTTACATGGCAAGCATGCACCACATCTCTTCCCATTGTATTTTTCAAACAAAGTTCAATTTAAACTTCAATGTGTTAATACAGTAGCAAAAGTTTATAACACATTGCATTGCAAGTCATTTAGATTACAAACTCCTAATCCACTTTATGATAGGATGATAGTGCATTGTTAATCCTCATCTACTTTACAATAATGATCTCCACTTTACAAGTGTTCATCTGCGGATAGTACTCTCGGCATTGCTGCGCCCACAACAGGGTCCGTTTCGGCCTTCTTCGTCTCGTCTTTCTTGGGCTCTTCTTTCTTCTCCCTATTCTTTCTTTCCCTCCTCTTTTTCACAACCACAGAAACCTTAATTTCAAATAAATAAATATACAAAAATCATATATTTATAGAAAAAGATTAGTGTCACAATCACATATTAATTCATTATACTTCACTGCAATTTCAAATAAATAAATATACAAAAAAAAAATCATATATTTATAGAAAAAGATTGGTGTCACAATCACATATTAATTCTTTATACTTCAGTGCAGTAAACATAACAAAAAATATATTACTACCCATTACTCTTATAAGCAGAGAAAAAAAAGTGCAAGATCTAGTGTTTACACTAACAAAGCTATGACATTTATTGAAACAAAGCTTTGAAGGATCCGAAAACAAACGGAGAATGTAGTGCGGACATAACATGAACAACGTGTGCAAGAAACACAAAATTGGCTACTCTGCTCTCTGAAACAATATCATTTTGTACCAAGCTAGATTTTATAAAAACGAGCTAAATAGAAGATGAACAAGATAAAAATGGATTGCATAACTTAGTCTTTCTTCTTCTGCATATTTTTCTTTTTACCTTCTTCTACAATTTGCAGCCTACCAAGATTTAAACATACAAGATACTTTAATAAGCACAAACAAAACTAACAAGCAAGAAGTAGCAATACAAAAAATATGCAAATTCTCCTTATGTATTAATATGCCTAACTACATCATTAACCAAATTTAGATCACACTTCAGATTCAATGGAAGGCGTTGTTCTCTCTCCATAATCCCTTTCTTCAAATGAGGTATTTTGTATTGATTAGATCCTCCGACTTTCATGATCTCAATCATACATGACTGTAGCGTACAAAAAATTCGATTGGACATGATCGGTGAATATTCTTCAAATGCCTTTACCACCACATCAACAAGCTCAACAATGGATTTAGGATGTTGCTTATACTGAATTGCTTGAATGGCACGAAAAAAGCCGAAATCCAATACATTCAAGTCTGGAGAATTAGGAGGTTGACATATGAGCCGAATATCAAAAACATCTTATTTAGCCGCTTCACAAAATTGGCTATCACTAGGATCAATGTGTGTCGGAGCATTATCTTGCTGAATGTATATTGTGTTATGCATGTCTTCTCTTGGCCACCTAGCACGAATAGCTGGAAGAACTTTTTCAATAATATAAGATCTCACTACATCTTTATTTATCGATACGATTGACTTCATCTCTAATGTCCCCGCAGCCCGATTAACACTACTTCTTTGAGCCACTACATGGTTTACTAAAGGAAAACAACCAATTTTCCCATCAAAAGTACAGTTTCTATTTTGATCCATCCTTGGACGAGCAATTGCGGCCAAAAACATTACTTTACCAATGAAATTTATACTCTTGCATGTCCGCAATGGTTCATCTTCAACTTGAGAAAGATAATAATGTTCTGTCCTTTTTGTCATGTTAAACCACTTCTCATCTATAAAAACAATATCAAACATACCTTTAAAAATTGGATCATGAAGCACAGATCTCGGATCAAGCATAGATAAACACCATTTTAGCCTCGCCTTCTTGTTTCTTTCCATCAACGTTGGCTTTATGCTATTCGTATGCCTTCTAATTTCCCCCGACTTAATGAGATTTTCAATGGTATGTTTTCCGAAACCTGTCGCTGCGGCTAAATCCCTGTACGTAGTTCTTTTTGATAAAGGTATAACCATTATGCAATTTGAATCGAAAGCGACTCTCTTACGTCCACAATTTCTTGGCTTTCGACTACAAACATCAACAGCTTCATTACGTAGTATACAATCTTTCCCCTGCTTCCAAATCCGTCGAACTGTCCTTACGTTAACTGAAAATAACTCAGCCACATCTTTAGTTATACCCCGATGTAATACCGATGATTTAGTTCGGGCTAACACAGCTTCAAATATTTTCTTGCGTAAATCATTGGAGATGTTTGGCTTACTATTATTCCTAATTGTCACACCTTGCAAATAAATAAAAAATTTTGAAGTTAAGAGAATACAAGAATGTAAAAAACATGACAAAATAAATTGTTACAAAGGAAAGACAAAGGATGATAACAAACCAATACATGCATTCTCATTTTGATTTTCTTCTCCAAAGTTAATATTTGCACTTGATAATCCAACCATGTCACCATGTCACCATGCCTCATAACTTCTTCTTGAAAACCATCAAGACTAGATATAGAATCATTTGTTGGCTCAAAGTTGAGATGAAAGTTAAAAGAGTTTGGATTCATTTTGCTTTGTTCATAAAATTACAAATGTGATTTATGATACCACTTTTATATAATTATTGAGAAATTTAAATTTAAATTTTTTAAATTTGGCGCTAAGAAAATTTGAAAGATTTAAAAAATTAATTCTACTATTGAAAAAAAGAACTAACGTAGTAAAAAGGATTTGCAATCATCATTTTTTTCTCCAAATGTGTAGAAGGTGAGGGGTTATGCATTGGAGTAAGAGTTTGAATTTTTTGTTCTTTTCTAGAAGATGAGGGGTCATGCATAAACAAAAACAATAATTAAGGGTATAAGGGTAAAATTACCCACTTCCTTGGTATACGACTTTTGGCGGCTCGGGACACTTATTCGGGGACGGAGGGAGTATCTACAAAATGACACTAATTTCTATAACATAAAATATTAGTTGCTATATTATTATTTTTTGTGCTTACAATATAAAAGTTGCTGATTTAGCCTATTTCCACATTATTTAAATAGTAGAATGTGTGATGATTTTTAATAGCTAATTAATACAAATAAATTTGGAAATAAAATAATCAAATCAAATGATAGAGAACGAATTTCAGGACATGCATAGACATTAAATCAATCAATCAATCAATGTAATTCACCTATATATTAACTACAATTACCAATTTAAATCTATTTAGTATGAATATTCACTGAAATAATCATATATTGTTCATAAAAATGAGATTTCATGATTATTGATTAGTACACAGTCTATCAGCATAAATTATCAAAAACTAAAATACTAACTTCCAAAAGTGCGATTCAAATTTTTTCTTACAATTCACCTATCTCTGTTAGATCTCAAGGCGATATCTATAATATTTTTGAAGAAATTGATTGTGAAATCAATTTGGACTAGACATCGAAAACACAAATGACATGCAATAATAGTGATTAGGTATTAAAATTTGAGAGTTAAAACCAAGAAACATAAACAATAAATTAGAAGAAAATTAGAAATAATATTAAAAATTCATAAAATCATGAGATATGTGTTACAAAACCCAAATACATGACATTTAGTTACTCATAATAAAAACAATATTGAAATAACAAAAGTCACCTTGTTGCAGAATAAAGATCTTCGATTTTGAATCTCTGACCTTGAATTCCACCGAAAACACGGAAAGAAAAAAAGTAAATAATGCATAAAAAGTCTAATCTAAAAAACAGTCAAAAGTCCCTTAAACTATAGAAGAGTAAATATTTATAGGTAATGGTTTAGTAGGTAGGGGTGAACAAAATTTGTAAAAAACTGAAAAATCGAATCAAAACGATAAATTCTATTTTGAATTTGGTTTTACAAAAAAATTGATTTTTTTGTTTGATTTCGATTTTGATATAAAAAAAACCAAAATATCGAAATACATTATATAATAATTATTTATTTAATATTTTCAATTCAGTTTTTAGCCGAAATCGAACCTAAAATTTCAGTTCAATTTTGTTTCGGTTCGAACTTAATTCAAATTGATTTTGGTTTTAAAATTTTTGGTTCGATTTATTTTTCGGTTTCCTTTATTTTTTTCTATTCGGTTACCAAACCGAACTGCGCTCATCCCTACCGGTAGGGTAGGGATTACATAAAATAAAAGAAATAAAAAAATAAGGTAAATGTGCTAATATTTCGGTTGGGACCCGATCGCCGAAATGGTAGTGGCTAAATCGGCAATCGTCGTTTATGTAAAAATTGTGTAGAATGTCTCGCGATCAAAACGACAACCATTGAATTGGTAAAATTTGGGCAAAAACTTTGGCGACCACGAAACTTGGATCGCCGAAGTTGTGAAATTCAGGCAGGGGCGACGTCCCTTCTTGTCCTGTTTCTCCCTCAGACCTAACTCTTGCGTTAGTTCGTCTATTTATGCATCCTTACGACTATATTACCAAAATATATATATAAACGCCAAAAACAAACAAAACGAACCAAAAGGTAGGACTCATATTTATTTATTAATGGTCATTAACATGTTTAAGCAAACCTATAAGATTCCATACTTTTATTTAGAATATGTATAATGTCACAATTTATATAAAATACATAAATATTAATTAGGGTTAATTGTCTGTAAATTTAAAAACTTTTTGTGATTTTGGATTTTTCCTATGATATTTTATTTTGGCGAATTAATCCCTAAACTTGATGTTCCTTTTGATTTTTGCCACGAAATTAAATTAGTTCCAAATTAAATTTAATGTCACAATTTAAATTCCAACGTGACAATATTGAAAAACAAGTTGAATAAATTAGAAAAGAAATGAAATACACAATATCTCTAATTATAGTAGAAGATAGATAGATTGAAAACGAGAAAGATATAGAGAACAAGGAGGAGAGCGAGAAATCGAGTTAAATAGATTAAGGATTGCGAGAAATGACTATGCATTTTTAATAACACAATATCGTTACACATTTTATGAAATGATAGCGTTTTGAATTATAACACACATGTAATTTTTTAATTTATATAATTAATTAAAATACCACATAATTTTGTCAAAAAATTATATCATCATGCAAAAAAATCAAAAAAATATGAAATTTATGGATTAATTTACCAAAATAAAAAGTTATGAGAAAAACCAAAATTATAAAAAAAAATTGAATTTACGTGCCATTAACCAATATATTGCAGTGTGGACGGTGTGTGGAAATCTAGATGAGGTCATTTCCTCAAAGATGAATGAAGCTGATTTGTACATCACTTTTGATGTAATTTTGTGAAAATGGGAAACCATTTGAGCAAAACAATATTTTTCCTCAGTTGGTTTGAATACTTGACAATTTCCACAATTTCGGCTTTGTGTCTCCTAATTAAAAGACCTTTTCCTCATTAAAATCATTTTCATTTGCATGTTTTTGTGATATGTATAATAGTCTTCAACTTCATTACTTTGGGTGCATGATTTGGAATTCCACAACTGTGATTCTTCTTATTCTTCTATTTCTTTTTTCGATCCTCACCACTGCTCATAATATATGTACATGTGCGTACTGATATATACCCTAATACCCTATCCCTTTTATAATGATATATATACTACCCCTCGCTCTGTGAAAGATCTTGACATTTTGATCCGATACGAATTTTAATAATGTGTTTTGACTTTGTGTAAAAGTATATAATGAGTGTAGTTTGGGACCCACCGTATCTATTATTTTTAAATGATGTGTGTATTGAGTGGAGTTTGAGTTTGGCATGATTTATTATTTTTATTTGAGTTGTGTGTAAAAGTTGAGTGAGTTCACTCATTAAAAATGGAAAGTTTAAAATGTAAAGATGTTTTGTGGACGGACTAAAATGACAAATGCAAAGAACTTTTGTGGACAAGGGAATAGCATACAGTATGTACATTTTCAATATGTGTGCGCGCACACACACATATATATATAATACTCCATCTTTCCCAACTAAGATGAGTCGTATTCTGTTTTGGCCGTTCCAATTAAGATGAGTCATTTTTTTTGAGAACACCTTTATTCCACATACAAATTTAAATAATATATAGTATATTATTATCATCACTTTATACTTTAAACATACATTCAACATGCATTCCTTAACTACCGTGCTCAAAAAGTATGTCTCCTCTTAAATGGGATAAGGTAAAGTGTTATTTTTCAAGAAAATTAAAAATAAATATTCAATTGTATAATAGTTGGAGTATTTTTATATGAACTTTTCCTGTATATAAAACCATAACGGAAAAGTAGAGGAGAATGACACAAATTTATAAAAGTGGCGGCCGTTGCATATATATATATATATAGCACTCCTGCTTTCAGATACTTACATAGAAAAAAAGTTAGTTGGGTGCAATTTCATTTTTGACTTAATTAGGTATATTTTTATTAATATATCGTCACTTCATATGCACAACACTAACATTTGAGTCGACATATCCTAAATTTCATATATGTGCGGAAGGCATAAATCGTGTTTTGAGGTTGCTGTGCTGTGCACCTTATATCCAATCCATTCGCGACAACTACTTTTGCTAGCTGCTTTGCCTTTGTCCTAAACAAAACAACATTATTCGTGCCTGCAACTTCTTCAATAATAAAAATAAGACACTGCTAATTAATAATGTCCATATTAATTGCTTTATTCAATTTAGTCTCACTCTATAACTATATATCTATTGTGAGCTACGATAATAATTCAAATTATAACTATATTTAAACCAAGTTGTGAGTTAAATATTTATCTACAAATATTGTATCTAGAGCAGATAATGAACAAACGGAGCACTAAGTGGAATCCCTATGATCCTATCCAAAAGATTTAAAATTAAATAAGCTACTATATGTTAATTAAATAAGCAAGCACGCACATCACGTAGCAAAGACTTAGCAATCTAAGTCGTGACCTAGCTAAACCTACTCCATCACTATACATATGCGTGAAACAATATATATTATAAATTTAATTTAATTTCTCTCTATTAATTTGTAAATTAATTATTGCAAATGTACATAATTAAGCATGCTTATTTGTAGAGCAATTGTATATATCTTTTTTGATTTCTTTAAAAACTTATGTCCTAGTTAGAAATTAAATAATTAGTAAATAGCCCATGCCTTGCCGGCCATACATGATACATGTAGTAGGAATAAGAAAATATGCGAGTTACGTGAGAGCTGAGGTTACTTAATTTACGTGTTTTACACTTGTTTGCCTCTATGTATATATATTGAATTTAAAATAAATAAAAGTGAACAGTGGAGAAAGAAAAGAAAAAAGAAAAGAAAGTTAGGTTGAAGAAAATATGGAAGGTGGCAGGAGAAGCATGTGGGTGAGGCATGAATTGAAGGAAGGCACCCCCACCCCCCACCAGCATTTTAGCGCAAGACATGCTTATGTGCAGCACCACCACATATCTTTTTTTATTTTTATTTGACCATCATTATTAATTACATATATATATATATACGTGTATTATAAGTTGTATTAATTAAATTAGTATATTCGGCCTGCATGCCTCATCATGTGGTAGCACTATAGTCCGTCCATACTAGGGTTTGGATCACTACTACAATTGCAGTTTCACTATACAGATGCTTATGCTTGTGGCGGCTCCATTAATATAATTTATTTTCTCTCTTTTGGATTTTATATTTTTGGTGGATATATGATTAACAAACTAAATAAGAATATACCAACTATCATCTGCGGAATTGAAGTTTAGAAAGAATCTTGTATTCATCAAATATCGATGTTTAGGGATTTTTTTTTCTTTGTCCTAATTTTTACAGTCGTGGGGATTTTATATTCATGGCAATGGTTACGAAGTACTTGCAACAAGTTTCCTATTTATTTTTTTTTTGTATATAGTATACTCTATATGCAAAAGAGCACACAATAACTAAGTTACGAGGTAGCCTATTAAATTTTCAGGGACAAGAAGGTGTATATATATATATAAATATATTATTAAAATATACGGCGGTCTTCTTGTAAATCGATAATTTACACTTACCAAGAACTGTTGAAGACTATTACCACTATTCAGTAATTCAGTAAATATGGCTGCACTAACGGAATTATTACAGTAATAACAGCCCAACAATTGAATAGAGTCATCGACATGGTTAAAAACCGTTACAAAGGTAGTAATTAAAATCATTTAAATACTCTTTCTGCCTCTCCCAAAAGAATCCGAGTTTTTCCAACCCTCAATTGTTCTACACGTGCCTACAAGTTGAGAAAAGGTAAATTTCATATATAAATATTATTCATTTGGTAAAACTAAAAGAGTTAATTATAGAGAATAGTGTACGAAGGATAAATACTAACCACCAATATAATAGTATATAAATTCTAGTTTTTTTTTTAATTTTTGGGACAAAAATATCCTTTTAAATATTCAACTGCCGTATCCCTGCATATTGGTATGAATGGTATGATTTGTATGATCCATACCATTATACGTGATTTGTATAAATAATAATATATATATGTACGAAGAGTACGAATCATACAAAATAAGCGAGATTCATACTCAAAATGCTAACAAAAAAATGAAAAATTTGTCGGTTAAAAAAATTTCACCACCATCAAAATTTATTTTACAAATAAAATTGAAGCCACACCAATAATCAACACACCACTAACCATAACAAATTATCAAAAATCAAACTACACCAACAAAAATTCAAACAAATAGTATTTAGATATTGTGTATGAATGATATGATTTTAGTGATTCATATCATTCATACATGAATTGTATGAATATTACTACATATGTATGAAATATATGAATCATACGTAGCAAACGGATTCATACCTAGAATGTTAAAAAATGAAAATTTCGTTGGTTAAATATATAAGAGTATTTATGATAATTTACCATAAAAATTACTATTATAGTTTACCTCAAAGTAAAACACCTCTATGATACTATCATCATATCCTTTGTTTATTTATACACATATTATTTTCAAATACGATTATATATCTTGTCAAATATATTCTTATAAATCTTACTTTACAAAAATACATCAGCGGAAATATATACCTTAAATCTACCATAGACATATATTTACATTTATACCCATTCACATGTGCGCACATTAGCATGTCCTACCCGCCAAGGGACCGAACAGCCGGGTCCCACTTCTAAAATACGCCATGTAACATTTTGAGATATACCAGTGCCAAACCCCACCCCTTCTTTCTCGATTTGCTGTGAAATCTGTAAATATATATATAACTGTTTTTTCTTTTTATTATTACTACAGAGAAATAGTCGAAGGGGAACTGCAAATAGAAAGTCCAATCGACCTACCTGCCATTTGTATATATGTGTATATATATGCATACTACCTAACTGCCGCTCACATATCTTTACACAGAGTGGCAGGTGCAAAGTGTGTAATTTCTGGTTGTAGCCTCGAAGAAGGGAGAAAATCTCTGTTAATATTTGATTCGCCAAGTGTTTTCCTTTGGTTGTTCTATATTAAGCGAAACTATTTTCGCCTTTCCCACTGTAGCTGGTTGTGAAATTGAGCGTCAAGGATTATATTCATAACCTATTCGAAGATTATTCAAGAGTTTTAATGGGTATGTATATACGTGAAACTCATTTGAAGGTTACATATATATGTTTCTTTTATTTTTCTGCTGCTCACTTTCTTGTTGAGGTTCATTTTCACTCTCTCTTTCCCCTTCAACTATTTTTTTCCCTTTATTTTTTCTGGGTGCTGTTGTTGATTCCTTTTACGGTCTTGGGATTTGGTTGTTAATATGTGTACTTCCTGTATTCCGTGTATGTGTGTGTGAGAGAGAGCTTTCTTTATAAGTTTTCGTTGTCTCCAGCCTGTAATTTGCTATCAAATCCGTGCTTGTGTTTCACACCTTCCACTGTGTGTGTGTTTCTTTTTGGTACTCTGTGTGTGTGTGTGTGAGACAGAGTCCCACCGGGCCACACCCCATACACCGTACAAGGAGTAGGGAGCCAGCATCTTCTCTATTTCTGTAATTATTTTTTATTGTAGCACTCTTAATGGGCTGGCTTTTATTTCGTGTTAAAGGGGTTTATTTATAGATTTTAAGTCCCTCCGAAATCGGATGAATTTCTATTTTTAAGTTCTCTTGATTTGAGCATCTCTGTTGTGATTGGCGGTGGCGATTCTGTGTTCTTTCAAATTCTTTGTTTCTTTATTTATAAGGAAAAAAGAAAACAAGGAATCAAATTTTGGCCTTGTCTGAACTTACATCTTTACCTACAGAAACATCAGTCAGTTTTTCCCACGACATGGATGATGAATACGAGAAGCTCATTAGGAGAATGAACCCTCCAAGGTATATAAGTCTCCCTTTCTTATTCGGATTCACTTTGGTTTCGGTTGAATGCTCTTCTGTTTCTTGACATTTGTTACTCTTTTCATTGCCTATTGTCAGAGTTGTGATCGACAATGAATCTTGTAAGAACGCAACTGTGATTCAGGTATGTTGTTTGGTATGTTCTCCCACTCATTCTTAATTTGAAATGTTTGATACCTTTTCTTGATAATCTTAGACTCTAGGTTTTAATTTGTCGGTGCTTCAATGTAGGTGGATAGTGCTAACAAGCAAGGTATTCTTCTTGAAGTAGTGCAAGTCCTCACTGATCTTAATCTAATGATAACCAAAGCTTATATATGCTCTGATGGTGGATGGTTCATGGATGGTAAATAGATTCCCCTTTTTTATTTTAAGTTTGATAATCAAATTTTCTCTTTGGGATTGTAATAAAGTTCTTGAATGTTCAAACTGTTTCCTTTCTTTAGTGTTCAACGTGACTGATACTGAAGGGAACAAGATTACAGATGAGGGTGTTCTTGAGTACATTCAGAAGGTGAGATAGTTGTGTCTTGCTTGTGACATAATTTTGACAAAACGTTCCTATTTTGGCACTTACGGAATTGATCCCTTTGCTTCATTTTCAGTCGCTTGGTCCAGATTCTTGCTTTGCGTCTTCAATGAGAAGATCAGTCGGGGTGAAGACAGGTGCAGACCACACCTCTATTGAACTAATTGGTAGTGACAGACCGGGGCTGCTCTCTGAAGTGAGTGCAGTTCTCACAAACCTAAAGTGCAATGTGGTGAATGCTGAGGTTTGGACTCACAACACTCGAGCAGCATCTGTGATGCAAGTGACCGATGAAGAAACGGGGGGTGCTATTATTGATACTGAGAAGCTAGCCCTCGTGAAGCGCCTTCTCTGCAATGTTCTTAAGGGTAGCAACAAAACTAGGGAAGCCAAGACCGTGGTGTCTCATGGGGCGACTCATACTGAGAGACGCCTTCACCAAATGATGTTTGATGATAGAGATTATGAGAGGATGGGCGAGGATCCCTCAGAGGAGAAGGATAGGCCTAATGTGAATGTTGTTAACTGGCACGGTAGAGATTATTCGGTGGTCACTATCCGATGCAAGGATAGGCCAAAGCTTCTCTTTGATATAGTCTGCACTTTGACAGATATGCAGTATGTGGTTTTCCATGGGAATGTCGAAGCTGAGGGGACAGAGGCGCATCAGGTATATATATGTGTGTGTGTGTGTTAGTGGTTCTTAAAATGTGGCTTGTGAGGTATATGTAGTAATATTGATGTAATTTTTGGATTTGAAGGAATACTGCATAAGGCATATTGATGGATCACCAGTCAAATCTGATGCTGAGAGAGAAAGGGTGATTCAGTGTCTTGAAGCAGCAATCCAAAGACGAGTATCCGAGGTAAGGACTGCACCTTCTTGTTTTTATGTGGTCCGTCGATCAACATTGTAATGTAGTTGCTGTTTATGTTACACAAATGCATAGAAAGAGTTGTCTTTATTAAATATGAATCTTGATCCTGACAAACTTAATCATGCCTTGATTATTTGACATTAGTAGAGACTATCTATAACTATATTGCTCTTTCAGCTAAGCGTTTACTAGGATGTTTTCTTCATTCTTTCTTGATTTTGAACTGATAGTCTTGTAATCAATCAATAGGGCTTGAAGCTAGAACTATGTACCACAGACAGAGTTGGGCTGCTGTCGGATGTTACTAGAATCTTCCGCGAGAACAGCCTAACGGTAACCCGAGCTGAAGTGACGACAAGATCAGGCAAAGCCGTGAACACATTCTATGTTCGTGATTCCTCAGGTTATCCGGTTGATCCCAAGATTATCGACTCCATTCGACAAACAATAGGGCAAACGATCCTTCGGGTGAAGGGCAGCCCGGAAGAGTCTAGCCAAACGCCTCAAGAATCTCCGACCAGGTTCCTCTTTAGCGGGCTTTTCAAGTCTCGATCATTTTGCAATTTCGGGTTGGTTAGGTCTTACTCGTGAGTATGAGTGGGATGTTTCACGTCTACTCTTGTATATTCTCGATCCCCTTTGATAGCTTCTTCGTTCATGCCTGTAAATATTTCTAGTACTGTTTGCCTTTTAACCTAAGTATGTATTTAGAGAGGGATCCGACCATGGTAGTCGGATCTCTATAGAATGTTAAGGTAATGAATCTTGGAGCTAAAAGCATTGTACAGAACAAGTGATGGTGCAAATGCAAAATCACTATTTATCAAATGAGTTGTAGTTGCAATGTAATGTAACGTGGCTGTGAGCACCAATTTAATTCCTCAATATTTTATAATTTTGTGTTGATTTGGGTTTGAAACATGTGCTCTATAATGTGATGTGGGTCAAATATTCCGTCGCAAAACAAAATAATATTATAGGAAGAGTTGAGGAGTATAGTTCAATTTCAAGAAATATGACGATCGAGTGATTCTTTTACTATTGTAGTCCATATCATATTCTGAGTGCTTTCGTGCGTGGATTGTATTGGGACATACTTATAATATATGGAAATTACTTGGAAGTTTCCTATTTGCTTGCCCATTTCATTCTAGTTCGTTTTCGATGACTTCATCATAAATTGATTAGTGCGTTGTGTGAAAATTCTCACCTGTTTGGGTATTGATTATTTATTTATTTTTAATAAAATTATAATATGAAATCAATTATATAAGTATATCATTAAATGACACGAAAACGATGAAATATTTCTAAGACTCAATCAATCGAATTGGCTTCTTTGAACGATTGGTATTTGGTAAAGAAGAATGAAGAAAATAAAAGTATAATGTAGTTGTCAAAGTTAGTTGATATATACACATTGCTCTTTGACTAGTGTTTTGGAAATTCAAAGTTACACCAAACACTAGAAGGTAGGTTAGTAGAGTAGGGCATAGAAAGATGGGTATTTTCCACATTTTCCTATTTTATTCCCATGATAAAGACTAATTGTATGCGTGTCAAGTGTGAACATGTAAAGTGAAAACATATGAAATAAAATATATTATTTTTTTTCAAAAATTGAATTATTATACAGTATATAAAAGGAGGTGCTTGGCTGAATTGGAAAGCTTTCTTTGACCAAGACCAAGACCAAGACCTGGTGATAGATTGGTATACTAATTCTTATTTCTGCAGTATTGTCCTAAGTTGAAATAACCCAATACAAAAGTTCATGGTAATTTGGATGTTCCATAAGCCGACACTATGTGTTAATGTTTTTATAATACGAATTTACGTTTGAAAATATTATATTGCATATAAAATATTGTGGAATTATTAAAATTAAAAACATATCAGATACCAAGTTAGAGAAGTCAATTTAGATCGAAATCGATGGCTTGGATTGTAAATTTTGAATTTTTTTAGTCAAGTTGAAGTTAGATCAAAATAATTTGAACTCGATAAGGCTAGTCCAAAAATTGAGCAAATTGATCCGATTAATCGAATGAAAAAATAAAATGAAAATCTTATAAAATATAATTGATTGTATATACAAAAAATGTACTCATCAATATTTTATATTTGAAAGTTAATAAATCACTTAATGAAAATATTTATAATACGTTCTTACAATATCATTATCTCATTTAAATTTATTCATATTTAAATTTAATTTATGACTATGTATTAAAATTTTATTTTATTTGTTACATTTTGTATATTATATTTACATATATAGAATCATGTAAAATATACATATATGTTAAATATTTAATAAATATTATAATCTAAATGGTCCGATAGGTAAACTATAAAACCAAAAATTCAAAATTATAAATTTTTAACCTGGAAAAATTTAATCTAATTTAACTTGAACTATATAAATTAACAATTCGCAATTGAAATCCCTAATAACACCTAAGTCAGCATGCATTCTAAAAAAGATAATGCAAGTAGTGTTGGTTGGGCTAAAATGGATTTCTTTCTACAGCCCAGTGGGCCCCCTCCCTTTTTTGTCAACATCTCTATTTTATACTTTATCATTATTGATTGATGCCGTGAATGGGGGTGCTGCCACGTTGACAGATTCTCAGAATCTTGTGCCACCTCACAAACACATCTTATTGGATAACTTCAAACTCATTTTACAAATATTTGGCTAATATTTTGACTCAAATTGAATGCAAATAAAATTATATTGCACATTGGATAATACTTTCTTTTGCTTTGGAATCTTGTGTGTCTTCATTTGGAATAATGAGATCGAATATGCTTTTTTATCCTTTCAAATATAGCTTTTGGGCCGTCAATCTTAACGAACATAATTACTAAGGGCAATTTAAAATATAGCATCCGTTTCTCGTATTATAGCCATCAAATTGAAGTAATTACAATAATAATACTATATATACTATTCGGCTTATCTCGGTTTCTTTAAAATATTAAAATGTTCGACTTCGGCTCGAGTTTTTGATATATTATTTGAGTTTGGATCAAAATGTAATTATCGAGTTCAAGTTCGGCTCGTGGTATATTCGATGAGATTGTTTTTGAGTTTGAATTCGAACTTGAGCTCATTTAATAAACATATTAATAGTTTTCGAGATCGAAATCGAGCTCAAGCTCGTATAAATTTTTATTTTTGAAAAATTAGTTATTGTAACTTGAGGCTTGATGATGGCTCGATAAAAGACTCATGAACATGCTCGTCAACAAACGAACTCAAACATGTTTCTGAGTAGCTCGGTTTGGGCTCGAACTTGGCTCGGTAAAATTATCAAATTCAAAATCAGGCTCAAGCTCGGATCGCTTACTATTGATTTGAGCTCCATTTTTTAAATCGAATATCAAATAGCTCGGAGGTAGATATGTTCGTTTACAGTCGTACCTGCATTCCTCAAATGAGTGAGAATAATGAGAAAATTTCGAAGAACAAAATTTGATATCAAAGAAAAAGGGTAAACAAAGAAAAATAAGATGAAGTGTGGCAACAGTAAGAAGAAGAATTAGTATCTTGCTGTTATTAGTAAAATTTACTACTATGAATTTTGTTGTTCATTTATCATAAAGTAGAGTCGTCCGTTTTTTTTTTCTTAACAACAGTATGGGCGTGAAGTTGTGGCCTTGTGGGCTATAAAGCAACTCAGTACAAAATTAATTTGAGGCTTGTGAAGATGTAATAGTAAATATACAATTACTTTTATTAGTAATATTATTGTTTGGACTATGATAAGAGAAATGTGGGGGCTGTGCTTAAAATTACCCAATTACTAATTGATGTCTTATTAAAGTTGATATGATTTAATTAAAAATATTGAAATTATTTCATTTTATTTTATGTTATAAGCCTTTTGGGGAAAAGGAACGAGTGTTGACTGCTGACTAGCAATTTAATTTTTGATAATTTAAACGAAGAGACATTAAATTGACTATTTCGTGTTCATGCCTTTTGAATTACTAATATTTTCCAATATTGAACTTGTGAAGTCTAAGAAAATAAACATAATTTGCTACTAATTTATCAAGTATTCAGCCAACTAATTAATTCACTAAATTTTGTGAGTGGCCCTCTTATATAGTCAATGTGAAAATGAAAATAAATTAGATACTCAGATGTATATGTAAGATATGGAATTGCCAAAATATGATGAATGAGGAAAGGTGGATGTTCTCACCTTCCATTGAATCAAAACAATTAATATTGTTTCTAATTTATGATATAAGAAATTAAACATTGTTTTCTTTGACTAGTCAATGACCAATAATTTCAATTAACGGAATCTTACACGGACCAACATAGATCATAAGAGCATCCTAATAGGAGTTTCAAGACAGTCTACCAGTGTCAATTTCGTAAATAAATAGAACTTTTTGTGTGAGATTCACAGTTTTTAGAGAGTTTGTGTAGGTTTCGTGCAGTGGGAGACTTTCAACTTGAGGCTCTCTACTTGTTTTATATTTTTATGATTTATGTATTTTTGTGATATTTGTTATGAATTAAATTTATTAATTTAAATTAATAAATATATAATTAAAATTTAATTTAAATTTTAGTTTAATATTTTTGACTTTTCTTACTTGAAAGAGGTATTTTTTAAGAGAAATGGTTTGAAAGATTGAAAACTGAATGAAGATGTGTGAAAATGTGAAATTGAAATAAGATATTTATAGATAAAATCATGTATTAAAATAAAAAAATAAAAAAAAAAGAAAATGGTGGGGGCTCCGGAGTCCCCCACCTGCAGGTGCAAACATGGAGTAACCTCCGAAGACCAGAGACAACCTCTCAATCCAGAGGCTGGGCTCCCAAGTCTGTCCTCCGTAGTGGGGGACTCGCGGCATGGCCTCCGGAGTCCCCCTGCCCGCCTCTGCCCGTTGAGCCTCCTAAGCCCATTGTTGGGGGTGCTCTAAGTATTGTATGATTGTATCTAGCCTCTAAGCAAACCAAATTATTCATGAATTATTTGAGGCTCGACTCGATAAAAGTTCGTTTCAAATTCGTTTATTTACTAAACGAACCGAACTCGAACCTCGAACCGAGTTCGAAGAATTTTTCGAGCAGAACTCGAGCCTAAATATATTAGGTTCAAAAAGTTCGTGAACATGTTCGAATATAATTTAACGAACCGAACTTCGAATAGTTAACAAACTTAAAAAATGAGTCGAGCTTCAAATAGTTCGTGAACTTTATATACGAACTAGGTCACGAACTGATTAAAAGCACTGTGCAGACAGGCCAGACGAGCGTTTATCGAGGCGGGTTTTGAAGGATCTGAAATTCGATTGCACCTCTGAAGGCTCAGATAATGGCGTGGTGACTTTTGAGGAATCGCCTTCCTACTTGCGACAACTTGGTTGAGTTTATCAATCTTCCCGAATCGCAACAGATGTGAAAATGGTGCAATCAAGTGGAGAAATCTGCATCTTATTTCTTTTTGAGGTGTAGAGAGTCCTTGCATGATTATTGAATGGATTGGGACTTCGTGGGTTTCCCTAGGTAATATAGTTGCTCATCTTGAGAGTTTCTCTAGTTTGTTGCGGGGTGGTGCTTTGACGAAGATTATGGGTGGTTTGTGGGTGTGTGTGGTCTGGGTGCTATGGAAATGGAGAAATGTTTTGATTCACGAATCATGGCAATGAGATCGTGGGAGAATGGAAGAAGAGATTAAGTGTCGGTTTTGGAATTGGTGTTATGTGAGAGGAAAAGTCATCCATCCTTCTTGTAGTTATTCTATTTGGGCTAACAATTCTTTAGTTAGTAATTGACTTTGTTTGTAAACTTGTACTGATGAGATACTCCTTGCATCTCATCTCTTGTTTATTTTATAAAACTTCTTTTTCCAGAGCAAAAAAATATTAAAAATTTCACAAACTTATCAAATTAATATAAAAATATACTCCCTCTGTCTCATTATTTATGACACGTTTCATTATTATAATACACTCAATCTAATATACATGTCATGATTAGTAGGACGAAGGGAGTATATATTAAAAAAATAATTTAATAAACAAACTTTTTAACAAACTCGAGCCAAGTTCGAGCTCGGGTTCGAATTTACTATTAAATCGAATAATTAACGAACCAAACTCGAGTTTAATTTTTATTTATCGAACCAAACTCGAGTTTGGTTTTCAGAACTTGAATCGAGCTCGCACTAAACTCGAGCTTTCAAATTTTCAAATGAACTGAACTCGAGCCTGACTGTATTCTGTTCAAATTCGATTCGATTTACATCCCTAATTGTATCATCACAAAGAGATGTTGATTGGAAAACTTTTTTAAGTATGATAATTGGTCCTAATACTCTTTCAATTATTGAGATAGATTTAGATATCTTGTGTACTAATAACCATTATGTATTAATTAACTCTCTTCTTTTTTCATCGATGTGATACATTTTTTTTTAGTGTAAAACACTATCTATATAATTATAAATTCTTTCTTAATTTACTTTTTATTTTTTCTTTTTCTTTCTCAAAGTTGATGCTTACAATACAATTTAAGATGTCAGCTTCCATTTTAAAAGGTGGTGGAAATTGAATACAAAACTAAGTAGTGATATGTGGTAGCTTGCAAGGGAAAGCTTCCACTTGTAATCTCCAGATTCCATAACTTTATAGAAATAATTCAATGATTCTCTGCTGATCACATGAATGAAATAAAATATTATAATCCACCTTACCTTATCATCAATGGCAGATCTAGCAAATTAAATCCCTTGCGTTGTATGTGTGAATATTATATCAATTACTTTTGTCTGTGAGTGTGTAACTCTCCTTATTCGATATACATGCTGATTACTAGGGGTGTCTATTCGGGTCTCGGGTATCGGGTTATTCGGGTAATACTTGGTATCCGATCGGGTTCGGATACCCTAATACCCGAAAATTGACTTTTCGGGTGGGTCGAGACTGCATATTCTTAGAATTTCGGGTTTGGTAATACCCGAAAACCCGATTAAATTATTAAGTTAGTGTTATTTTTACTTTAAATTCATTCCAATTTCCACCCACTGACCAAATCCAGTAGATTTTATTTGAATTCATTCTTCTCAATCTCTGTCGCGACGACTCCGAGTCTCCGCCCACTCAGTTCTCCGTTCGCGGCGACGACTCCGTCCACTCAGTTCTCTGTTCGCGGCACGCCTGCACCAGACAAACCCCAAATAGACACACCCAATTCTCCGTTTGCACTCCGCCCAAGCTCGGGGCTCCATATCTCTTAACCCTAAACTCTTCCTACACGGTAAACACTTCTATAGTTGATATATTTTTGCAATATCTGATATTGAGAACTAAATTGTCTCGATTATGGTTTTATTGATCCAACAAAGGACACATGATGATGTGTTTTTTTTGCTCTATACTTGATAGATCATAGATGCTTAATACTCAAAATACTGATATATGCATGCAATAGTGGCCCCTTTGTGGGAATAATTGGAAAAAATATGCATAATTCAGGGGTCATAGTTGTCCCATGTTTTTGCTTTAAGCCTTTAATAATAACTTAACTTGCAGATAATCATACATTGGGTGTTTTGAGTTTTATCTCCTACTGAATCACATATTGAGTCAACATTTCCATTTATGTGCATTTGATAATGGTTTTGAGATGATTTATTTCTCCTCTTCTGACCACACCCAATCCTTTTTATTTAACAGTTCATGTTTTGGAATGCCTTCTTGTTAAATTTTGGGAGATTAGGTTGTTAATTGAATAATCATCAAATAAAATTGTCATATCTTTGTCAGTGTTCACACTTAAGAGGTAGCTTTTAGGAAATATAATGTTTCAGTAAGTCACAATATGCATTTTGTGGCAAATTCATAGTTTAGGTAAGTAGAAATAAAATATTGAATATATATGTTTCACTAGCCTAAGATGGGAACCAAGATTAAAGAAGAAAAGAGAAGCTTTAGAGAATACAATCCTAGGAATAACAAACTAATATCATGATAAATATGAAGCAGATTAAATGGTTAGAGATTAATTAATGCCACTGAAGCAGATATAAAGAAATGAAGAATTTAAATGCAACATTTCTAACTTCCTAATTAAACTTATATATATATATATTATTACTAAATGAAGTCTTGTTTTATATTTTAGATGACATCTTCTGAAGCAACTAATCAACAAGCTAGTAGTCGGCTTTTAGAAGAGATCGAGCCTCATGACATAGACATAGATAATTTGGAAGATGTTGAGATAGAAGAACATACACAAATTGAAGGGCAGACACAAACTGGTACAGTAACACAAACTGAAGGACAACCGGCTACAAAGAAAAGGAAAGAGCACAAACAAAGGTCGATATGGTGGAATGATACGCTAGATGAGTTCAAAGTCGTGTTGTTGAAGAAGGTGATCCTCTTGTGAAGATAAGTAAAAGTAAATGTAATCAGTGTGGAGCTCTAATAGCTGCTGACTCAGTTGCACACGACACCAATGGTTTGAAGAACCATAACAAATCATGAAACACAATCGGGCCAGACACAACTCAACTTCACACAAAATATTGATGGAACAACATGAACGTTGACGAGTTGGAGATTTGACCAAAAGGCGTGCAAACTTTCCTTATGTGAAATGATTATACTCGATGAGCTACCGTTCTTATTTTTAGAATGAGAAGGATTTAGAAGGTTCGTTGAACGTGTATGCCCGCAATTCCATATTCCGAGTAGACAGACCATCAGAGAAGATTGCGTGAAATTGTTTTTGGAGCACAAGGATGACCTGAAAAGTTTTTTCAAGAGATCAGGCATGAGAAGATTGTCAATCACGACTGATTGTTGGACTACAGTGAATAACACAAATTTTATTTGTGTCACTTCTCATTGCATTGACAAAGATTGAGTCTTCCATAAGAAGATCATTAGTTTCACCAAGATCATAAGTCATAAAGGGATTGATATTGGTGAATCAATTGTGAGCTCACTGGCAGATTGAGGATTGCAGAAAGTGCTTTGCTGCACAATGGATAATGTATCTGCAAACGATGGAGCAATTAAGCATTTGTCATCTTATCTTGAGACGACAAGTGCAAATGTTCTCGGAGGAAAATACATCCACATGCGGTGTGCAGCACACATAATTAATTTGGTGGTAGTAGATGTGTTAGAGGAAATAGGCTTATCCGTCATGCGAGTTAGAGAAGTTGTGAAGTGGATGAAGGCATCACCTATGAGATTAGGTCAGTTCCGAGATTGTGCTAAATTGTTGAATGTCGATTGTACAAAGACTTTGAGCTTGGATGTACCGACTAGATGAAACTCGACATACATGATGTTAGAGTCAACACTACCATATGCGGATGCATTTAGGGTCTTCGGGACCATGTACTCAGCTTCTGGTTATGATACAAATTTGATGCTTAAGAAACATAACGGTGAACCTTTGGGACATCCAAAAAGTGAAGATTGGGATAAAGTGAGAAAGATGAGTGAGTATTTGAAGAAGTTCTACGACTTGACTCTTCTTGTATCTGGCACCTCATATGCTACACGCACTTGTTTTTTGTAGAAATGTGCGATCTTTTTGACCATATTAGTGAGTTGAAGGTTTCAGATGATGTGAAGGTAAGATCGATGGCAATCAAGATGAGGATGAAGATCGAGAAATATTGGTTGGAAGATTTAGAGTCGAATCCGAAGATGAATAAGATTCTTTACCTAAAAACCGTGTTATATCCATGACAGAAAATGGAGGTTGTGGAGAAATGCTTAAGCTCAATGTATACCTTTGATCGCGCGAGTGATATGGTAAGAGAGATTAAAGACTTATTTACCGAGCTGTATGAGTTTTACCTTACCCATACAAAGCCAAGTGCTAATGTTCGGGTGCAAAAGTCAGCAGCTACAAATATTTCACGTTGAGGTCGAGAAGCTATATCCAAATACGTGGGTAAACGATCTGGAAGAGTTAAAAAGTCGGACCTCACATTATACTTATCAGAGGAGTTGGAGAATGATGATGACGACTTTGATATCTTGCTTTGGTGGTCGAAGAATGTTGGACATTATCCAGTTCTATATGAGATGACGAAAGATATTTTGGCTATTCCAATATCTAGTGTCGCTTCTGAGTTTGCCTTTAGCACGGGAGGCCGTGTTGTTGACTCGTATAGAAGCTCATTGACTCCCAAGATGGTTGAGGCTTTAATTTGTGCTGAAGATTGGTTGAAGTCAAGTTCATGCGATAAAAATGATGAAGGTGTATCTGAAGAGCAGCTAGAAAATGAGTTTGAGTTGGGTAATGTTAATTATGTGTTAAATATTCAAGTTTACTTTTTGTTTATGTTTTTTTACCTTACTAACTATATTTTCTTTATTTTGACAGTGCTAAAATCTTATGCACAAGGAGGGGCAACTAACAGACCAACCGATACAACTCACAGTCAGAGTGGACAGATTTAAATTTCTTGATGTGAAGATTTTTTTTACTAACAAAGATTATTCGATTATGATTCTGAAGTATTCTATTTTACGTTTATTATGGACATGTTTTTCTTTAAATACCTTTTATATTTTGATATGTATTGTTTTAATTAAATATGTGTTGTTTATTCGATTCGTTATTGCTATTTTGATTTTATTAAATTAAGTAATCATGCACAGGCGAAAGTAAAAAAGAAACAAGTTAAATATACATAAAAATAGAGGAGTTATTTTTTTTTTCAAAATTGAAGTATTTTATATTTTTTACTATATTAAGAATTACTATACTTTGTACTATATTAAAAATTACTAATTTTTTAGTTATAGAATTTTTTGAAGAATTATATTTAAAATATAAGAATTACTTTTTATACAAATAGTGATATTTATATATTCTGGAAACTCGTTTATACTTGTATATATGACTCAAATATTCAAAACTTAAATAAATTATAGAATAATATTACATTATTAATTAATCCACGTAATAAAAAGACAATAATTTAAATATTATCGAACTATAATCAAACTGTAAGTTCTTATGATCATATTTGGCTAAGATCGTACACTTAACACTATATAAAAGCACTATAAAGCATGAATACATAAAGATATTAAATTATTAATAAGTTAATTCAACTGCAAGAGCTAATAAACAATATCATTACCCTCTAAACACGATTTTGAGCCACTTATCTCATTATTAAAAGTTAAAAATAATTTTAATAAACTTCATTTGACAAAATTTTTGCAATATTTGTATTCATTTTTATAAATTATAATAGTAATAATAAAATATAGAACTCAATAAATTGTTATTTAATTTGTCATGATTATATGATTCATAATTATAGAAAATGAATAATAATTAGACGAATGACCATTTCGAGTTTGTGAATTTAAAATTCTAAATAATTCGGGTACGTAGGGTACCCGAAAAATACCCGAATACCCGAAAACCCAAAAAATACTCGAATATCTGAAAAATACCCGAAAAATTAAAATAATTTCATAAAAAGTCGGAAATATCGGGTACCCGAAATACCCAAACGGGTTCGGATACCTGGTGTAATATTCGGGTCCGGGGTAGGGTGAACAAAATTAAGGTATTTTAGGGTCGGGTACCCGAATTTTTCGGATAGTGTACCCGACCCGACCCAAACAAACACCCCTATGGATTACTACATTGCAATTTAATTCACATCACACTGCTTCAATAATACTAACACTAATTATCCGCACACAATAAATAACTAAACCATAATCTCGACTACCCAATTGCAAGAACGGAATTCTACCAATATGGAGCTATATCTCTTCGAGCCTAGTGGGGCGTGTATGAAGTAGTTAGATAGGTCTTTTATTCTATTCTTTTTCTTGGCGCAGCTGAGTCTTTCTGGACTTGAACCAGAGACCTCGTCCGTGAAGTAAATCATGGTCCACCTAATTGGGAGAGAATCAATAGATTCTTTTTTGAAAGTGATTCATCCTTCTCCAACTCAGCATGCAACTCTCCGATGTACTGCGCTCTTCAAGTGTGCTTGTTTCCCCTTCTTCCTTATTGTAACAAATCTTTGTAACAAATTCAATATATCCGATCCCTCTCCTCTCTCCTTTTGTCCTGCCTTCAGTGCTTGAGCCTCAAGCAATCACGAAAGAAACAATACTGGCCAACTCAATCATGCATGCACATGTTTCTAAGTGTGTGTACCTAATGTAATATTGTTGCAGCTACCTCTTGTCCTATTATTGATATATAATTTCTTGAATCTTGATTCCCGTATTATTCATACATATCACGTGTATCTTACAGGATGTAATAAGTTACAATGCAGTAGCATTTACTTAGTGCAATGGTTGCAGCAAGATCTGCACACCACTATGTGGTCGTGTAGTGATGATACTAACAGGGAAGTGGACATAATTTGGCGATAATGTGAAGCTATAACGTTGAAGGATCATCGAGAGTGCAATCTTGGCCTCATTTCCGGCGAAGTTCAAGCCGACACACGTGCGTGGGCCGTAGCCAAAGGGGAGGAAGGCCATGGGGTTGTTCTTGGTAGCAGCAGCCACACCTTGTGCAAATCTCTCTGGTTTGAACAAATGTGCATCTTCCCCCCAAATTTCCTGATTCCTGTGCAGTGCAAGTGTTGGGATATGGTACTCCATTTTGGCTGGGAATTCGTACTTCCCGAGCTGCACTCTTCGTGTTCCTTGCCTCACAAGGCTTGCTGCAGGGCTGTACAGTCTCAAGGTCTCATTCAGGACCATACTTGCCTAATCAAATGCGAGTGTGTAATAGTTAGAGCTATCAAAAGGTTAGGTCTATTGCAATAGAATAAGTTGGTTAGAATGTGCTTACTATCTTGAGTCTAGGAAGGCCTTCTACAGTAGGATTATGGTCTCCAAAGAGCTCAACCACTTCTTGTCTTGCTTTCTCTTGCCAATCCGTGTGAATTGCTAGAAGCAGAAATGTCCAAGAAAGTAAGCTGGTTGTAGTTTCATGTCCAGCTAGGAAGAATACCTTGCATTCATCGATCACATCATCAACTGAAATCCTATTCTTCTTGTCTGAATCATGATGAGCTCTCAGCAACGCCCCAAGAAAATCACTCCCATAATTCTCTGCTTTTCCACTCAACACTTTCTCTTCTCTCTTCCTCAGTATAGTCATCGCAGTACCACGCAGAGACTGCTCGATCTTGTCTGATTCCACGTCATCTTTCGTTCTCCAAATCTTTCTGCAGCCAAAAAAACATATGAACACCAATAATAATATTACACACACACACACACACACACATATATATATATATGAAGAAGATTTTCTAGAAGATGATGATGCATGGTGTTGGAAGTTACTCGAAAGGTCGAATTTTATCTGCATTCTTGATAAGAAGGAAGCCTAGCTCTGTAAGCTTATCGAAAATGTTCTTCCCTTCTACATAACTGCTGCCAAAGGCAGTTCTTGAGATCACTTCTGAGCTCATCACTTTGAATTCTTGGCTCACATCTACTTCTTTGCCTTCGTATTGCTTCCAATTCTGCAGCATTCTTTCCACACTTGCAATCATGGCTGGGATCATCTCCTACACAAAATCCCATCTTGTCTTAATCTTAATAGCTAACCAACCCCATGTTGTAGTAAGAAATAGTTAATTTGTTCACCTTCAAGCTTTCTGCATAGAAAGCATGGTTTGCTAGTTTCCTTAGCTTCAACCACTTAGGCCCTTCTGCCAAAACTAGCCCATCTCCCAATAGTTTCTTCACAGTACCTCTACTTTTTATTTTCTGGAAAATTCCTTCCCTATTTGTGAGTATTTCCTTAGCTATTTCTGGTTCAGTTATCACCACATGTGGCTGAGGCCCGGTCCATGTAACAAAATTCTTTCCTATGTTACATGATACATATGCAGTAAGATTTAGGTATTAATCACAAAATACACATAGTTACACATAATTAATTAAATGTATACATGCATGGTTACCATAAAGCTTCATCCATTGATAGAACTGCGGCTGGATTTTGGGGAATATATCATGTGACAACTCCATAGGTCCCTTGAATGCTTCTTGTTTCAAGATCATGCTCTCTTTTGTCGTTCCATGAATGATTTTATACGACGGCCCTTTAATTCCCTGTGCGTGCATCATCTTCTGCACACGAAAAGGGCTCCATATTGCTCTATAGATGAATCTGATCAAGATAAGTGTGGTGAAATACACCAACAGTTGAATGATCATGATTAGTATGAATGCGTTGAGGACGCACAAAAGATCATGTTTTTAAGTACGAGGTTTTTTAGCCTATTCATCACTAAAGACGGCCTAAAGTTGAAGTGGTGAAGAAAACAACTCAGACAAACAAGGTAAGAAAGTGACATTAGATATTTTCTAGGAAACACACATGTGTTCATGTACAATGAAACTATCGATGAGACAAGAAGATAAACCTTGTATACAACGAGGAATAATGAAGTTTCCTTTGGCCATATTATACTACAAGAGAGAGCTCCAAATTTTACATATTTTTCCACTCAACTGAGTGCAGAATGATCTGAATTCCATGCTGAGGATTCACAGTGAGAAGCTGAAAAGGGGAATGAACGTAATTCGGGGAGAGAGTGAGCTTGTAACGCTGCAGGATCATGGAGAGTGCAATCTTCATCTCATGACCTGCAAAGTTCAAGCCCACACAAACCCTCGGGCCAAGCCCGAATGGGAGGAAGGTCGCAGAGTTGCCATTCGCCGCTTTAGCCACCCCATCAGCAAACCTCTCTGGCCTAAACAATTGAGCATCTTCCCCCCATATTTCAACATTTCTGTGCAGTGCTAATGATGGAACATTTATTTCAACATTTGCTGGTATTTTATAGCTTCCTAGTCTTGTTTCTTGCTCTACTCTTCTGATAAGTCCAACAACCG
Organism: Leonotis leonurus; assembly: GCA_026898415.1. Taxonomy (NCBI): domain Eukaryota; kingdom Viridiplantae; phylum Streptophyta; class Magnoliopsida; order Lamiales; family Lamiaceae; genus Leonotis; species Leonotis leonurus. Next base: position 1,688,463 of record JAPKLX010000034.1, on the reverse strand, counting down.
GGCTGTATAGTCTCAACGCCTCATTCAAGATCATAGTCAACTACGAGAAAACAAATAAGATCAGCAACAGAAATGTTAGAAATCATTATAGTATAGTAAGCTTGGATATTACATACAATTTTCAGCTTAGGGAGGCCTTCTGCGGTAGGTTTATCCATTCCAAAGAGGTGAAACACCTCTTCTCTTGCCTTTTCTTGCCATTCTTGGTGGACAGAGAGAAGAAAAGCAGTCCACGATAACAAGCTGCTAGTTGTTTCATGCCCAGCAAGGAAGAACACCTTGCACTCATCGATTATGTCTTCCAACGAAATCCTTATCTTTGGATCCACTTCATGATAAACATTCATGAGGGCCCCAAGAAAATCATTACCAAAGCCTACTGATTCATTGGTCCTGACCATATCTTCTCTTTTCCTAACTAACGACTCGATCGAATCACGTAGTGATTGCTCAACTCTGTCAGCTTCAATCTCATCTCTGGAACTCCAAATCCTCCTACAATGTAATTAACAGTCAGAAACAAACAAACTGGAGATCATCGTGAGTTCACCATGAATGAAGAAATTTCATAAATACTTGAGGCCAAAAGGTCTGATCTTGAATGCATTTCTTGAGAGTAGAAAAGTCAACTTATCCAGCATATTGAATATGTTCTGCCCTTCAATATTGCTGCTTCCAAAAGCAGTTCTAGAGATTATATCCGAGGTTAAGAGCTTGACTTCCTTGTTCATGTCAATTTCTTGACCAATATTCTCTCCTAATCTCTCCAACATAGTCTCCACACTAACCACCATTGCAGGAAACATGTCCTAATTATCACATAGCAAGACTGTCAACATCTGAGTTTAGAGGTGTAAATGAGTCGGAATTGATTCACCTTTAGAGACTCTCCATGAAAAGCATAGTTAGCAAGTTTCCTCAATTTGGTCCATTTTTCACCTTCTGCTACAACAAGCCCATCTCCCAAAAGTCTCTTGAGATATTCAACAGGCTTCCTTTTTTTGTACACTCCTTCCTTATTTGTCAGTATTTCCTTAACCAGCTCTGGCTCAGTCACAATTAGTTGAGGCTGATCGCCGATCCAAATAAGGAAATTATTTCCTGTTTAGGAGAATGAGAAAATTGAATTCAAGAAATACACAAACACACACGCATACACACTTGATGAGAAGATGGGTTACCGTATAACTTGATCCAAGCACTCAAGTGGGGAAATATTCTTGGAAAAATATCATGCTGGCTCAACTCATAGCTACTGCTTAGTGCCTCTTTCCTCATTTTGAGGATTTCTTGAGTGTTTCCATGCATGAATATGTAGGAGGGTCCTTTGATCCCTTGCGATCGAAGCATTTTCTGAATTCGGATGGGTTTCCACCATAGTTTGTACATTAATCTTGCAACTACTACTGGTATAAAGCAGAGACTGATGGTGAAGAAGAGGGTGATCATGATCATCGCTCTGAAGAAAGAGTGTACAACCTCGGTTTAGGTCTCAACTCTCAATTGGTTTTATTATGATTATTCAAGTTGGAGGGAATCTGGGAAGTGAGAATTTAGGATGTTCGATGTTTGAGAAAAGACAAAAGACAATATTGTTTGTGTTTGTGAATTATAAGAAATAATATTTGTCTTGTTTCTGGTTCATGGCTGTTTTGCCACCTCATATTATATTATATACATATAGGATTATATTATTATAACAGAGCTGAATGGTAGAGGACATAAATTGATAGGTAGAGTATTAAAAACACTAGCAGACCACATTATTATAATTAATTGTTTATTTGGAACGTAGAGAATATGAATATGCTCTCTCATTGCAATTGCTGATGCAATTTGTGTATTTATATTAATCTAGTTATAAGAGATTAATACTTGATGGAGTACTAAAAGTTACGAATTTGAATATTTCGATCTTTAAATTTAATATATTTACTAATCAAATTTTTTTATAACCAATTTTGATCCAAGTAGACACTCAAAGAACAACATATTGTTTTTTTATTAAGTAAACCCAAGCATTTTATCACACACGACCTCATTTGTATTTTGTATCACAGTTGGATGCCACTAAACTTAAATTAACGAAATTTCACTTCTCTAAATACACCATTTAACCCTTATTACATACCAGAACACAGCCAGTTCTGCAGTTCAGTTCATGTACAACTATGTCAAGAATAGAATCCATATCTCCTCACAACACACCAAATAAAGCATGCACCTTAGTAAGTAAACAAGAAAAAACAAATTTAAATTAAAAGGACATGACATGAGAATTAATCAAGCCAATAGCCAGAAATCTTTCTGCCTTTTAGTAGTGATGAGATAACCCCCAACTTTTTTGCTCTTCCTCCTCACAGCAAGTGCCATACAGCTCGCATTTTGCACACAATAATCCGCCACCCCACCTCCCCCCGCCACCGCCCACGTCACCATCAATCGCCACGTCACTGACCGTTTCTTCTGCCCCACCACCAGCAGCGCCACCTCTAGTCTCCTAGCAGCTTCCAGTATTGCAGGCCCTTTCTCTTTTCCTTCCACCACCTCCACCTCTACACCCACCTATATATATATCTTTTATATTTTTGTCATTTCACATTTGATTGCATTTTTTTATTTAATACCAACAAGAAAGAATACAAAAGGTGTACATACATACCTCGGGCTTCTTAACTTGGCACATGCTCTTCATACTAGTGAGGAATTTAGGAATTATTACTTGACCAACAACATCACTTTTAACCTCTCTTTCAACTGCACATTATTTAAATTAAATAGTCAAAATTAGTCTTTAGAAATCCCCTGATCGAATCAAGAAAGAAAAAGAAGAAGTCAAGAAACAAACCTTGCTTAGAAGGCTTGGTGACATACAGAAGAATGACCAAATCTTGATTCTGAACGGCGTGGCTAAGGGCCCACTGCACCGCATTCTTCGCCACTGCGCTCGAATCCACCACGATCATAATTTTCCGGCTACACGCTGCCGCCGGCTTCTCAGAACCGCCGCAAGAATCATCCTTTTTGTTACCCTTTTTTTCTTGATCGTTAATGGCGAGAAAATCTGCACCATTAGGAGGCGAACGCACCCGGGCTAAAGGCCTAATCCGGTTTAAGCAGAGATTAGGCAGTTTACTCACTATTTTAACCATTTGAGAGTTTTATTTCTTGAAGAGGTGTATTACTTACAAGTTTGTGTGAGAAGAAGGTACTGTATTTATGAGGGAAGAAAGCAAAGCTTATTTTAAGGGTAAGGGTGAGGGGCAAACAACAACTACTGCATGATTGCATATGGGGACATAGTTTCTTTCTCTTTTTCCTTCTTTTGTGTGTAATGATTTTTCCTCTTTGCTTCTTTTCATTTCTTTAGGCTTTCTGGGCCTACATTTGAACGTGACTATCATCAAGTTTCTCTACTACCCATCATTACCTGTTCTTTACCCTTAATTAATCTGGAAATTTAGCTCTTGTCCAGATTATCTTATCTATATATATATATATATATATATACTTATTTCCTTTCAATCATACCTATCTTTTTATTAATTAGTGTTTCACAAGATTCTTTGCCTATTCGCCAAGTATTAAAAATTGGAATCCCAGGAAATATATGCAATAAATTGAATTTTTTTCCTTGCGCGCGTTCAATCTTGATTTAATTGAATTCTATTGGGTCTAATTAATTACAGATTCACTTAAGTACTATAATAATAATAATAATTAAATTGCTTTTGGATGATTAGTGAAAAGTCCTAATTTAGTTGCACCCATCAACAATCAAACTAATGCTAAGCAAATTACTCGGATTTTGTTGCTTGTCTGAGAATGATTTAATAGGCAATGATGGTTTTTAGCTTTCGATTGATAATCATCACAAATTAGGAGTAATTGAATTATGGTGAAATGCGAATCAATTGGGATATCTTTTAAGATAGATTCTTTTACTATTTCATCGCAACAGTAAGTTTTATCTCAGCATTAATTAAAATGTACTTCTTAATACAACCATTTTAATATAACAAATCCAAATTATATTCGTAATCACTTAAAATACTATACAAGAATACGAAAATGCCCACCCGTCCGCGGCGGGCGGGGTTAATGCGCCCACGAATGATGTGGCATGCCATGTAGATATATATTAAATTCTTAATATTTTTTTTATTAATTATCACTTTCCGACTAGGGTTCATTAGTTAGGGTATAGTTTAATACTATTCAATAAAAATTAATAATAAAAAATAAATTTAACAAAGAAATGAAAATATAGTAACTCACATGTTGATGTGGCAATGACGTGGCATTGCCACATCAGCCGCGGGCACATTAAGATGTGCCCGCCGCGGGCGGTGGAGCATTACTGTACAAGAATAATAGCTATACTGATACTGTATTTAAATTTCCTTAATTATCCCTTAATAGTATGTTTTTTAATCTGTAGTTAATTAAAAGAAGAATATTTTAAACACAAAGTGATTAGATTTGTGATATTCAAATTTACTATAATAAAATGGCTATTTCAAAAATTAATATATTCTCTGTCTCATTCAATAAGTTCTTCTAATTATATATACTTAATTAATAGTACTACAAATTTTACAAACGTTCCTTATGTGATTGAGAAATAAAATCGAATTAGAATATAATAGAAACCTTACGCGTGTTCTGGTAATATTGACTGCACGAAATTTCTAAAGAAGATAAACCTAGATAATTATTTCAAATATTATTAAGAAAAAACAATCAATTTAAATGCCTTTGAAATAAAATATTAAAAACAAATGATTCATTCAATTAAAAGCGAAGACTCGTCACTGTCGGCTAACAGACATGGACATGAGTTTAAAAGCTACAGTTATATTATAATGGGCCATGACGGAAATAAAATATAAGGCCCATTAGGTTATAGAGTTGAATCTTGAACATCTTTTCAGCCCAACTTTTAGAAACTCTTTTTTAATGGATTGCATTAAATTAAATTACATAAATGCGTCAAAAATGACTAAAAACTAAGTACAACTATTATTTTGGACATTACATTAACCATACTTAACAAAAAAAATTTAGCAGATGTGCAACTTAAATTGTTATTTTGTTTTTAAATTAATCAACTCCGTTGGAATGTCAATTAGCATGTGTATCCTAATTAGAGAAGTCAGTCACATAACAAAATTAATCAACTCCGAATTGGAAAGGAAGTCAACTAAGTATATATTTAATATGCTCACAATTTACATCACAATGCAAGTATAAATTATATAAGTAGGTAACTAATCGTAATAATAATTATTTTTAATATTAATTTTTATGAATTAATATTTTTACTATATCAATTTAAATGAAAATTGATAATTAAAAAATCTTATAAAAAATTTAGTGTATGTGACAATATCACTGGCAGGTATGTTAAGTTGCATGTAATGAAGGGTTTGTGTAGAAATAGAATGATACATCTCTATACTCTTAAAAATTGACATGTTTTGGTTTTTGGATTTTCTCATTAATATTAGTTTGTTTTTAAAAATGATAAAAAAAATTATTATTTTTAAAAAATATATGTAGACCCATCACTTATTTTAAACTACTTATTTTATATGTAAAAAGGATATATATAAATTATTTTTAACGAAACTGAATTATAGAATATATAAGTTGGGCGAGTAAATATATACATTCCTCATTTCATTAAGGGAGGGATGACTAGTATGCATGAATCAATTATGTTAGAAAATGAATGAATTTAGTAGTGAAATATGATAAAAATAGGATAAAAAAAACCCAAATTGATAATGATTGTTATGACAACCAATTATTTATATAAGACGACTGATAAATCAGAAACACGACAAATTAATATTACATATTTAAACATATGGAGTTTGGGAGGGTTTCATCATATATAAACCAGAATATTGGAATAGTCACACGCAATGAGGAGAGAACTTAATCAAGACGAAAGCATGCAGTAGGAATAAAACTGATAATCAAATTAAAGCCAGAAACCTTATTTATTGGCCTAATTAATAATGAGTAATTGGGTCTTGAATTCTTCAAGAAGCAAAGCAGCCTAAGTTGCAGGAGTAGAGAGAATCAAGGGTGAGATCAAGCTCATTTCTTCTTGCCTCCATTGCTTCTCCTTCATTGTACACGCCTCTGAATCCCATCCCCAAACAAAACCCAAATTATTAATGATCGATTATTATAATTTCTTACAATTATAATTAGTATTAAGTATAACTAGCTCATTAATTACCCCATGTTCAAGCCGGGGAATTGATGTACCATCATGTACGGCGGTGGCTGCTGCTGCGGCGGCGGCAATGCTCGGTGGTGTTGCTGATCCCAAGGCTGCTGAGCTATTTCTTGTTCTTTCTCCTTGATCTATATATTATATACACAATGAAGTATAACCTTATAGTAAAACTGCATGTGTAGTAGAGCTCTCTCTCTCTCTCTTGCTATAAAATTGAAAAGGAATTAGGAAAGAGAAGAAGAATCATGCACCTGCTTTGAGAGCATGCTATTCTGCTCTTGTATTGCTTTTTCCTGTTAAAATACAGATTTGATGCACACTCAAGATACAAATACTAGACACAAAAAATAATTACTTTGTTCAACTCCAAAGAAAGAACAAACTACATAAAAAAGGGAAAACCCTAGCTAGCTAGGACTACGAATTTATAATATGTTAGGAAGAAAGTTTGTAAGAGAGACAAACCTTTTGCTGCAAGTCGGAGATGGAATCGTACAAAAGTTGATTCTTCATTGTAATAACATACATAGCAGTATAAATCATTAGATATAAAATAAAATGCAATAGTAGTTTAGGATAGATAGAATTACTAGATGTGAATTCAACTTTATTTTATTATTAAGTACTTTTCGTGATCGGATGTTCTTGAGAGCAGTGTCCAGCTGTTGCTCTAGATTTTGAAGATCTTTGAGGTTCATTGAGTCAAGATCTTCTCCCATATAGTGCCTAAATATTCAAAATATATCAAAATTGATAGTTGATTAAAATTAAATTTGTAACTAAGATAAATGTATGTACGTACCTATGATTTCTCTGCAAGAGTTCAATCCTGGCCTTGAGTTTGCTTTGTTCTAGGTTCCAATTAGCCTGCACAGATCATCTTCTTTCTTTTACTAACATTTATATTATATATATGCGTGCACATATTTCTCTCTGTGTGTGTGTGTGACATGCTAATTAAGCTAATTTCGAAAATTATTACAGGTGAGTGAGGTTCGTTTGTAACAAGCTGTCTTTCTGCAAATGAGTATCGTTCATACTTCTCCAGTATCCTGTCCATGCTGCTATGCATCCAAAACAAAAAAAATTAAACCAAAATTATTAGTGCATTCTTGTATATTTACTAACTCCAGAAATACAAAGTATATATTAATTGATGATGAATTATGTATTTTTTTTTCGTAATTAATTCATTAATAAATATTCTACTCCTCATATTTTGGTGAATATTCTACTTACATTTTTGTGCACGTGAAAGAGACAGAAACAACATGCATGCATGCTATATGCATTACTTATTAAAACAAACAACTCTCTTTCTGCCGCCCTACTATATATATTTTTCGTTGCAGTTCTTCTAATTAATTTCTAAATTATCTAACCACCATTAATGTACAATGTCATGAGCAGAAATACAATTTAATTACAAGTACTGGAAATATTCTAGCGTCGCCGTTGTGTATATACCTAGAAATTCCCCCGTCTCATTTAATTAAACTCATTTTTTTTATTGGGTTGTCTCATTTAATTAAATAAATTTTCTTATTCAGTAAGTTTTAAAATACAAAATTTTCTTTTTAAAAGTTATTATAACTAGATATTTGTACGCCTAACAAAACTAAAATGAGTCTAATTAAATGCTAGGAATGGAATATATACGTATTCAACGACATTGTACATGTTCATTCAAATTTAGCAATCATTGTACTGTTTTATATGATGATGCGTGTATTTACTTTTCAATGCAGTATGACGCTAGGAAAACTAAATGCTCATCTGAAAAAGGAAAAAGAAGAAGAAATGACTATATTTAAATGTGTGCCTGCATGAATGTGCACATTTAATTTGTTGAAACTAAATGAGTTTTCTGCTAGATTCATTTATATATATGCAACAATAAAATAACTATATATTTATATCACATGCATGTTGTTTTTATTTTATATAGTTAGATCGGCTAATTGATTTCATCTAGCTACCAATTAATTTTGACATGCATGCTACAACTTTGCAAATCAAAACTTTTAAGCAAAACTTATATAAATTAGGGACCTAATTATAGCTAGAGACTACCAAAAAACAAGTTAATTAAAGAAAAATATTAAAATATATGCGATTAAAGGTTTTAATGAGTAGCAATGCAGTAGCTTAAGTTCGAAACAATGCTTTCATGGACTAAACTGATCAAACATCGAAGATGAGTACTACAAAATGTGAATCTACACCTCTTGATAGACAGAAAGAAAAGTGATAAAAATTAGATTGTTTTAGTACACCTCTAATATTATTTAGGTAAGAAAAATAAAAAAAATAGTAGTAATAAAAATAACCCAACCTATATCCCAAAAAAGTAGAGAAAATGACAAAAGTGTTAATGTTGATGTGCAGTAATAAGCTCAAGTTCCAAGATGCAGAGTAACATTACTGTAATAACCCACAGAATCTAGAGAGCTTCGTGTCAAGTAACAAGGTAAGAATGGAAAATTTTGAGATTTTAGTTATATATTTATTTGTTTATAAGTCGCAGCGCATGTCAGCATTACAAAAACAATGGCTAGCTAGCTGGATTATATATATACTAATGGATAAAAACTCGACCCCAAAATTAATAAGTAATACTCTATCTGCTTATCAATTGAAGTATTCCGTTTCCCTTTTCAATGTACAAAATATATTGATTCTTCAAAACACAACTGTAACATAGGAGAAGTTGAATTTCTTCAACGAACATGGGAAATAAAATTGGAGAATAAGGAAGTTAATTTTGTATTATAATGGTGATCAGATAAGCGATCACAAGATCTAGAACAAAAATTTATTTAGGGTTTCTTTAGATATGTGTGTACATACATATATATAATTTGTATGAAACATGTTATAAACAAGGAAATCAACACCGGAAATATAGATCCCGGAATCGAAATATCATTTTCAAAAGAAAAAAAAGATGAACCACGCAATCGAAATGGAACTAAAGCAAGAAAACATCACTAAAAAACAAACAAGAAAAAAGGATGAGATTAAGATGATAAAGAAAACCCTACTTTTTAGGGGAAAATTAAGGGAAAAAGCAGATCTTGCATCACTAAAGGCTTTATGAATTATTAATCCACACACACATGTATATATATAAGGAAACTGCAAGAACGTGTGAATAAGAATAGTAGAGAGAGGGAAAAAGAAATTTACCAAGAATCAGTAGAATACTCGAAGAGTTTCCCCTTGTGAGAGAAGACAATTAAAGCCACCTCTGCATCGCAAAGCACAGAGATCTCATGCGCCTTCTTCAGCAAACCACCTCTCCTCTTTGAGAAAGTCACTTGCCTATTGATCTTGTTCTCTATCCTTCTCAATTGCACTTTCCCTCTCCCCATCTCTCTCTCTCTCTCTCTCTACAAGGAAAAGGTGAAAGGAAAACCCCAATTGCAGATATAAAAGCTAAAAATGGAAACCCTGAGATATAGAACTTATTTTTTTAACCTACACGGATAAAGAAAGTTTAATTTACTTTTTAGCTATAAGTCCCTCTCATGGTAAGAAAATGATGTACGTATGTATGTAAGAAGGAATATATGTCTTAGGCAGTTTTATTTTGCTACCATATTTGCTTTGAATTAAAATGAAAATGGGATGTAGTTTCTTTTTCAACATAGTTGTCTGATAAAGGAAAGCGCACTTGATGTAATGATGTGAAAACCTGAAACCAGGTGGGGAGGTTTGTTAAGGATGTGGTGTCGAGCTGTTATTGGTGGAGATGTTTGGGATGTCGTCGTTGTCTACTGGTTCTTGGCCTTTTCACAGTTCTTGAGGCTAACTACGTACTCTTTTAATCTGCTAAGCTTCCTAAACTAGCTAGGCTTTTTGTTGAGTTCTTTCACATTTACTGTTGACTGCGTAATTTCGCCATCACCACCATTTCTACTGCACCATATATATATACACACACACTTTTCAATTATGGTGAAATTTCACTAGGAAGTGATCGACTTTTTGAGTTGCATATTAATATTATTAGGCACACTTTTCTTTTAGATATATTTTGAGTAAAAGTAGTAGGCACAAATTTGAAAGTCTGTTAATTACTCTAGCCATTTTGGTGTGACATGACTAATATGCCCTTCGTTTGAAATATGAAGAATATAACAATTAATAGTTTCAAAATGAAATAAAGGAGAAAACCCTAGCTAATCTACATAGAGCATCTACCCTCAGGTGCTGATATAGAGATGTGTTGATGAATATAATACTTACAAGATTGTAATGAATTGAAGTGTGATTTACTTTGGTTTTTTTTTACTGTAGGTGCACTATTGTGTGTTTGTATTATTACCATTTCCTCGTACCCTCAAATATGACTTAATCCTTGTTCAGATATTAATTCAAACTACTTTATAGTTGAAACATTATTGCACAATAATAGAAATTGAATCTTTTTCTGCTTAGTCCGTCCAAGGAATTGATGCATACTTAATCACTCAATTATACTGTTTACCAACTACCTTATCAGATAATTCGCCACATTTAAGTACTTCAGAGTTTTTTACTGCAAGCAATAATTTATAAACTACTAATAAATTGATTTTTCCTCGGTATAACAAACTTTAATACTATAGGCAGAATAATAGAACGGCTGTGAAAAATTATACATGCCACTGTTATTAATGTCAATGAAAAGGGTGGATATAGGAATTTCAAATGCATGCAGAGGTCTATTAGTATCATTTTTCATAGCTTTAATAGCTATTGGTTTTCTTGCTGCAATCTCATGAAAAAATATTTATTTCTTCCTACCGTGAATTTAATTTTATAAAATAAAAATAAAAATTGTAAAATGTAGAGAATTAAAAAGGGGTGTGCTGGGACCGGATTGAGGAAAGGCCATTGAAGAATACGAATTATTGGTAGGCAGAATTAATTTTTTCTACACAGAAAATTGCCAAAAGAAAATGTATTTTAATAGTGTTTGAGAAAGCTATTACTATAATTTTCCTTAATTAGACACACCTTTGAATAACATAGTTCTAAACTGCATTTCTAGTGCATGTATTGTCCATTTCACTAATTGATAGTGGTCCCTACTGCCTGTCGGTATTGGCCTTTGTTATCAAAGGCTTATATAATTAGGGTTCTTTGGTTGCAAATTTGTGTCCATAATAATCAATTTGTGGGAGGAAACATTATTGGAGCTTTTGGGGAAAGAAAAAGGTAAAGTTGGTACGAGATTAATGTTGGAAATTAATTATAACCTACATGGTTTAATTTTATTTTTTTTCCTTTCAAATTATGAACTATACTAGGATACAATGTGTTTTTCATTCTGACCATCACTACTAAAGCTACTGTTACATATTATTCGGTAAATTTATTCAGATAGAACTTGACTAGCTAGCTAGGCACGAGTGTAATAGTAATTTTATTCGTACAGCTTATTTTTATGGGTTAATTACAGTATATATATATATACTATATATTCACATATCTTGAAATTTTACTCGAACTATAAAATATTTTCCACGATAAACTACGACTTTTTTCATAAAAATAAAAAAAAAATCTACAACGAATTTTACAATGTTGTTTAAATGGCACACTCAGCATGTTGTTATAATATATATGATCTTTAATTTTATATGCAATATTATATTTGAAGATTTAGTAACTTGAGTATTACATTGAAAAATCAATATTTATGTGAAATTTCTAAAAAAAACATCGACAGTTCATGTGTTAAGTTAAACGTATTCTTTTTAATTCGTATTCAATTTCAAAAATTTTGGATCAATTATATATTTAGCTATAATTAACTATATTTTTATTATAAATTTATTCCATCCTTCCCAAATTTTGAAATAATAGGTGTAAATATTAGGCGAATGTCCTAGAATAAAAAAAAACAATCCACATTATTTGTAATAGAGAAGAAAAAATAATTAAGGGACTGAAAGTGGGTAATTTTGTAAATATAAATTCTATAATAACAAAAGATAATAATATTACCTCCGTCCATGAAAATGTTTAACACTTTGATTTGACATGCGTTTTAATGTAATGTTTTGATTTTATGTAGAAAAGTGTTGTTAGTGAAGTTTGGGTCTACATAATTTATAATTTTTAATTGAAGTGTGTGTATAAGATAATTACTATAAATGAAAATTTTTAGTGTTAAAAACATTGGTGAACAGATCAAAATGAAAATATATTAAAAATATTGATGAAGGTAAAGTTATTTTTATATATATTATCTATGGAAATATCACATCTTAATGTAAAATGGATCATTAATAAAGGGTAATTTATGGTAAATACCCTATTATGTAACATATACAAGAAAAATATCCACTTTGTAAATATTACTTGAAAAATACCCAAAATTACTAAATTAACCCTATTCTATCTACATTCCTACAACATATTGGGAAAGCTTCATTACTTAATATTTTTTACTATTATTAACTTAAACTTATTCTTATTATTAATATCATATTTTTAAAAAATGGAGGAAAATACGAAAATCCGGTCGGTTTGGGTGTGGGGCCCAAACCGTCCGAATTTACACAATGGACGTCCGGGTTTTGTTTTTTTGTTAATTAAATTATTTATTAATTATTAGGTTGAAAAATAATAAGAAATTTCATATGAAATACTAGTGATATATAGTCCTAATATACGCTGCATTAAAAATATTAAATGTTATTATCATGTTTTTTTTTCATAATTATTTATTTATTTAATTAAAATTGCGTATGATAAAATACATGTTTAGCGTTGATTTGATTATTTATGTTGTTAAATAGATATAGGATGATAATTATGTAAAAAAATTAAAAAGATTGAGGAAAATACGAAAACCCAATTGGTTCGTGTGTGAGACCCAAACCGTCCGGGTTTATACAATGGGCGTCCGGGTTTTTCATTTTTTTTAAATTATTAATTATTAGGTTTAAATATAATTATAAATTCCATATGAAATACTACGTTCGGTGTAGGGTGTACGGTGTCGAGTGCAATTATAATGTCTCGATTGTAACTAATATTATAATTAAAATTCATGTCTCGTTTGTCGATTTATTGTTAATATTTTTAATATATTTTTGAATGTTAAACATAATTAATCAATTTTATTAATTTTGAAATTATGTTTATTTAATTTTTTTTGGTTTTGCAATTATATTTTTTTTACATAATTATTAACAAAATTAATAATGTATTATGAAAATTAATAATTAATTACAAAATTAAACATTTTTTTTGGATCAATTAAAACAATTAAAATCTTATTTGAGTATATTTGCAAAATACAATTATAATAATAATCTAGATTAATTATATTTGCAAAAAGAATAAAAAAATTAACTAATAATAAATTCTAAATTAAACATAATAATTTTTCAATCATTGCATTATTTTCACCAAATTTTATATAAAACAAAATTTGATTAAGGGCAATTAAATAACTTGAACATAAAAGTGGACATTTTTTTATAGAAAATTTACAAAGTGGACACTTTTCATTTCTAGTTATGAAATAGGGTATTTATCATATAGCACCCATTAATAAAATAGCGTGCCAAAATGAACACGGAGGACCAATTTGAAACTATAGATGGTATGGATTTTGGAATCCATTCAGATTCGCAGATCTAGATTCATAATTTAAAATTTTAATCCTTTAAATTTTGGATCTAATATATTTGGATAAGATCCGGAGTTTTTAAACTTTTTTTTTTTTTTCGGTATGAGATATAGAGTTTACATTTTGAGACTCAGATCCGTCGCGTAGACCCATTTAATTAATTATTTATGATATATAAATTATTTTAAATATAATTCAATCCAACTTTGAATTTCATTTACTTAGGGTGCATTTGGTAACCTTGTTATGATATGTTAAGACAAGATAAAATTATATGAGATGTGTACGATTTGTTAAGTTTATTTTTTCTTACCTTTTGTTTGGTAGGCAAGTGTAAAATAAAGTTAATTTTATCTAGTCATTTGGTAGCAATAAGATTATTTTAACTTGAGCAGTAAACATTGTCCTTTATTATTATATTATATTTTATCTTCTCATTAGTTATTAGTGTCGACCCTTCATTTTCTTGGAGCCCTATATTGAAGTAATCAATGGTGTTGGAGTGAAGACCACCAGCGAAGGAGATAAATTCCTGCAAAAGTTTTGAAGACAACAGGTAATGTTATCTCTCCTTTTATTTAATTTTGATTCGTGATTATTATCCCTGAATGCATCATGTTCATAACTGGAATCCATAAATTTATTTTTAGAAAGACTTGTAGCTGATTTTTAGCTTGAGAGGGAGGAGGGTGAGGGTGGTTCACAAACGATACTCATCATTCCTTCTTGTTTAGCTTTTGTTTGCTAGCCTTACCTCATTTATTCTTCGGAAACCCTTGTGTTGTTATTTAGGATTGTTTCATCTTCAAGATCTGCTTTAACTTTTCCTTATCGCAAACCCTTGTGAAATCTTTGCTTCCATCTTGCTTATTTTGATTTTGCTCTGTAGTTTTTTTTTTTTTAACTAGCTTGCCTTTGCTCTGAAAATATGAAAATTTATCTATTTTTACACCATTATCCTTTGCACATTTTTACAATATATAATGGTGGATTAATGCAATTTTGGTTTACTACTGCATCACCGATTCTTTTATGCTCAAAGTTTGGAATTTAACTGATCTCTTCATACAGATATGGATGCTGAGAGTGGTAGTAGTGGATTAGGCCGTGGCACCAAAAAAACTGATAGGAATCGTAGGAGTTGGTCCGATAAGGAAGAAGAATGTCTGTTGGCCGCCCTCAAGAATCTAGTTTCACTTGGTTGGAAGTCAGACAACGGTTTCAAGGCTGGTTATTTGAATAAGTTAGAGGAAGCAATGAAGTCCAAGTTCCCCACAACGGATTTGAGAGGAACGCCGCACATAAACTCAAAAATGACACAATGGAAGAAGAATTATTATTCACTCAGCTCTATTTTAGGTTGTAGCGGCGTCGGATTTAATTCGAGAGGGGACTATATGATCGAGTGTGAAAATGATCAGTGGGACCAAATTATCAAGGTAATCCCTATAGTTATCATTTATAGTTTGAGGTAAATGGCATTGGACTATATTTGTGATTGGTTATTCTTGATAAAAACACATACATGAATGCTTACTTGATCATTGATTCATTGTTGTGATAGTTCGTCATATTCTCATTAGAAAATCAAAACTGAGATGTCTTTGCTATAATACATGAATGCTTATTTTTCCTACAATTTGCACTCCCCCATGGACTTCGATAAATTATAATACTAGTGCATGAGGGCAATGAGAGACACTTGACAAGAATGTGTATTTTCTTATATTTGTGATTTATTTACTTTGTTTTTTTGCAGCTAGATATCAATGCAAGAAATATGCGGTACAAGCCTTGGCCTTACTACGAGGATTGGTCTCAAATATTTGGGAAAGATAGAGCTACCGGAGAGGCAGCGGAGGACATCACAGATGCCTGGAATGAAATTAGATTTGAAGACAACATGACAAACGATGGAATGTTTGACGACTTTGAGTCATTTGGTGTGGATTTGAATGAAGGCGAAGGACAAGGAGACAATGTTTCACAAGCTACAAAAGAAAGCAGTCCTCCAAAGGATAAGTGTAAGAAGCGCAAGACGGGAGGTGATCTGGACGGTGTTTGCGATGTACTAGGAGAGATGGGAAATAAAGCTGATGCAAGGTTTGCAGAATTGGTCAAACGTATTGGTTTTGAGTTTGATGTCAAAGATACGAAAAAGGAGGCATTCAATCTTCTTGATTGTATCTCCGGACTCTCCCCACAACAGAAGTTCGTTGTTTGTCAGATTTTGGCGAAAGAACTAGACAAATTAGACGTCTTCATGGGATTACCAGAACCAGAACGACCCTCCTATGTCTTGTTCATTCTCCAGGAGGCAGGGAAGTTGAATTGATAAAACGATCGAAAACCGTTAGATAGGTTGTCTTGATTTTTGCGATATTGGGTAATGACAACAAGTTGCTTTTGGTTTGAAACTTGATGTGTCTAGGGTGTTGATAATTATTTTGTATGATCGACCTTTGAATGACTATGTCGATAGTATTTTTGTATAGATTATGTCGTCTGTCATTCGGGTTTGATCTTGGTATCTAAAATATTTCTTTTTGTTGGGGATATTGTAGTATTTTCATGGAACAAATGACTACTCTAGTTTATTTTTGATGTGTTTCTATCCCAAATGAGTTATTGGTGTTATTTTATTATAGCAAGATATATGCAATCAATTATAGTGTTATTTTAGCATTTTTTTAGCACGTTTTGCTTGCTTATGGTCAGAAATTTAAAATTATAGGAAATTATACAATGCTTTATTTTATAAACATACATATCTTCTAAATGCTATTTTAGGACATTTGTGAAATAAAAAATAAAATTAATAGACCTTACAACAAATTAGATGAGTATGATAATCCAAACCTTCAAGAGGAAAGTTGTTGATTTTAATAGTCATTGTAGCTATTTTAAAGACAAATAAATTACTTGAAATATCCATTCGAATCACTCTAAACTATTTTAATTAATTACTGAGAATTACTTGAAATAGTCATGTAGCTATTTTAATAGTCATCGGTAGAGACATTTGGGAAATATCCCTTGTTTTTAAGAAATTGTTGCTAGAAACACTCTGAACTCTCGCCGAAGTCAGATGTCGTCAGCTTTTGTATGCTAGACGATGAAGCCTTCGAATCATTTTTGCACCATGACTGAATCAACACATAGTCTGGAATCAACGCCTCAACATAATTCACTTCGTAATCGGGTTGATGATTTTCATTTGGCTATCCATATCCTAATTCAATGGTTCAAATATTAATACAACTCATCAACATAATTCTCAAAAAAAAGATTCAATCACAATAATTGAAGTACAATGAAAATTAATCAAATGCAAAATATCCATAATCCAAATAAAACATGTCCAAATAATCTAACTCGCTGGATTTGTTACTTCTAGATACAATAATTCAACGACTATTCCACATCATATGTGCCATTTCTTCCCGTTTTTGGTTTCATGCGGCTGTCGGCTCCACTACATCTACAAATGCCTCTTCATCATCATGGTCTTCAGTTTCTACCTCTTCATGATTCTCATCAAGCATCGCCTCAATAGGGTCGACAACCATCTCACCCCGTACAAAATTGTGGAGCATAAAACATGCCATGATCAAGCGATTTTGGACCTTAACGGGATAATATGATTCACTCCTAAGAATTCCCCATCTCTTCTTAATAACACCGAACACACGCTCTATTATATTTCGAGCTTTGGTATGCCTCAAATTAAAAATCTCCTCAGAATTTTGTGGTCGAACGGAATTGGGGCCACACTCCTTCAAATGATATCGCACTCCCTTATAAGGCGTTAAAAAACCATCACTATTTGCATAACCATTGTCACACAAATAGTAGTTACCTAAAATTAAAAAAAAATGTATGAGATTAATATCAAATGAATAAGCTCCTAAAAGGAAAATTCAAGAACCTCGACAATGAATTACAAGGAATTAAGTTAGTAGAAAAAGGCCACTGAGAACCAAAATTACCCCTGGGCACTTTCAAGCCGTGAACCCTATTTAAAGCGTCTCTCAACACTCTTCCATCCGCAGCTGAACCCTCCCATCCAACCAATACATAAATAAACCGGAGGCTTCGATCACATGCAGCTAGTGTGTTCGTGCATATCTGACCCTTTCTCGTTCTATACCTTGGTTTATCGACATTCGGGACCATCACATGGATATATGTGCCGTATAATGCACCCAGACAACCCTATATCATTAAACATAAGTTAGATATCAATTGAGATATTTAAATAGTAGGCGACTCTAGTTAATTCGTATTAGAATAATTTACCTTGAACCACTTCCATATTTGATCGTTGCAACTTTCCTCGATAGAGATTGGTTTGGCAAGGAATATTGCATGAAGTTTGATTACTGCTCTTAACACTATGTGCACATATGTTGATACCGTTTGTCCAGACCTTTGAAAGTCAAAACCAACAGTGCCAATTTTCTTATGATGTGCTATAATACCTAAAAATATGGCCACCTGCTCTTCTACTGACACATATTTCTGATTTTGCAATCCTCCTAATTCTCTTAATAGGTGACATAACTTTCCAAAAGTGTTACGATCCATTCGAAGGTTCACGATACAATCTGCATTACTAGTATGAATCATCCTATTCAAATATTTGACCCGATCTGGAATTCTCTCAATCATACTGTAAGGGCGGGGTGAATGAAGACGTTTTCTCTTCGAGCTCATGCTTTTAACAAGTAAACTAATGACCCCAATAACTCCCATAAACATTTCTTGCATTATCTCTTCTATTTGGATATAAATATACGCTTCAATATCTTTATTTCTACGCTCCATTTAATCCAATGCTATCAAATTCCTATTAGTTGGGCTGTGAATGTGTATGATTTAGCATTGACTTAACTTAGTACCATATATTTTAGTTTTTAATTCACGAAATATACATGAACTAAAATACACCATATACTAGTAACAAAACAACAATTTGATATGCATAAACTAAAATATATACCAGACACAAATATTTGATCTTTAACTAAAATGTAATTCATGTGAAGTATAACAACAAAACAACAACTAAAACAAGGAAAAAGAAAACAAATTCCACAACAGTGAGTGCATAAGTACACAAATAAGTGCAAATAACTGCAAGTCCACATAGACAAAACAAACAAAATTCTTTCTCACAGCATAATTGAAGCACACTCCAGCACAAGAATCGAAGAGAAGTAGACAAAAAATCGAAATAAATAAAAAAAATTTGGATTTAGAAGTACATAAATTCGCTTTCTTCAACCAATTGCTCTATGATTCCGTAAAGTTTCTTCAAAATATTTCAATGGTGTTGCCTCAGATTTGTTTGTCTTTGCATTTTCCCTTTTTCAAAACTATATTTTTTCATTACAAAATTCATACCGAATGTTGGATACATAGAAACAATGAAATCTATTCACATACAAAATATAAAAACAATTAAGCAAGATTCTTACTAACAATGAAATCTATTCACATAGAATTCAATTATTCAGATCAAACCATACCATTTTCTGTGATTTTTTGCCAACAAGTTGTATTACAATCTTTTGCGGTTGCTACTTGTCGACGAACCTTGCAAATCGAGGAAGAAGATTTCGAATTTGCTCACCACAGAAGATGTTATTTGGATCTACAGAGAGAAATCGAGTCACGAATGTTGGAGTGACTTTTGAACTTTTAAGAACTGTTCACAAAATATTACATTATCGGAGGGTATCCGCCAGACAAATATTCAAAACGAAACAGTGTATTCTCACTCGGGCCTTCTCTTTTTTGCGGGCTCTTTGTATTACTTTTAGGGCTACCAAATGCCCAATATTAAATAGATAACTTTGGTTATATACTCTTTTATGGGATATCAAATGGACCCTTAATGAATATCTTTTTTATTTAGGATGTTATAATGTTGAAAGTAGATGCAACATCTAAAATTTCCTTAAATATTTTAAATATTAATTTTAATTGCAATCGATTTCGTAACAACTTCTCTTGACACATCAATGATTATTAAACTATTTAAAAAAATTTATTACTTATTTTGAATTTTGTGTATGAATTATAGTGTTACTTTGATTAATTATTGTGGTGTTATTAATTTATATTATTATCATGATTTTATTATCAATTTTACTATATTTAGAATTTATTTTAAAAAATAAAATGCATGGATAATATGGGTCAGACCTGCGGAATCGACAAATCTCATGAATCTTGACACGGATCTCAGTTTTTATATCCAATGGATTTGAGTTGATTTTGAACCAAGTAAAAATTTGGGGATATGAATCTGAACCAAACGAGACAGGGTCTAAATCTGACCAATTGTCATTAGGGATGACAATAGGTCTAGGGCTCGGTCCGGATCCGGTAGTTCAGATCCACTTTTACGAATTTGGGTCGAATAAATTTTGGACCCGTTGAATTTGGGTCAGATCTAGACTTATCTCTTAAATATTGAATTTGGATCTGAAAAAAAAAATTCAGATCCAAATTCGCCCCGAGATATGAAATTAAATATATTAACTATAGTAAATATATATATATATATATAATATTTATATAATGTTTTAATTAATTTTCTTTACAAAATTAGATTATTGATGAAACTAAATGTAATAGTTGTTTTCTTATAATTCAAAATGTATCATTTCTTTTAATTATTTTTTCTTGTTTAACTTAATGATAAATTAAATATTTTCTTTTTTATTGTTAAATTTACAATGAATATCCATATGCTTGTTCCATTGTTACTGAAAATTGTGATGGAGATGGAGAACAAATTGATTTCATTGGCATTTTAATTTTTTAGTCTTATACTTATAATGAAAAAGAAGTACTTACTATCTTCTTTTTTATTTGTGTAGGATGCTCGTCATTTTGAAAGTAATAGTAATATGAAAGACTTTGAGTTCGATGATTAAAAATATTGATTCTTGGAATGTAGTCATTTAAATGATTATGTCATTTTCATAATGTACAAACTTATATATGTTGGTTGATGAAAATTTTAATATTTAAATAATTTTTAATGTAATATTTTTCTAAATTTAAATATTTATTTAATTAAAATATGGATTTGGATATGAACTCGTAGAGCTACGAATCCAATGAATTAAATCCAAATGGTCTCAAGTGGATCAGAACAAGAAAAAATTGATATGCAAATAGACATGTAAAACAAACATCCCCTAATTGTCATCCCTATTTGCTGCCTAGCAAAATATTACGATTTGCATAATCTTTTCATATTCTGCAAATAGAGATGTAAAATAAATATGAAAATCTTTTTAAAATATTGATCGATAAAATAAATAACACTTTTTAAATTAATAAAAAATTCGGACTCACCAATTAACAGAATGATAAATTTTAATGAAATAATACATTAATACTTTTTGGAAAATTAATTCCCTTTGTGAATATAATTATATAGATCCAGACCATGCTATAAATTAATAATTCTTATAATTTTACAATTGCGAATACTATATGCGATCATGTGTTAAAATATGATTATATCGTTGCATATTTTTTTTTTCCAGAAATTTAATTACAGGTTGATTTTATGCTACTATAGATTCATCATATTGGTATTTATATAAGAATTACATTATCATACATAAATTAATATATTTAACTAGTTATATATATATATATATATTCATATATTTAATTAGCTATAGTAGTGTACTGTAACATTTAAATTTTACGGCACTGTTAAATAGATACTGATATCATTTAGTCATTATTGGACATTTACAAACAGATACATAATCCAGTGATAATAAATTGTAGTGGGTGAATGAGTGTATGGTATGGTATATTATAATGATTCAATATATTCGATATGGTACGTAGATGGTATAAAATTCATTTATTCATATATGTTCCTCTATAGTATATGCGTCTAACCCGTCGAAAATCAACAGGAAATTATTTTATATTATATATAATTTATAAATATATAAAAAATTGAAATAATATTTTTTTAATTTATTTTCTATAATATTTTAGGTTTTAAAAATTTGAATATGTTATATTAAAATTATTATTTTAGCCTATTTTTTCTATTTAAAAGTGATATAAATTAACAAATTATTATAAATATTATTTACAATAATTTATGTTATTTATAAAGTATTGATAAACAATCCTGATACATTATGATTTATTAACATAATTGCAAATTCATGCTACTTAAAAATTATATCGTTGTAGAATATACGTATTACATAAATTAAAGACTTATCCCGTGTAAAATTTATTGATACATAATCATTTTATATCGTAATTTAAAAATATAATTTTAAAAATTGACTCTTCAAATAAATATTAGATTCAATAATTTTTAATATAATTAGTTAAAATAAATAATAATGTTGGATATAAGTGATGTTAAATAGAACCATAAAATTATATCGTTGCAGAATATACGTGTTACATAAAGACTCGTCTCGTGTAAAATTTATTGGTACTTAATCACTTTATATCGTAACTTAAAAATTGACTCTTTATTTTTTTGATAAAAAGGATTTTAAAGTAGGAAATAGGAAATAATCTGGGCCATTAATCATTCTAATCCAACGGTTGAGATCTTGACCAAGTTTTTTCATTTTTAGCACGAAATAATCCCTTTTTTATAGTAATTAAAGGCAAATCAGTAATTTAATTGTTAAATGCATTGTTTTTAACTGTTAAATGCATTGTTTGTAACTATAAAATGCATTGTGAAAATGTAATTGAGTTATGCATTGCATTTAACTATTAAATGCATTGTATTTTGAACGCGTATATGGGATGATTGATAACCGCCCACTTCAAATTACTAAAATATCCTTCGTGCATCGTTCAAAGCGATGGAATGCACCGCCTTTTTAAGTAGATCAGATTTAATCATATATGTTCGATCATCCAAATCAATGGCTGAGATCATTTCTTATTTCCTACTTTAATTTCACTTTATACCTGAACCACTCCATATATATATATATATATATATATTTGGTGGTTTCAGATAAAAATAGAGCGATTGGTACAAAATAGGAAATGATCATGTTCATTTATTTTCATAGATCCAATAGCTGAAATGAATCTAATTAAATTCGAAATTAACCCTTTTGGACGCGTTGCATTGTTAAACAACAATGCAATGAGGGTAAATCTGTCCATTAATAGAATGGCGGTTTATGGATTATATTCAAATTTATTTTCATCTCATTAATTATTGAAACTGTCTAAAGTAAATTACCTAAAAAATCTCTACTTCACCGGTTTTGGTGGATATTTAAATTGATATTGATCTCATAAATTAAGCAACTGCAATAAGGAAATAGAAAACCATTTTGTTTGGTCATTTGTTGTATTGTATAGTCACATATTTAGCATTAAACATATATGTAGTGTTGCATTGTATAGTTATGAAATTTGCATCATACATATATATATATATATATATATATTATACTAACATTTAATTTTGGTAGTTGGAGAAATTTATGGAATAACATAAGCTTCCAAAATATTTGAAAATCTCTCTAATTTCGAATTACAAGAATTTTAATTGTGAAACGCAATCGGAAACTACTCCACCGTATGCAATACGGGTTTACGTCAAACCTACAATATCACCGTTATGGTTTCAACTAATTAAACTATAAGCCTTTTTCATTCCAATCAAACGTCTGATGCATTATGTTATATTTATTGATGGATTGCAGTATGTACAAATTATAAATTGGATGTGACTGAAAGATAAAGCAATTTACATGGATGTGTGGTGCAGCATAATATTATTAAATGATACAAAGATGAAATAACATTGCAATTTACACGTATATGACAATGCAATCCACGTGTATATGTGGTGCAATGTAAAGAATAACAATCAATTTTGCAATAATCTTTTGGGAACGATGCAAAGCCACCGCAGCTGCTCCCGCTATCTCCTGGGCTCCGCTTCTCCGTCGCCCTCTCGATCTTCCTCAACATCATTCACATCTCCATAGTGCAGAAAATCCAATTTGAAATGAGACGAGCAATTCCTAGCTAGTCAGTACTTGGTAAAATTTCACAAAAACCACCACTCAAGCACACTAGTGTGAACAAATAAACAGCAAAAGCAGTACCTCTGAATTGGCCTGGCGGCGAGTCACCATTGGCGACAACAAGACAAGTAATCCGCCGGGATAGAAGAAGGCAAAGATGCATCCGAGAAAATTTCCGACGAAGATCGCTGCGGCGATTCTCGATTTGAGCAGCGATTGGCCGCCGTCCTTCATCAACAAAATCTCTCCATTACCTCTAATCATTGTTTATCGACGACGGATTTGAATTATGCAATTGGCTACAACATTAATTAGCAACATATAATTTTAACTAAAGATCACAATAATTAGAAGAGGAGAGATGAGAAAGTTAAGTGGTGTCCACCGCGAACGAGTGAGCGGTATTCTATCACAATTATCCAATTTTTACATATTATATTTAAAAATTATATTAATCTCTTTCGATAATTATATTCTTTTTTAAGACGTCTTATTAATAACAATTCATTTCTTTTTTAAGTAATTAAGATTTAACACGTTAAAAGTTTATTAATTTTCGTGTCATACATAATCATTGATTATTTGTTGGTTTACGTATAAAAAGTAAAATGAGTTGTTATTAATGTGATTATAGGAATATATAAATAATTTATTTTTCACACTTAAATTTTTAAAAATTAATTACACTTTTAAATATAAATAAATATTGAATTAAAAATATATTTACTTGTACATTTATTTAAAATATATATGTATATTAATTTTCATTTATCATATAATGATAATAATGAATATATATATATATATATTAAATATATAAATATTTGGATCGAGTTTGAGGGGCATAAAAAAGAGTACACAAATGAAATAATTTTAGTTGAAATCATGGGCATATTAACAACGTCAGCCACATGGGAGTCATTTTTAATTTAAAAATATTTTCTAACTTAATCTTCAATTTTTATAAGAGTGAAATTTTGAATTGAATCGCATTTTTAGGTTAAAGTTTTTTATATTATTATTTAATATATTAGAAAAAGTCAAATCGACTATTTATATAGAATAATTCAAATATTCATATTAAATTGAAAACAAATCGAATAATTTTACTAATTAAATAGAATATTATGATATTCATTTCGATTTAATTTATTTACATCCCTACCTAAAAATTAACATAAACTCACTTGTCAAATTTAAAATTTAGACCCAAGTCTGACTAACTTTATCAGACCGTTGGTCTTGAACAGTCCATTGACACCTGTTTGATTAGGCCGAGCTGGAAAAAATTGTCATTACTATTCTTGAGAGCTTTAAAAAATGATTTCGATAGAAAAATGAATTTTTCCTGCTTTTGGTGTTGCTCCAAATAGACACATCAAGTTGATTATTTTATAATCAATATTAATTATTTACTTCAACGTAAGTATGTTAGGGTTTGTTTGGTAGTCAACACTATCTGTATAGCATGACATAGTTAAATTTGTCTAAAGTGTTAAGATTAAAGAGAATAAGATAAAATTTTAATTCATTCGGTAGACATGTTTAAAATCCTGATATTATTGAACAAGATAAATATATTTTTAATAATAATCTTAGATAATTTTTATCACATCACTTTCTACATATTAAGTTGTACACTAAAATACAAATTTTAGGATGGACCCAATATTTAATTGATATATTTATCACATTTTCTATCAAACATATGATTTGGTAAGATAATTTAATCTTATCCTACCATATTTTGGCTATCAATATGGCCTTAATGTATTAATTAAGATCAAGTTTTTTACTTATGTATACACGCAAATAATTTATTTTTTTTTTATATATTTTTTTTCTAGAAAATTGAGGATATTCCGATCCGTGCAAATTGTTCGTCCTTCTATCTAAACCCATGTGGAAAACACAAATTGCATGGGTGTTCAATATAGTTGGATCAATTATTTTTGATAATAACTATTCAAATTCATAATCAATCATAATTATAATTGATAATCATAATTTTCAGATAGCGAATCAGTTATTTGATAATATATTTGGTAATTTTCAATTACTAGATATAGCCGCATAATTGAATAATTGAATTTTGAATTAAAAAGTGATATATTTTATTTATAATAATTATTTCACATTTTATTTATCTCTCTCTCTATATATATCTTTAACAATTATTTCATACTTAGGAATTAAATACTAATGTTATATATTGAAATAAAGAAATACTAGTAGTAAGTTGATAGTAGTAGCAAACAATGAATGCCATATCCAATAGTGGATAGATTGTTCAGTCGCTATCATGCTCTGATGAATTGTGGCTCAGTTTAAGTGTACTTGAGAGAGATACCGCAAATGACTGTAATACCCTTTCCAGTAAGATTAAGATTACTCTCAAGCTAAAAAATGGAATATCACATTACATCATTATTCAATGAATTCTTTAAACTTTTCTTTTGTCAATAGTAATAGTGTGTGCCTTTCTTGAAATAGACAGTTCTCACAAAAACTCTTTCAAGTATATGATACACCAATCTAAGTATCTCATATTTATAACCAATATTTAGCAATGTCAATCCGGTAAACCCATTTGGTTTCGTGCTAACTCACTCGAGTTGTCATACTATTTGGTTTAGACCAAATCGAGTTGAAATTTTTTCGGATCGAAAATTTACAATCTTAACCCTAAACTTTCGGTTTTTTTGTTAGCACATCGGGCCAATTGGGCTAGAATATTTATGAAAATATTTAACATAGATGTATATTTTTTATGATTCTATATTTAAAAAATATATATATTCGAAAAATATAAAAAATAAAATAAAATTTTAAACATTGTTGAATATTAAAATTGAATATGAATTATTTAAAGAGAAAATGTACTGATATTATACCAAAATTGACTCATAATTATTTTTTTATGTGATTGATTAATTGATGGGTATGATAAATACATTTTTTTGCATAAAAAATCAAATATACTATGCAAATAATTATTATTTTATTTTTTCATTCGGTTAATCGGGTCAACCCACTCGATTTCTGACCTAACCCTGTCAGGTTCGTGTTATTTTCGATCCAACCCATTTGGGCTAAAAATTATTTGGGTCATGAATTGTCAACTCTAACCCTCTTCGTTTTCGGATCGGCCTTCAAACCATCCCGAACTTTCGGGCCAAATTAACATATCTACTAGTGTTAGATTCAAAAACTCAATAATTTCGTTTTCATAATTCAATAAAATAAAATAAATTTAGATAAATAAATGACATTTCAATGGAAAGTGGAAACAGTTGGAGATCTTGAATATATCAGTTCATAGCGCATAACGCAAAAAATATTATCATTGGCAAAACGCATTAATTGATTTATTGTGCAAGCTCCATTGAACAATGAACACTCCATCTTTTAGTTTAGCAATTCCTTCGAAATATTTCTAATAGATTTTTATAAAAAAAAATTTGGATTACATTAACAATAAACTTCTAATATATTTTTAATGCATGCAAATAATACTCACATATTATTGTCGGTGCAAATTAGCAAAAAGCAAAAGAAATTAATGTGTTGATAATATAATCATGGGTGCGAACTAAGAATCTTTCATATATATATATATATATATATATATATATATAAAGGTACTTGTGCAAAGGGGTTGTCATTTATTCCCAACTATGTACGTAGTATGTAGTACTACAAGGAAAATAATAATCCAATCAGAGCTTAAAGTCATAAAATAGTTTTTCGTCAATCAAGAACCAAATTTAACATTTCAGAGGTGAAGAAAGTCCACATATATTTTAGGGGGATTTAAAATAAGAAATTATTGTCAAATTATTCACTTTTTTATACGTAGATCACCTTAGTACCAACATTAATATCTAATATGAAAAGGTTAATTAGAAAATAGTGTAATTAGGTGGAACTGTTCATGTGCAGTCATAATTTATTAGTGTCCATACATACTAGCTTTAGGGCTTAGTTTTGCATTAATTAAAGAATTAATTAAAATAATATTAAAAAGTGGACGCTAGGCCAGCCTGCACCCACAATAAGAGGTGTCGGATTTATGTTGTTACATACAATGACACAACCATGAAAATTATATAAGATTTATATCTAGGCCAGCCTGCACCCAAAATAAGAGGTGTCGGATTTATTTCAGGTTACACATTAAACCATAAAAATTTTACTGCTACAGTAATGAACAGTATCAAAGTTTTTACTGCTACAGTAATGAACAGTGACCTCTGCTACAGTACTGCGTAGTAAAACACAAAGCATGGAGAGATAAGGAGGGAGCTGTATTACCTAAGATCTCACACAGAAGATCAAATGTAGGTATACAGGAACGGAGCCTCCACCACCAGACAGATATGTGCAGCGGCGATGGTGAAATTGCAGAGAATTTTTTTTTTTTTCAGTTTTTTTTTATCGAGGGATATATTATAAAGATATTTTGGTCGGTTTAACTTGTATCTAGGCTATAGAAATTAGAGAGTGAAAATTTACCAACTCATGCTTAATTCTCACTTCTGAAAGGGTTTTTCCTTGAATTTTCGGATGATCTTTATTGCACTGAAAGCATGCCCTTTTATAGGCAAGTTTACATAATAGGCCAAAAATAAAAAGCATCTATTTTATAGAAAGTCGTAAAGACTATAATTCTAACTTAAACCAAAGTCTTAAAGCCTATACATCTATAGTCTTAAAGCTACTCAAATGATCACCATGTTTTTTTTTTCAAGCTGTAGAGCTGTAGAGAGTAATGATTCATCCTTCTTCTAGTAATCTCGATGAGTGTCTGGAACTGTGATGTCATCAGGATCATCAGGGTAATCTTCATTCATATTTTCTTCATCCTCTGAATTGTATATGTCGCCAAAACTAAGATCACTATCTCCTTCTCCACTAAAAGGTAACATCATATGCCGGTTTGGATATGTCCAGATTTGTATATAATGTCCTTCGGCAACCAAGATGAGTTTTGTAATAGCGTAGAGTATAGGAAGATTCTTTGATTCTTGATAGTATTTTACCTTATCTTGAAAATTTTCAAAGGTAAAATTATCAGGTTGGATCTTTGTAAAAAGTGTCTTCCAGTTTTCTCCAATATGGCTTTTTTCAGTGACAAAAATTCTTTTACGAGCTGGTCTATAACTGCACTTAGTGGCTTCTGGCAGAGTTGCCAAAATTTTGCAATATGTCCACTGTGTTGATGATAATGACGAAATATTTCCTGCTGTAAGGATAAATTTTTCGCCAAATCTGTTTAGCACTTCCTCAGTTTTATCGTTAAGACTAAACTGGAGAAACTCTATCATGCCATTATGATAAAATTGGAGAATAAGATCATGAGGCATGTCTGTACTGTTAAGATTGATTTGTAATAACAATAACCCTGAAATCTCAATTTCTTTTATATCATTTGCATCTTTTTTGATCAAAATATCATCTTGTCTTTGTACCACTTTGACACCTGCGTATTTTGTTTCATTGAAATAAATTTCAATGATTTTCCTTTGTAAATCATGTATTATAAGAGGGAATTCATTGAGAACCTTTTTTGAAACAATTTCCTCTAACTCTGGAAACTTATTTAAAACAGGTTCTGATGTTTCTCTCTAAGGCAAATCAAGAAGTCTATTCTTGAATTTTTCTAAATTAAGAGAAATATTTAAAACTCTAGTTTGAGATTCTGTTTTTCTCTGTAACTTTGATTCAAGAAGAGAAATTTTGGTATCTTTAAAATCAGAAGTGTTTACAATGATTTTTTGTTTTCCTTTTAACTCAGCCTGAAGTTTATTATTCCTTTTTTGCAAATCAAAATTCTGTGCTTGTAAAGTTCTAATATTATCTTCTAAAGCTTTTATCAAACTTTCAAAGGTTTTCTTAGTAATTTCAGAAAAAGTTTTGACTTCTTCAGGTTCAATATAAAAATTTAACCCTAGATGCTCTCTTGCTGCAATCAATGCTTCAGAGAAACTGTAAAAACCTTTGAAAATAGGACTTTGACAGTTAATAAATTTTGCAACTGTCTCCCATTTGTTGAAAATCCCTACTTTGGTACCTCGTAGAATCACGTAATGTGAAAATCTCCTTTTTTGTTCCGGGAGTTTCTTGTTTTGTTCAGAAAAATAGTATCCCAAACCATTAAGGCATTGTACGTACAAACATTGCTTCATGGTCTGTATATGCCATAAATTATCTAATAAACATTGCTATTTATTAGTAATCTCGAGTCCTGGCATGGGACGGAACTTTTTATTATGTTCAAAGCAGATTGGAAGTGTAATACTTCCAAAACTTAATACTTCTGAAAATAAATTTTTACTGTTAAATTATTTAGATCAATGATACATATTAAAATATAATTTTGCTATATATATGATTTAAAATATTTTATCCTTAAAAATAGGGAATTTGTTATTCTTTCTAACTAATTTATTGATTAGGGTATAGTTTAATTATATTCATTGGATGAAAAATATGGATGGTTTAGATTTATTTTTAGTTAACACAAGCAGATTTATTTTCATTATAATCATCATATATATATATATATATTATAAATAATTATATTATGTGTGGGCATTACTTAATATATAGTTTAGGGTTTCTATTATTATTCTATTGTATATATATTGACAACCCTATTTGTAAATTAGCACATACGTGAAATAAAGGATAACCGCCATTTCTCTCTGCGGCGGAAGTTTCTTTCTTCTTCGTTGTTTTCTTCTTTTACTACTTTTATTGTTTGATGATCAAACAAGTTGGTAATATTACAACAATATAGAGTTATTCACGGTTACTATTAAATCAATGTCGGTTCACTGTTTCAATATTTTTGAATTGTAAATAGACTATGGTTAATTAGTAAGGTACGCAGCTTGGAATCAAAACCGTCAAAGATGGTTTTGATTTCAAAACCTCAAGTTTTAATTCTATACCGCCTTAAAAAATTTATATATTTTATATATGTGGATATATAAATTAAAATATATGTTATAAAAAATATTTCTATTTAATGTAAAAGATAATGAAAATTAAAATTAAAATCATTAAAAAACATTGAGAAACCAACTATTCACAACTTCTAATATTTGGACAAAACTTTCCCTAAGAGTTATAGTCAGAATTGAACTGTAATAAACAATTATAGCTACCAAAATCACCGTTTTTTATTTGATTCCGACGGTTACAATTTTTTTTTTCAACAACTACTTATCAAACTAATTATAATTAATGTGAGAACTAGGAAAAAAGCTGGACTATGTATATATGATCTATGTTTTTTATGAATTAAAACATCATTAATACATCAAAAAGGATGATTATATATACATTGTAAAATTGAAAATTAATTTAAAAAGAAAACATGGTATACTGGTGGCAGCAAGAGATTGAATATGGTTGAACAATAAATATGGAGTAAGTAACACAACATCCAATAGCACACAAGGTAGAAGTCACTTCAACACTCATGAGTCATCAAGTACAAATTTGTGGCTCAACAAACTCAACAAGACCACTTTTATTATGCAGAACTCTCTAGTTTTTGTTGGACAGTCACCATCATATATATCTTTCCAATAATTAATGCTGTTAACCATAACTCCAATAATTTAAATCTTAGGCCATATTAATATTACATATATAAATTATACATCCACATTGCCTTCCATCCTTTAAATAGTCCCACGTTCAATAAATCACCACTTATATATATAAAATTAGAACCTTTTCTTGGTGGCTACATTTCTCTGGAATTTTACTGCATCCATGCAGGCAGAATTGCATTCACATTCTCTCGTGATCCCTCTTTATTATTTTGTGACAAATCACACCTGTACCTTTGTCATCCAGGGCAACAAAATATATTAAAAGAAATTTAAAAATAAATCAAGATAGCATAAGATGATAGCTAATCTTGAATCATATATATACAATCATCATCGGCATACCTAATTTGCGTTGAGTTGTTGCAGTTAAGAGGCTCGAAAAACAAATTAGGCCGACCGGAACTTGTTTGTTGTGGCGATGGATCTCTATCTCCTTGGAGCTGCAACACATTAGTATAAATATTGATTTTAGTATTCTAGGTCTTTTAATTGAGTGATTGAGTTGTAATGACCTTTTTCTTGAGTGCTATATTAATATCCATCAGATGTTTTTCCTGAAAAACAAAACAAAACATTAAAAGAGAGGTAGCATGCAATAATGAATCTGAGGATGCCTTTGTTCTAAATAATGTAATAAATGATAATTATGAAAGACGTACTTTTTGTTGAAGACCGGAAAGCTGATCGAACATGTGTTGGGTCTGAAAAAGCATTGAGGACACACCCAATCTATTAAATCATCTTGTAATAACTTAACGGCCAACAATATATTACACATGGCAAAATAGAATGTGAGTTGCTATGCATGAATATACTGTTGAATTACCAGATGATCTTGGGTAAATATATTTGATATATATTATCTTTCTTTTAATTAATTACTAATTTCAAAGAAAAATATAAGTTATAATTTTTATTTCTACTTTGCAGCTTAATATATCTGATTAATGATTTTTTTGGATTCATAATTGTTTTTTATGAGCTTTTACTTGGCTGCCATGCATTTTGCTAATATATTTGGACACAAAATATAAAATAACCAAATAAGCGACTCCATTTAATTTTGGTAGCATCATTAATATTAAGTCCTCTTATACGATGCATCTTTCAACATACTTTATTGCGTTGAGGTACTCGAAATTTGTAGGTATATATATCATGTCGAAAATAAAACTCCATAAACAGAAAAAATGAAAAATATGTATATACCTGTTTAGATCTGATTCGTTTCAAAGATGTATCTAATACACAGTCGAGTTGATCAAGTTCTCTTAACCCAAACTTCCCCAAGTCTTCACCCAAAAGATGCCTGTGCGTGTAATGGGGGGAGAAAATTAAATTTATACTACGTAAATTTAAAACCTATGTTAACAATTTATTATTGTTAATCCGACTAATTAGGAGTATCATATATTAATAATATACCTTTGAGATTGTTGTAGAGTATCCGCTCTTGATTTGAGCTTTAAGTATTCCAAGTAGCTGCTCTGCTTCAATGTTAATCATATACATACATACATACATACAGTTGTTAAACCTAGCAAATATATAAGAAAAATACAGAAAAGAAGAAGAAAAACTTACCTGTTCATCACTTGGAGATTGTTGAGCCTCGATTAGACCATAGCTGCTTTTATGATATCTCTCAACTGTCTTGGACATGCTAAGTTCCACACATAAATTGGATTATTACAAAAATATTTGCTTATCTAGCTATTTTTTCATATTTTAAGACAAATTTTGAAGATATGATTGGAGTTGCAATATGATTGGGACTTACAGGTTTCGTATATAAAACATTAAATTGTCTAGACAATATATATTTCGTTTATATATGCATCTGGTCATTCATCTTAGCACATCAACTTTAAAAAAAATAAAAAATTGAACTACATTAACTTTAATATACATAACAGCGTCAGACTTGAATTTAAGACCTAAACATTAACTTGGTATATATATATATAATTAAGGGCTTTTCTTTTGGAGTAAATAATTCATGAATTAAATGAATCATAATTAAACTGATCTGCACTTTTATATAAGAAGTTTGTCTCCCATATAACTGATAAAACCTCATGGCCGACTTGGAAATTTTGGTCACTTTTTTATTTTATTTTATTTTCTAATCGGAAATATGATCGACCATTGGAAAATTAAAATTAATGGCTTCTAGCTGAAATTGAATCGGACATATTTCCTCATGAATTTTGCTTATAGTATCTATATCAGTAAAAGGAGTTTTAATAACATTAAAAACTGTGATTAAGAAGCACTAAAAACTAGTACTATATAATATATATATATATATATATATATATATAAGCATTAAAATTAAGGAGCTGGCAACAACAAGGAGATCATTCAGGTCCTAACTATATTCCCACGAGAATTTCATATATGCAGAAATGGTCAGATTCTATGTAAAGAATAAAAGAACTAGATCGAGATATATACAAAAATTATAAAATAAACACATTTTTATTATCTCTTTCGTATTAAGATTAATGTTTATGTAGCTTATCATAATTTCTCGAGGTTGACGTATATATACATATATCTTTTTCTGATTTATTTTTAAATAGAGTTTTTCAATGGGTGCACTGCCCTGCAATTCCTTATATATAATAAGCAATCATTATTAAAGCAAAAGAAACATTTATTTCATAATTAAAGGAAAGATTGATTTTTTTAGATGAAAAAAGATTTTGATGTTGGAACATATATTCAGCGTATGTGCGTAATGAGTATACGATCCAATCAGCAGAAGTTGTGAAGACAACAAAAGAGAACAACATAAAACATATCAAAATCTTCACAAAAGAAGAAAAGGAAAAAGCTTAAGATATGCCAAAGTTTGCAGCTTTCACTCCAGAAAATTATAATTAATTAACAAAAAAAGGCAAAAATTGCACCAACAACTCGTTTTCTAAATCTTTTGTACTATAATCTTCCATTGACTGATACAGTGGATTTAGCTACTCACAAATTAGGTTTAGAAAAACTAAATGGTAAAGTATTATTTTTCCCAACAATAACGAATTATGCACAACCGTTTTTGGCAACACCAAGAGTTCAAGGAAATTAAGCAATTCCTGATTCTGATTAGAAAATAGAGATACAAAAAATTATCAAATATATACTCCTGAAATTCCCACAAAAGCAAGTAAGAAAAAAAGAAAACCTAACCTTACACATGAAACTAATATTTTATTTTCCTTCAGGAAATTAAAAAAATAAACAACAGATAACCTCTTTAATCTAAAATTTTCATATATAATTAATTTTTATTAATTTCCTCTTTTGAGATCTCAAGAATCAGTGAGAGAGAAAGAGAGAGGGAGATGCAGACCTAGAAGAGCTGCAGAATTCATAGAGCTTGCCTTTGTTGGAGAAGATGATGAGAGCAACCTCAGCATCACAGAGAATAGAGAGCTCATAAGCCTTCTTCAGCAACCCATTTCTTCTTTTAGCAAAAGTTACCTGTCTGTTTATCTTATTCTCAATTCTCTTCAACTCCACTTTCCCTCTCCCCATATTTTATTTCTATATATATGTGTGTATATATAGATCATGTACTTTTCAAGAACCCTTGTGAATGTTATATTTAAATCTTCTCAGATTTTGAGCAAACTATCAGAGCAGGCAGGCACTTATCCTTTTTTGTTCATTCCCACATTTATGGTTTTGCTGTGCTCTAGGATTTCTATTTTTCTCACCTTTTCTTTTTCTCCTTATGATTTTTATGAGAAGGGGCTTTCCTTTTTATCCTTCTTCTTCGAGCTGCTGCTTTTTCTTGGTAAGGAATTGCTTATATTTAGTGGCCTAGCTAGGTCTTAGCTTTCTTTAGACTTTTGGTAGCATTTATCTTCACGCGAGCACAAAAATACACAACAAATAAATTAAAGAACATATGCCTCTGTAATGTGGTAGTGGATGCTGAGAGGATGATGGGAAATTTGGAATTTCGAATTTGGTGGATTAATAATATTGTTTTGGATAAAATAAATTTAATTAATAGTTAATTACTCCATCCGTCCACGAATTTCCTTCCTAATTTGCCATTTTAGTCCGTCCACGAAAAAGCTTCCTAATTCAACTTTTCATTTATGAAAAGTGGACCCACCACACTCTCTACACACAACTCAATTTAATATAATACATTAAGTGGGACCCAACATCCACTAACTACACACAACACAATTTAAAACATTATATTAAGTGGGACCCAAACTCCACTCACTACATATCATCATACAAAGTCAAAACACTACATAAAAATTCGCACCGGGTCAAACTAGGAAGGAAATTCGTGGACGGAGGGAGTATAAGTTATGGTCTCATCTTTGCTCATTTTGGTGATTTTATGTCCATATCTATTAGCTTATATTGTTACAACCTATGCGATGGAAGTATAAAGAGGATGGCCTATAAAATGAATTATATTTTAATAAAATAAAATAAATTTTAGTGGATTTAATTTAGTAAAACTATATGCACAACATTTTCTATTAAATATTGTTTTGGGTAGTATTGAACGATTAAATATAAGTAAATTAATATGAGAAAATTGATCATTACAAATAATTTATATTTGGATTAGAAATGATTTACATATTAATTTATATAAAGAATTAATAATTTAATTATAACAGTATATTATGTTTAAGATATATGATCTATATATATATAACATGAAAAATCAAATAAATTAAAAATATTATATAAATTTAATATAAAATTAAATTTGCATTATTTTTTTTAATATTAAGATTACATTAAACTACTCAGTACCCCTCTTTCGTTTTCTTTTAAATGAATATATATATATTAATACTTCACATTTTAAATTATTTATATTATATTTTAATTAAAAAAATTTATAATAATTTTAGTCAAAATAATATATATTTAGTGGGACCGGTGAGTATAAAAATTGTCTGTCTATTTCTTCTAGTCGAACCTTCTTATATGTCATTATACCCCGAAAAGAGTGAATTATAATTTTACAAAACAACACCACATTTAATATAATCAGTTTTTATATTAATTAATTAGTTTATATTGCACCGGCTATCTATGTCACACTTTCGTCACCGAAAAATAGATCTCCAGCCATAAATGTATAATTGATGACCTAAAGTTATATTATAACTTAATAATATAAAAGTTGGGAAGATAAAATAAGGGTTGTCAATCGGTTCGATACTGGTTAATCGAAATTGATTAACCAATTAATAGGATTCGGAATCGGAATCAGAAAATTAAAAATTTTAAGAATCGATATAGGAATCGGTTATTTTACCGGTTAATCGAGTACCGATCATTTTGGTACCGGTTAACCGGTAGAACCGGTTAAGGTACCGGTTTTTTATTTTTTTAATTTTAAAAATATTATTTAAACTAATAATAATTAGATATAAATATAATTAAATTTAATTTGTAAATATTTTTTTTATATTTAATTTTATAAATTGGTACTCTGTCCGGTACTAGTTACCTGGTATATGTATTTTTTTTTAAATTAGAAACCGATAATCGGTATAAAAATCAGTACTCGGTAACTAGTTCCTGGTCTGATACCGATTCGGTACCGGTTCTTTCTGGGAACCGGTTAGTGATTGACACTCCAAATAAAATCACTATTTGTATGTAACTATTATGATGTAACAAATTTTAAATGCATGTCACTAAAAATTTTTATGACATTTAAAAGTGTAATTATTAAATAATAATTAGTTATTATGAGGGTGACTACACAAAAGTAGTTACACTATTAAGTTTCACTAATAATTTTAATGATATGCATTTAAATTTTTGTAACACCCATAATAGTTACACACAAGTCATGTCACTATTTGTGACTTTTATTGTAGTGACACCCATTGGTGACCTTTTGTTGACCCAACCCTCAATTAAATTATTCATTTCTCTCACATTTATTTACACAAATCAATCTTCATCTTGCCACATGCTTGTGACATTAGAATAATTGAAAGTTATTGAATAACTTTTCAAATTGAAAGTCATCAATTTTCATTTATTTATAAATTAATGTTGTGACTTTTTTAGAATGTCACCAATGTGGTTGGTAATAGCTAACCCTAAAACAAATATTTTGCTTTTTTTTTATAAAAAATGTCGATTTTTTATAATTCGTTTTTAACAAGAGTAGGGAACTCGAAGTAAACTATAAATGTGTAATGTTATTTGTAAATACTCATCTTTAATAGTTAATTATACTTGTCTGTAATAATTAAGTTAGGTTGTTACATCAAAGTACAAGCTCCAACTATATTTAATGCATATATATAGTTTCTTAATTGCACGAGTGGCGTTATAGTTCAAAATTTATAGTGAAATCAATACCACCTAAGTTATGTAAGAGATTGCCTAAACTGATAACGATCCTTAATGCAAATTATAATAATATATACTAATTGTTGTGAGTTAAATTTGCGTGGTCATATAGGAGTGGTCTTGTAATGCTACATTTAAAAAGTTATATCTACTTGTCAATTATTTTTTTACAATAAACTGTAATTAGCTGAATATCAGCAATAGCTAGAATTTATGCTTCGTCTAATATAGCATTGAATAAACCTTCAAGTATGGCACATATGTAGCAGCACTATTTCCTATATATATATGTACCAACCCTACCCATTTTTTACAGAGGCAGAGTTAGCTAGGCCCCGAGAAGAAGGGGGCAATTTATTTAGCTTTGCATAATATTTAATTATAATTCAGCACAAGCATTTAATACATTATTTTAAAATATTTCATATCTATTTATTTAGAAGACATCTCAAAACAAAGTTGCAAAACTTATTAAAAGGATATACATATAGTAGTAGGATCATGTGAAAACGAAGTCTTACATAGTACTTCATCCGTTCCTTTTTAATTAACACCTTTTACATTTACCTGAGTTTATTATAATAATAAAACGTCTCAACTAAAAAGAAAACAAAGAGAGCATCTTATATATGTCCCAATTATATGCTGCCTCGTTTACATATCTCACTATATATTAATTTAACAGTTTAAAATATATTCATTGAAAAGTAAAATTTTTTACTAGTATATATATAACAAAATTGGACATTACATAAACTTGAACTTAAAGCTATCAGACCACATCACCGCACAAGGCCACAGCATTTAAAAGGAAATTAAAATTGATTGTAAAGGCGTACATGATTCAACAATTAGAGTATATGCATTTTTTTTAATGTTTTGTGGTTGCATACCATATATATATATGTGTGTGTGGCAAAATCAGTAATACTTTTGAAATAATGAATCTAAAAAATATTTTAATTAGAAAATGAAATATTACAAAATTATAAAATCTAATTAGGGTAATGAACTCTACCTAAGTAATTAATCAAATAATAATATATATGAAACATGCATTCAGGTAGAAAAGGAAAACTTATATTTCAATAAGAAAAAAATAAGTGGAGGAATTAAGTCACATTTGGATTTTGAATGTTCACCATAAATTGCAGGGAGAAATAGGGGCATCTTCAGGTGCTCTCTTACCAATTTACACTTCTACTCTTTTTTTTCTTTCACATAATAATTATATTCTTTTATATAGGACTGATAATAATGTCACCATCAATATCAATACATGGAATTAACAATATTTATTTTATCTAGTCTACTTTTCTCAAAAAATAATATATAAGAGCATCATGAATATAATAGGAAACAAAAGGTACAGACGTTCAATCCGAAAAAGGAGTTTGTTTAATATTAATTAAAAAAGCAGGGAAGAATTTGAACATTATATTCCATCCAAACAAACTTAACAAACGTATACGAAAATTAAACGAATCGAGAGCTATATTCAAAAAGTTTTGAGGATATCAATCACTTAGAAGTGTGAAGCAACCCTAACAATATTAATGTGACAGAAAATTATGGTTATGTGATAATGAAGAATTAAAAGGCAGATGCTTAGTAAAACTTAAGGACAGTTTGAATGAATGATGCTACCTAATGGACCATTAAACTGCATAGCTGTCTCAATCATATCACTTTTACTTCTTACAGCCCTAGATTTTCGGGATAATGTCCATGCATTATGGGACAATTAAAATAGGAACTTATAGGGATCCACCAACCCCTAATATTAAATTGGATATATTACTGTTCATACAAAGCAAATTTTTGATATAAAATAGGAAGTGCTACCAACTATTTATTTTAGTATATCAACGGTTATGATTTATCCAAATTTATTGGTTTTAAAATATATTAAAATATTCTAAAAATATTATGATAAAGACATTTATGTAATTAAACCTGATAAAATAACAAATTTCATTAATTAAGGTGATAAGTTATATTGGGAGAGAGAAATTATATTTGGGCGTTAACTTTCTCTCACCTCCGTCGCCATCAACTTCCCCTTCCACCTCCAACCACTTTATACGCCATAACTATGAAGAAACAACATTGTCGACGGTGAAGAGACGGGATCACAACGGCATCTCTTTCGGGCCGCCGCCCCTCTTTTCTCTCTTCACGGCATCGTCCTCAGCGGAAGAAGGTGGGCAGCGAGAATGGGGTCGTCCTTGGCGGCGGAGGAGGGGCGGTGCTCGACTGCTGGCTGAGCTTGTTGCACCAGCGAGGCAGCAGAACTTGCTGGAGCGAACATGATGTCGTGATTCTGTTGTTGCTCAAGGTTAAAATTGAGATTGCATTGTCATATACGTGAATATTGCAATGTTATTTTGTTTAATAATATTTTATTGCACCACACATACATGTGAATTGCATTGATATATACATGTAAATTGCATCGACACTTAGATTAGAATGAAATATTTCAGTACAGTCCAATTTATAATTCTTTACAAAATACAATGCAATAATACATATAACGTAATGCATTAGACGTTTAATTGTGAATCAAAATAACATAAATTGGTATTGCATGGTTTCAGTTGCGTTTCCCAATTAAAATTTCTGTAATTTGAAATTAGGATGAATTTTTGAATATTTTTAGAAGATTATGTTATCCCATAAATTTCTCCAACTACCAAAAATTAATTTGTAGTACAATATATATATGTATAATGTAAATTATGTAACTATACAATGCAATACTACGTATATATTTAATGGAAATTACATGATTATATAATGCAACAATAAACAAGCAAATTACCAAATTGTTTGAGCGTGAGTTGAGGGTAGTTACCAAAATATGCTTCGTAATAAATTGTATTGCTATATTTTTTGAATTTTCATATAGAAACCACCATTAAAGTTTGTCCATAATACCTTTTTGCAATGCAAATCTGCGATACAACACGTGTAGACCAAAATTTTAAGATTAAATCTACACCATTAGATCTAGTGCAATAGATGGTCAGGATTACTTCTTATTTTATACCCAAAAATCAATTTTTACTTGAATCCACCCATATATATATATATATATATATATCTACTTTCCTTGTTCTATTGCTTAGGATATATTATTGTTTTGCTGAATATAGATTATTGAGTGTGTTTTATCCAGCTACGAGTAAATTGAAGAAAAATTATATAAATCTCACACAATTGAATTGTCACCATCAAAATATATACTAAGCTCTTTATCTTTGTGTATACATTGTTGGATATTTTAGTGTAATTGGATCGACTTGTTTGATCAATGTCGTCATAACAATACATCGTATGAGTTTGGTGGTGCGGAGTGCACGCTTATATGAGGTTGTTATGATATTAGGGGCGAAGCCCCTAAAGGACGGGGGTTCGGGGGCAGCGCCCCCGATAGCGGGGTCCAAGGGGCGGCAGCCCCTGGCGGGGTCCAAGGGGCTGAGCCCCTGGCTGGGGTTGAACACGCTGAAAAGAAATTTCATTTTGGAATTACAAGAGGGACAGAACAATGCAGCCAGTGACCGCTGGGTTGTCAGCGGTCGCTGGGAAAGACGTTTGCAGAAAACAGAGAACAGTAGCCAGCGACCGCTGGCTTCCCAGCGGCCGCTGGCAGTCGCTCGCAGAAATTTTCAGAGAGTCATAGCCAGCGACCGCTGGCTAGCGGTTATGCGCGAGTTTTAAATGTCCCTGACTGGTTGTTTCAGAAGAACAGACGCTTTTTTCTTCCCCCAAGATTGATCAATTTTCTCTCTACACACAACATACTAAAGTTCAACTCTGAATTGTATCCGGTCGAGTAATTCGATAGTACCGTCGAATTGATTCGATCTGAAAGTTATCACACGCCTTTCAGAGCATCCAGTTTCTCATTTCTTTTCAACTTCAATTCCTTCATATTCTCAATATATCCCCAATAAAGATCGAATCAATTAGATGGCAAACCGAGAATCAGTGAAGGATTTGACTAGGAACTTCGAGAAGTGGGATAAGTTTGCGGGGCAGGATTTCCGACGTTGGCAAAAGAAGATGCATTTCATGTTGACGAATCTTACGGTGGTGTATGTTCTGAGTACTCCCAAGCCCGAATTTGTTGAAGATGAAACTCTGGAGCAAACGAGGAGACGCTCGAAGTGGGAGAACGATGACTACATATGCTGTGGCCACATTTTGAACGGTATGTCTGATTCCCTCTTCGATGTGTATCAAAATGTAGAATCTGCAAAGAAACTGTGGGATTCCCTCGAAGCAAAATATATGGCGGAAGATGCCTCGAGCAAGAAATTTCTTGTTGGCAATTTTATTAATTATAGAATGGTAGATTCGAGGCCTGTCATGGAACAATACAATGAATTGCTTAGGATATTGGGACAATTCGCCCAATATGATATGAAAATGGATGAATGTATTTCCGTTTCGAGTATCATTGATAAGTTGCCTCCCTCCTGGAAAGATTTTAAAAATAATCTGAAACACAAGAAGGAGGAGCTGACTTTGGTTGAACTTGGAAGTCATTTCCAAATCGAACAGAATATCCGTGATATGGAAAGGATTTCTGTGGGTGATACTAAGACAGTGCCTGGTTCCGCTGTGAACATGGTGGAGGAGGGTGAATCCTCGAAGGCTGCTTACAATGCCGGTAAAGGGAAACGCAAGTTTCAAGGGAACAGCAGTAAGGCTCCTCATAAGAAGCCTAAGATGACTTGTTGGAAGTGTGGTAGACCCGGACACTTCAAGAAGGACTGTAGGTCTGGAAAGGGTGGAGGTAAAGGGAAAAATGGAGCTGGTTCAAGTGGATCCAAGGATCCCGGAAAGAACTCAGGTCCGTTTTTGATACCCTTTGATCATTCTGTTGAGAATTATGTATCTGTAATCTCTGAAGCATTTTATATGCAGGATGATGATATTTCTTGGTGGGTTGATTCGGGTGCAACGTGTCATGTTTGCAAGGATCTTCAATGGTTCAAGGACTTCAAGTCAATTGAAGATGGATCTTTATTGAAGATGGGCAATGTTGCTACCGAACCAATCAAAGGACTAGGAAA
This sequence comes from Leonotis leonurus, assembly GCA_026898415.1. Classification (NCBI taxonomy): domain Eukaryota; kingdom Viridiplantae; phylum Streptophyta; class Magnoliopsida; order Lamiales; family Lamiaceae; genus Leonotis; species Leonotis leonurus. The sequence goes on along the minus strand of JAPKLX010000034.1, from coordinate 1,645,435 downwards.
TGTTAATTTAGTGTTTACCTCTGGAAACTCTTTGTTTTTAAGTAATGTATTGTATGTACCTGGTATTCGTAAGAACTTAGTGTCTAGTATAATGTTGAACAATTGTGGTTATAAGCAAGTGTTTGAAAGTGACAAGTATATCTTGTCGAGACATGGTTCCTTTGTAGGATTTGGTTATCTTAATGGAATGTTTAAGTTGAATTTGGATCTCTCTTTTGTGAAGAATTCTGCTTGCATGGTTTCTACTAGTTCTAGTATTAATGTTGGCAAAGTTGAATTATGGCATGCTAGACTAGGACACGTGCATTATAAAAGGTTGAAAGACATGTCGAAAATGAGTTTGATACCTGCATTTGAATTGAATGCTGAAAAGTGTAAAACTTGTATGTTGACTAAGATAAGTAGACAGCCTTTCCCTAAGCATGTTGTAAAAGATAGTTCTTTATTAGAACTTGTACACAGTGACTTGTGTGATTTTCATTCTACTCCGTCACTTGGTAATAAAAAGTATGTTGTTACTTTTATTGATGATGCTACTAGATTTTGTTATGTCTATTTGTGCCATTCGAAAGATGAAGCTCTTGATAAATTTAAAATTTATAAAGAAGAGGTAGAGCTTCGTCATGGTGTGAAGATAAAAACTCTTCGCACTGATAGGGGAGGTGAGTACTTTGATCCAGTATATTTTAATACTACTGGTATACTACATCAGACCACAGCTCCATATACACCACAACAAAATGGTGTAGCTGAAAGAAAGAATAGAACATTGAAAGAAATGGTTAATTCAATGTTGTGCTATTCTGGCTTAAGTGAAGGGTTTTGGGGTGAGGCTATGTTGACAGCCTGTTATTTACTGAATCGAGTTCCTAACAAAAGGAACAAGATAACCCCTTATGAACTTTGGTATAAGAAACCTCCAAAACTGAGTTATTTAAGAGTTTGGGGTTGTAGAGCCGTGGTGAGACTAACCGATCCTAAAATGAAAACCATAGGTCAAAGAGGTGTAGATTGTGTTTTCATTGGCTATCCTGAAAATTCAGTTTGTTATAGATTCTATGTGATAGAATCTAATGACTATGTATCTGTGCATTCTATCATTGAGTCAAGGGATGCTGATTTTGGCAATGAGAACAGATTCACGTCTATACCTAAACCTGGAGACATAGTTGCAAGCTATAGTAATTCTACTATGAGTGACCGAGTGACTGATACACCTCCTGAGCCTAGGAGGAGTATTAGAACACGAAAAGCTAAAACTTTTGGAGATGATTTCCAGTTGTACTTGGTGGAGGGATCCAGGACTGAAATTAACTTTCAGTATCAATATTGTTTCAATATTGATGGTGATCCAAGGACATATAATGAAGCTATGGCTTCTAGGGATGCTGCATTCTGGAAAGAGGCAATCCAAGATGAGATTGACTCTATAATGCACAACAATACTTGGAAATTGTGTGATTTACCACCTGGGTGTAAACCATTGGGTAGTAAATGGATCTTCAAGAGGAAGATGAAGGTAGATGGAAGCATAGACAAGTTTAAAGCTAGATTGGTTATTCAAGGCTTTAGACAAAAGGAAGGTATTGATTTCTTTGACACCTATGCTCCTGTGGCTAGAATTACTACCATTAGATTATTGTTAGCACTTGCAGCTATACATAATCTTGTAATTCACCAAATGGATGTTAAAACAGCCTTCTTGAATGGTGAATTGGATGAAGAGATTTACATGAAACAACCCGAAGGTTTTGTCATGCCGGGTAATGAACATAAAGTTTGTAAATTGGTAAAATCTCTTTATGGACTAAAGCAAGCTCCTAAGCAATGGCATCAAAAGTTTGATGATGTTGTGTTGTCTAATGGTTATGTGCTTAACCAAGCAGACAAGTGTGTATATAGCAAGTTTGATACTTCTGGCAAAGGAGTAATCATTTGCTTATACGTGGATGACATGTTGATCTTTGGAACTGACCAAGATCAAGTTGATAAAACGAAAGATTTCTTGTCATCTAAGTTTGATACGAAAGACATGGGGGAGGCTGATGTGATACTTGGAATTAAGATCACACGTGGAGAACATGGCATATCTATTTCTCAATCACACTATATTGAGAAGATATTGGAAAAGTTTAATCTCAAAGATTGTTCTCCAACGGGAACTCCTTTAGATCCTAGTGCAAAGCTTGTGCCTAATAAAGGAGTTGCTGTGAATCAGCTTGAATATTCAAAGGCTATTGGTTCACTCATGTATGCTATGATTAGTACCAGACCTGATATAGCCTTTGCTGTTGGAAAACTGAGTAGATATACTCACAATCCCAGTTTAATCCATTGGCAAGCTATTAATCGAGTATTTAAATACTTGAAAGGAACTAAGGATTATGGATTGACTTATTCTGGGTTTCCTTCTGTTCTTGAAGGTTATTCTGATGCAAGTTGGATTACCAATTTGGAAGATCACTCTTCTACAAGTGGTTGGACATTCCTTCTTGGAGGTGGTGCTATAAGTTGGGCATCAAAGAAACAAACTTGCATCACTAATTCAACAATGGAATCTGAGTTTGTGGCTTTAGCAGCAGCTGGTAAAGAGGCTGAATGGCTAAGAAACTTGATTTATGAAATTCCATTGTGGCCTAAACCGTTATCACCAATATCTATCAGATGTGATAGTGCAGCTACCTTAGCTAAGGCATATAGTCAAGTGTACAATGGAAAGTCTCGACACTTAGGTGTTAGACATAGTATGATACGTGAACTTATCACGGATGGTGTGATATCTGTAGAGTTTGTAAGAACTCAACAAAATTTAGCCGATCATTTAACCAAAGGGTTAAGTAGAGATCTTGTGCACAAATCGGCTGAGGGGATGGGTTTAAAGTCCATTAGAAATCTCTAATATTAAGATACCCAATTCCCATCTAGTATGATGCTAGGTGCTGAATTCAATGTGGAAGGCTTAATATTTCGAGATTGGAACACATTAAAGAGTTATCCCAAGGTATGTGTTCGGACCTGCAAGTTAAGGAGGTTGAATGTGTACATTCTTAATAGCTCTTTTGACAAATTGCATATGCAGGTGCAAGAATAAAAGTGCTACCTATATGAGCATGAAGTTTAGCCGCTTCAAGAAGCTGGGACTTGGCTTTGATATGCTTATGAAGGATAAGGACACAGGCTAGTAAAATATAGTGTCAGGATGGAACGTATAAGTATGTAAACGTTTGTGTACATTATCTTCGTGTATTCAATATGAACTCATAGGGTTCAATCCTTAGAGATACCCTGTTATTCGGATATATGGAATGTGTAGTGTACTAAGATGAAATTCAATCGTCACGATATTTCATTTATGCAAATGTTTGAATGTTTGAGATGACTTCTTTGTTAATCAAGGATTACACTAAAATAGGGGAGGATTGTTGGATATTTTAGTGTAATTGGATCAACTTGTTTGATCAATGTCGTCATAACAATACATCGTATGAGTTTGGTGGTGCGGAGTGCACGCTTATATGAGGTTGTTATGATATTAGGGGCGAAGCCCCTAAAGGACGGGGGTTCGGGGGCAGCGCCCCCGATAGCGGGGTCCAAGGGGCGGCAGCCCCTGGCGGGGTCCAAGGGGCTGAGCCCCTGGCTGGGGTTGAACACGCTGAAAAGGAAATTTCATTTTGGAATTACAAGAGGGACAGAACAATGCAGCCAGCGACCGCTGGGTTGTCAGCGGTCGCTGGGAAAGACGTTTGCAGAAAACAGAGAACAGTAGCCAGCGACCGCTGGCTTCCCAGCGGCCGCTGGCAGTCGCTCGCAGAAATTTTCAGAGAGTCATAGCCAACGACCGCTGGCTTCCCAGCGGCCGCTGGCTAGCGGTTATGCGCGAGTTTTAAATGTCCCAAACTGGTTATTTCAGAAGAACAGACGCTTTTTTCTTCCCCCAAGATTGATCAATTTTCTCTCTACACACAACATACTAAAGTTCAACTCTGAATTGTATTCGGTCGAGTAATTCGATAGTACCGTCGAATTGATTCGATCTGAAAGTGATCACACGCCTTTCAGAGCATCCAGTTTCTCATTTCTTTTCAACTTCAATTCCTTCATATTCTCTATATATCCCCAATATACATAAATTATACTCCCTAACCCCGTAATCTCTACAACCCAATACATATATATGACATGATTTGTTTATTGTGAATTTCCGATAAAGATGTGGTCTTTTTGGCTGTAATGAAAATAAGTTCAATTATTTTATAGAACATGTTAATTAGAATTAACATGAGAAAGAAGTAAAACTAAACTTGAGAACATGTAAAAATAGTAAGGAAATGACTATATATAGGGGTTGGCTTTCTATATAAAAAAAAAGAAGGAAAAACACTATAAGATAGTTAAAAATAATAGTAAAAAATAAATACTAATAGTCAATAATATAATATTATTTAAATTCTAATTATTTTTATAATTCATGTATCAAAATTTTTTAATTATTTTTTATCATTAAAAATGTTTACTATATTTGCAAAATTTATATGTAGAAATTACAATTTACAAAAATTAGATTTCATATATTCGTAAAATAATATTTGAATAAAATTTTGATTAATTAAAAAGATATTTAAAATAATTTACACTAAAAATAATTAGAATTTAAAAAGTATTATATTAATGATTATTATTCATCTTTTATTATCTTTCTTAGTTATTTTAAAATATTAATACAAAAAGAAATCATTGGTGAATAAAGAGAAAGATATATAATTTGGTTAATACGAATTATCGTAAATAAATAAGAGGGAAAATTGGAGGTAGTAGAAAGGCAAGTGAATAATGGGACATATATATATATATAAAAGAAAATGGAGACAGTGAATTTTGAAAAGTTGTCGGTTAGTGTGTGTGATGTGGTGGGAGAAATAGACGTAAACGAGAGTAGTAGCAGCAGCAGCAGCAGCGTGTTCACTTCTCATTGGCTCTCTTCCTCTATCTCCTATACTATGTTTCCTATGTTTGTCTCCTCAATCCATTTCACACGTGACACAACACGACTACTCCCCTTCTCCCCAGTTAAACGTCTCGACTCTTAATAGCATCCTCAACGGCCAACTCTCAAAATAGACGCTCGGTGTCAAAATTGTGATTAAGTGAAATTTTTTTATATGGGGTTCGAAAGTTTGTATTGGTAGGTAATAGTGGGAGGTTCTCACCTTGGATTTCGAAGTCTCTAAATTTTGTTTTTGTTTTTTATGATCTATGTATTTTTTTTTATTTTGGATATTTGTTATGTATTAAATTTAATAATTTAAATTAATAAATGTGTTTAAATTTTATTTTTTATTTTAATATGTTTTATTTAATTTAAATACTAATTTAAAAAAATGAAAATTAAAATAAAAATTAGAATAATTAAAAGACAACATTCAAATTGAAATATAAAATACAATACATAATTTAAAATCCTAACTTAAAAATAAAAAATACAATACATAATTTAAATCCTAACTTATAAATTAAAATACAACATTAGAATTGAAAATTACAATAATTAAAAAACAACTAAACTAGAAATCAAACATACTTCTAATTTGAGCACACATCGTGTTGTGTAGCTCGAGTTGCTCGGGGGTCATCCTCGACATATCCTTCAACAAGATGTTGTAATAAGCAAGTCTTGATGTGTCCCTCGTGAATGTTGTAATTGCGTTGGAACTTTCTTTCAAAGCTTCCAACGCTTCGTTACTTGGTTGCTCGGAGGCGGAGGCTTTACCCTTCCCTTTTCTTTTTGCGGCCTTCGTCCCCATCGGACGTTCCTCGGGTTCGAGTTGGGCTTTGCCTCCTTGGGTTAAGTCGCTCGTGAACCCTTCCCCCATATTGTTTTTGCCCCTTTTGTTGGCGGGGATGCTTGGAACAACGAGTTGAAATTTTTGCATGTTTCGCAAAATCTCCCAATAATGTCGGTATTTGAACTCCGACCTTTTGGTTTGTTTATACTCCGCCAATGCCTTTTGGTAGATATCGTGGTCAGAGTTGCCGCTTGCCCATTGATCGATGCACCGATTGTAGATGACGCAAAACTCTCGAGTCGTATTTTGAATACGAGCCCAATAGCACTTCAACTGTCGGATAGTGCAAGGCTTCGGCTGGTTGCGTTGCGGTTGAAGGAGTAGGGTGATGCGTTTCCAATAGGCCTCGGCCTTTTGGTTGTTGCCGACGATGAGGTCTTGGCTTGTGTCAAGCCAAGTGCGGCAAAGTTCAATGTCATCCGCCTCGGTGTAGGCAATGTCCACTTTTGTTCAAGTGACACATTTGGAGAGAGTGAGAGTAAGAGTCTCGTCCGAAACATCGTCGAAGGAATCGTTCAAGTTGATTCCGTCGAATCCTCCAAAATTGTGTAGAGCGGTTATGGTATAAATGATATATTGTGTAAAAAAAGGCAGCAATTTGGATGATCGATTTTTTTGGATCTAAGGGTCATCATTATTTAGAGATTTAATTTATTAAAAATCAATCGCGCGTTTTGATTGTTTGGATTTAAGGGTCATCATTATTTGCGTAAAAAATTTAAATTTTCATTCAAAAAATTTGAGATTGATATTCAATTCGAAATTAAAAAAAAAAGCACTAACAAAAACTATCAAATATATATATATATATATACACACAATTAAATAATTTAATATTTTATACATATATAATTGATGAAATTTGTTATTAAGCAAAATGAGGATAGGGGGTTTGGAGGGAAGGGAGGGTAAGGAGGAAGATGTTGGATTGAATATTGGAGGTGGTGGAGTTTGAGTAATTAGCGTCGTTATTGTTGATGTTGATGTCGGAGAAGATGAACTTAGGAGGCGGAGAAGGGCCGAAGGTGGTGGAGTCAGAGCTGTTGCATATATATATATATATACACAAACAAACAACAATACGAACATTGCATTGTATACAACAAGATGCAAAAATATTATGAAAATTGAATATTGATGTATGGAAAGAGAACAAATTCAGACGGTCATGTAGTAATTGCTAATGATAATTACCTATATTTAAGTAAGTTCTAATTCTCTTTCAATACAAATATACAATAATACTCTCATCATGTTTTATGTAATATTATAACATAATTAAATCGTTAAAATTCATTCAATCACAACTGTGTATATATTCATGTGAATTAACGTACGTGATTGTGATTGCTTCATATTTTTGTATGAAAAATGTCGTTTGTATATATATAATCTACCACTTATATATAACCGTGTGAATTCATTGTCAAGATACATCTATATTCAATTTTTATAATATTATTATATACATATAGTAATGTGATACATCTTAAAAGTGACTTAGGGCAATTTTGTTGTATTTAAATATAATTGCATTTTATAGTATACGTAGGATTAGCTAGTTATAGCTAGAGAAAAATATCTTATTCATGTCACATGCGTTAGTTATATATATATATGTGTGTGCCATATATTATAGGTAGGCTAGCTATAGCTAAGCACTCACTTTTTTTTATTAATTTAATTAATTTCTAGCCCCGTCCACAAACTATTATTATATTAATAAAATGGAGGTTCTACTAAGATCTCTATTCCCTTCCCTAACTAATATATAGCTATATATAAATATTGTAGGAATCCAATTTATGTTTATGCATAATAAGGCTGCCTACGAGTAATAACGTTCGGATATCAACTAGAATCACACATAATTTGCAATTTCTTCCATAATATGCACAAAACATAGAAAATATTTTTGTCATATATATATATATATATATATGTTTCATTGCATAAGATTCCGAAATAAAATCTATAAGATTTCGCCAAATAGTGAGACACACCCACACCCCCACATATATATATATATAGGGATAGGATTCGGTGACAACCACTACAAAAAAATTGAGTATATGTAACAAAATTTATGTAAGGAAAATAAATTTTGTTACATTTGCATATCATATGTGAGGAAATTATATCATTACAAAAAAATTGATTATTTGCCACAAATTTTTTTGTCATAAAAAACTATTATTTCGTTACATAAGATCACATGTGAGGAAATAAATTTCGTTACAGACTCGTCATATTAGGGTCCTCACATATAGTATAATGTAAGGAAAATATGATTTCCTCACATTAGATATGAATCTTTGAGGATTAATGTGAAAATATATACTCACATATGATATGCAAATGTAACAAAACAAAAATTTCCTCACACAATTTGTTACATATACTCAACATTTTTGTAGTGAACCAAGTCTTATATAAGAACTAAAATCTATACATGCCATGCATTATTTTGATTCATTACACATTGAATCTTATTGCATAATATGGTAATGCATTTTTATTCATCAAACAATATATTATAATTTTAATGCTTATATGCATAAATTTGATGCACAATTAATCTGGACTCTAGATTATACAAAGATCAACGGTTCAGATTGATTCCTAATTTCTATCTAAGAATTAGTTTTGATTTGATCTCTTTCCTATATAATACTCCCTCCATCCCACTAAGTTTGACACAATTCCCTTATGTGGACGTCATAGTAAGCTTGACACATTCCTAAAATAGTAAAAGTTATCCCTTTAAAAAGATGGATCCTACCACTTTTATCACTCTTACACTACTTTATACACTCTCCTTAATAACTGTGCCCAAAAGTTTTGTATCATGCTTATTGAGAGTGAAGAAGTATATATATATATATATATATCTTTTACCATGTATAGATTTCATATCATACAAACCATAGTTGTAAATAATAATAATAATAATAAAAGTGTCAAAAAATCAAATTTTCTCTCTTTTTTAACTCAAAAAGAAATTTTGGAGTTGTTGAATCAAAGATAAAAAAAAATCCTTTAATTGAATTCAAAGATTGATAACTGTGAAACATGTTTTCTTATTATGATGAAAATAGCAGTTGCAATAGTTATATAATGAAAACTAAAAAAATGTCTCATTTTAATCGACGATTATAAAAATATCAAAAAATGTTACAAAATTTATATTAACAGAATTTAATAAAAGTTTAAAACACAAAGGCTCTAATCATATTTCAATATATACAAATAAAAAATAAATACTCAAAATGAATGAACACATTTAGAAAAAATCTTTTTAATAATAATGTAAATGTAACTTGGCACGCTTTCACATTGATTTGTTTAGAGAATAGAGTAGCTCTCCACTAATAATAATAGGAAGCACCATAAAGAGTAGATAGTTAGGTAGATAGTACAGATACATAAAGAGATCACTTTTCGTAGCTAGCTAGGTTCAATTTTCTGATCAACTGCTAAAATAATTAAAGAAAATGGCACGCGACATTTGTTTTGTGCACCAATCCCATTGTCATATACTACTATATAAGAAAATTACTCACCAGGAATAATAAGAGACAATTAATGAGTGATTACCCAATAATATTAAACATGCATGTAAAATATCGGCCGCCACTTATCAATAAATCCTCATCACCCATTATTCTTTAATTTATAAGAATATTGCTCGTACTCTCGCGTATTTGAGTTGTAGAGCTGTTAAAATGGGTTCGATCCGATCCGTCTGATCAAACTACTCGATGTTTAGGTCGGGTTAGAATTTAAATTGAGGTCCCAAAATAATCGGGCCTAAAAAACACACTCATAAAATCCATTTGCCTAATAGGTTTCGGGTTTAAAAAGCTCGGGATTTTAGACTTAAAAAGTCAGTCCATAATACATACTATTCATATTATTATATTTATGTTTTAATTAACATATTATAAATCATAAAAATCATTAAAATTAAGGTAATTTATTTACAGTCTTTTCATTTAGAGGTAAAAATTATTTATTTATTAAAAATTATTATAATAATTAGATAATTTATTATATTAAAATCATTTAAAATTATTAAAATTTATAATATGTATTATAATAATCAGTCGAGTAAAGCCCGCCCCCGCCTGGGAGGGTTATTGCTCATATTTTTAGGGCAAATTTTGTCAGACTGGGAGTGTTTCAATTTTTCAAAAACTCCAACGGACTGGGCTGGTAAGTCCGGCCTGATGATTTTAATAGCTCTAATTTTGGAGTTAAATAGTAACATTTTCCCTAAAACTATATAATTAGGATCATAAAAAAATGGGAATACTACATATGTAACATCGTATAAGGTTTTTAAAAAAATTGTTACATTTCTTCCATATAAAATCTTGAGTTCGCATAAAGTCATCATTTAAATAATAACTACCAAGTAACCCTTCGAAGGAAAATTATTTACATTATAATTTATAAATATAAATTTTATAATATTTTTTAATATTATATTTTGATGAATCATATAATTATTTAATTAAAAATGTTATGATATATTTAAAAAAGATTTATATTGATAAATTATTTAAAATAAATATTATTTACTATAAGTAATCTTATATAAATGTGTTGGTGAAAATAACGTTAAACTATAATTTATTAAAGTAATTTTAAATTCGTGCTACTTGAAAAATTATATTGTTATAAAATATAATTAATACATCAATATTTATCTCGTGTAAAATTCATTGGTACATAATCACTTTATGTGTTAATTTTAAAAATACGATCTCAAAAATTGTCTCTTTATTTGTTCCAAAAAAAATATTATTTGACCAAATTAAATAATAATTTTTTTTCATTGAAATATTTATTTAATCAATTCAAATAATTAATGTTACATGTATCAAAAATTATCTAATTGGTGGGTCATGACAATCAGGTACAACAGACATGGATAGTGACTATCCATATTCATACCCGCGAGGCGAGGGTAGTATGACAACTTATTCGCAGGTATTCGACCTCAATATATATGTGTGAATTAGAGTCTAGAGAGATATTTGAGATCTATGTATAGTTTCATATGTATAATTTAATATCATTTTACTTTATGGATATGAATATGAATAATTACTATCCATACCCGCAAGAATTATCCGTGATACACCCATGAAATATCCACAAAATTATTCCTTAAATACACGTCCAACAACCTAATATTAGTCTTATTTTTATGTATAAATTATATGTAAATTATTGTCTAAAAGTATATATATTTTCTCTTAAATATTAAAACTATATATTTCATAAGTGATGAATACCCACGGGTGGTGGGCAGTAGTTCTGCAACTACTCGTCGGCTGACGGGTATTGCAGATAACAACTTTGAGAATTAAACTCATTTGTTCTTTTTTATATAGATTTTCCATTGATGAAGTTCACTAAGTTTTCAATGTGTGATAAATTATAATTATTTTTTTTGTTTATTTATATTTAGAGTATTCTATATTGATGTAATATCATACAACAATAAATTAAAAATTTAATACGTGTGTTCACACTTATTTTAAACTGTAGTACGTGGCGTTGTTAAGACCAGAACCACTGTCCGATAAAGGGAATCAGTATCGGGCACGAGGAATGTTTCCAGCCAATATACTTCCAGTTATTATATTAAATTATGTTCGACTAAAAACGTGTAGTAGCCGACCCGAATGTCGTATCTCAAGGGAAGACTATGCAGGGCAATGATTAAAAGTACTACAATGAGATAAAATGAGATAAAAGAAATCCTAAAACACTCTAGATCAACTTGAGATAGAATTATACTAAGTTAAAGAGAAAATTAAACTAGATAACAATAGAAAGACAATCTAGGGTAACAATTATCCTAAACCTAGGTTCAATGCTTCTTTGATCAAATCATATCTCTAATCGGATTTTTCCTAAGTTGATAAACTAAACACCTACGTGTTCTTAAATCTAATCCGTGTCTAGCACTCACGTGTATAGATCACACTTAAGAAGCATTCCAATTCAAAACACGATTTCCTATTTTACGTTTCCGATTAATAAGGTTGGTTGTTCAATTACAAAAGAGATATAGAATAATTCATTGCAATCCATTCTATATCTTGAGTTCATATGATGATCAAACATATAAGACTCATGAAGCACAAATCAAACAACCATACAAGAACAAATTAAAGCATTAAACCAAAGATTAAGACAATACAACCCTAAAGAAGTATTTAGCCAACCATATTGAAAAGTAAATCCATAGAAATATTCATAAAGATAAACTTACTAGAATCCAAAAGCAAAGATTAGAACGATCCTTCAATCTCTCGAGAATCTACTTCTAACTAAAAAAAGCAACAAGTAAAAGAGTATTTTTTATCTATTCTAAACTATCTCCATCTGTTTTTACTTCCAAAATCACGACAAGGATTAGAGTAAGTAAGTTTGAAACTGCAGGCCAGCGGCCGCTGGGTTCCCAGCGGTCGCTGGAACCTGTTCTCTGAAATCTTCAGTAAAGGCACCCCAGCGACCACTGGTACTAGCTGTGGGCTGCTTCTCTTCTCGTCCTCGTCTCAACTCTTTCTTCTTCACGCGGTTTCGCCAAACATCCTTCCTAGCTCAATTCCATCCAAATTATAGAACACACGAACCGGCATTAAACAAGAACTAAAATGACACGAAACAAAAGACAAACATAAAGAACACGACAAGACGACACACAAAAACATAACTCAAAACCTACTAAACAACTCCCCCACACTTAATTATTTGTTTGTCCTCAAGTAAAATTCCACAACTAAGCATTAACATATACTAATAATCGACATATAAGCCCAACCACCATTCATAACTTCAAACCTACACTAGACTAAGTTCAATTCCCAACGTATTCGGTCACTCGAATAAGAAGTAATGTTGCCCGTTACTAAGTTCATCAATATGCATATGATCATGATATACACACATCTCACATCCCCCTCTCGTTCATATGTCAAACTCCCCTTTATTAAAGCCATTCGAGCTTTCTTCTTCTTTTTTGTACGCCCTTCTAGCATTTATTAATAATATTTTTTGAAGAGTTAATACTCTTGTTTTTTTTTATTTAGGGAAAACCGGACACATGTACAAAAGGGAGTAGTCACTCATAATCCGAATCATGATCACTATGCATACCGACTAATAAAAGCAACATGCCCCACATGTCATCTTAAGCACGCAACCTAGCCCGTCAAAAATCAAACTTAGCTAATATTCCACCCATACATTCCACATACGGGGCTCACATATCAACTATCAATATATATCAACACTAAGCTATTGCATAGCAAAAAAACAATCCATGATCAAATTTGGGGAATCACAACAAACAAAAACAAGCAAACATAAAAACAAAGAAAGACATGCAAGAGAGAAAGCAAACCCCCCACACTTAATTCTTACTACGCCCTCGTAGTAAAGAATTAAAGAGAAAGAACTTCCCTGACAATACGTAAACCCGGCAACAAGCTGAGGACGGAATGCTCCTAGATTGTACCTACAACCAAAAACATAACACAAAACATAAAATAGAACAAGTAAAGAAAAGTAAAAATAAAACATAAAAAAGAAAAATAAAGTAAAAGAATAACTAAAATGCCGGAGGATCATGTGGATCCTGATACTCGGATGGAGGTGGAGGATGAGGATGGATTCCAGTCCAGTTAACCCACTGTGTCTCCAGAGAGGAGACACGTGTATCTATAGAATCGATACGGGTATCCATTGAGCGAAGATTTGACGTCTGAGTGTCAAGCCTTCCAAACAAGTCAGTTTGGAAGGTTCTGAAGTCATCCTGGGTGAAGTAGTCAGTACCGAAACTACTCCCGGAGCCACTGGCAAAACCGCCTTGGTCATAGGTGCCTTGGTATCCTCCATGATATCCACCTTGTTGCTCTCCCTCGTATGCACGCTCCTCCATCTCGGCATCAGCACCGGTGGGAAATTCATCAGTCTCGGGAGGGGCCTCGGTAGATGGTCCGGCCCCTCCTGCTCTCTCAAGAGCTGCCTCACGCTCACGGAAGCGTCTCACGCATTCTCTTCGTTCATAGGGAACGAAAGAAGTCTCGTGGGAGTCAAGGAGGTCGGCATGCTTAAGAAACGTAGCATCCAAGGTTAGACTTTTTATCCATCTGTAGTTGTGTGGTACCTGAAATCCAAAGTGAAGAGCAAGACGAAAAGCAATATATGCTAGAGTAGGATGAGTCTTTTTCCTATATTTCATTCCTTCAAGCTGAGTCCAGATGAAAGAAGAAATACATACCTTCTGCCCTTTAACATCGACAGATAGGAGAAAGCACTCATTAGTACTAACCTTGTTGGCTTCCGCCTTTTCCGAAATGTTAAAAGCAATGAATTTATGCAACAAGGAAAGGTCATCATCCCTAATGAAGCCACTAGGGGTGCCACTCGGGTTCCAATTATGGAGCCCGGTAAGGTCGTACCAAGCAGCTACCGGATTAAACCCTTTTGGGGTTCGGGTAGCTGCTCCTCTAGACGAGAAGAATCCAAAAATAGAGCACATAACAGATCGATTAACATTAACATTTTTCCCTAAAAGCCTACAGTGGAAAGAATTATGTCCATCTCAAAATTCGAATGTAGAAAACAATTCATAGGACAATTCTCTATACCCTTCTAGGTTACCACTATCCGAAAGCTTTAAAAGGCCTAATGCTTTCAAATACTTGCGCAATTGAGAACTAACATGCACCCTATTCAACAAATCCCAATCAAATTGATACCCATGATTAAATGGTAAAGCAAATAATCGTAAAAAAATTTAACCTTCCACGGGTTCATAAATTGGAAACAATGAGGAACGGAATCGGGTGAGTTAGAGATTCTCCCTTGGGGCTTCATTTTGCTCTTCTTCTTCCTCGGGTTCTTCCACACGGCGACGGATGTTCCTAGACATGGAGATTAACACAAATAGTAAGAAGAAAATAAAAAGAAAAGAGAAAACACCAAAATGTGGATTTGAGAATGTGATAGAGGAAAAAGAAAAATATATGGATGAAAAGGATGGAGAAGTGTGGGGTAAAAGAAATTTGGTGGATTTGGTGTGCGACTGGGCCAGTGGCCGCTGGGAAGCCAGCGGTCGCTGACCCTTAGGTTCTGTAATATCCTGCTGTGCAATGCCAGCGGCCGCTGGCTATGCGATTCTGTCCCTTTCTTCTTCTTTTGCACCTCCTCTTAAACTATCTTCTTCTTGGCTCCTTCCTACATCAACACAAACTCGATTAAGAACATCATTAACATAAAACAAACACAAAACCAAAAACAAAAACAAAAACAACTAGATAAAGGTATGAGTTGCCTCCCACAAAGCGCTCGTTTTATGTCATGAGCTCAACACCTTCCCATTACTTCAACATTTACTTGCATCTTCGAGTACTAGAGACTCGATCCCTCTCTTAGAAACCTCTCCTTCTAGGTATTGCTTCACTCTTTGTCCATTAACCCGAAACTTCTCCTTAGTTTGTGGGTTTAAAAGTTCTACTGCTCCATACGGAAACACTTCCGTGATCTCAAAAGGGCCACTCCAACGGGATTTGAGTTTTCCCAGAAAGATTTTACAGTCGAGAATTGAAAAGTAACACTTTCATCCCTGGCTCCAAATGCTTTCGTACGATCTTACGATCATGGAGCTTCTTAACCCTATCCTTGTAAATCCGAGAGTTCTCAAATACCTCATCCCTTAGCTCTTCCAACTCGGACATTTGGAAGAACCTCTCTTCTCCTGTACGAATCATTTCCATGTTTGTCTCCTTAATAGCCCACAAAGCCTTATGCTCAACTTCGACTGGAAGGTGGCATGCTTTCCCATACACGAGCCTATAGGGACTCATACCAAGAACCATCTTAAAAGCGGTTCGATATGCCCACAAAGCATCCCCCAACTTTGATGACCAATCCTTTCTTGTTGGCTTCACGGTTTTCTCCAAAATTCCCTTAACTTGCTTGTTACTTGTCTCCGCTTGTCCGGAAGTTTGACGATGATAAGGAGTCGCCACCATATGTCTAATGCCATACTTCCTCATGAGCTTCTCAAATAATTTGTTACAAAAATGCTTGCCTTCATCACTAATTATTGCCTTAGAAAATCCAAACCTGTTCAGGATATTCTCCTGCACAAACTTTAAGATAATATTAGCATCACATGTCCTCATGGGGATAGCCTCTACCCACTTAGACACGTAATCTACAGCAAGCAATATATATTCGAAACCATTAGAGTTAGGGAATGGGCCCATGAAATCTATGCCCCATACGTCAAAAATCTCAACTACGAGATAGTTGACTAAGGGCATTTCATTTCGTCGGCTAATATTCCCTACTCTTTGATATCTATCACATGAAGCATAAAATAAATGCTCATCTTTAAATAAAGAAGGCCAATATAAACTTGATTGGAGGACTTTGAAAGCGGTTTTACGGCCTCCAAAATGTCCCCCACATCCTGCTTCGTGACATAAAGACAAAACGCTTTGCTGCTCGACTTCCGGAACACATCTCCTAATCACCTCATCCTTTCCTAGACGGAATAGGTAGGGATCTTCCCAATAATAATACCTGCAAGATCTAACAAATCTCGCCTTCTCTTGCGAGGTTAGATTATCACGGAGCTTATCCGCGGCCAAGTAATTCACAATATCGGCATACCAAGGAAATGAAGATACGGAAAATGCATGCTCATAAGGAAACTCATCTGAAATTTTATCATTCTTGAAGACAATCAATGAGTCCTTAATGTTTTCTAACCTAGACATATGATCAGCAACGGGATTATCGCTTCCTTTTCTATCCTTAATCTCTAAGTTAAATTCTTGAAGCAATAGAATCCATCTAATCAATCTTGGCTTAGCTTGAGTCTTAGTGAGCAAGTATCTAAGGGCAGCATGATCACTGTGTACTATAACTTTAGACCCTATGATGTAGGACCTAAATTTATCCAAAGCAAAAACCACAACAAGCATCTCCATTTCTGTAGTAGTGTAATTAACTTGCGCATCATTCAAAGTCAAACTCGCATAGTAAATTACACGTTGCATATTATCCACACGTTGCCCTAAGACAGCCCCTACAATAAGATCACTAGCATCACACATTATTTTAAATGGTTTTGACCAATCCAGAGATACAACAATGGGGACAGAAATGAGCTTCATTTTCAAAGTTTTAAAAGCATGCTTGCACTCATCATCAAAATCAAAGGGAACATCTTGAGCAAGTAACCTACATAAAGGTTGGCTTATTTTGGAAAAATTCTTAATAAACCTCCTATAAAAACCAGCATGTCCAAGAAAACTCCTCACCCCCTTGACATTCACTAGAGGAGGTAGAGTCTCAATAACATCAATCTTAGCCTTATCAGCGGCTATCCCTTTGCTAGAAACGACATGGCCTAATACAATGCCATTGGTAACCATAAAATGACTCTTCTCCCAACTAAGAGTAAGGTTACACTCAATGCACCGTTTTAAAACTATATCAATTTTCTTTAAGCAATCATGAAATGAATTACAAAAAATGGAAAAATCATCCATAAATACTTCAATAAAATCACCAATCATCTCAGAGAAAATTGAAAGCATGCACCTTTGAAAAGTTCTCGGAGCATTACACAATCCGAAAGGTATTCTCCTATAAGCATAGGTTCTAAAAGGACTTGTGAACGTCGTCTTCGATTGATCCTCTGGAGCAATTGCCACCTGATAATAACCAGACAAACCATCAAGAAAACAATAAAATTCATGTCTAGCTAACTTATCAAGCATTTGATCTATAAAGGGTAAAGGAAAATGGTCTTTGCGGGTGGCCGCATTTAACTTCCTGTAATCTATGCACATCCGCCAACCAGTGGTCAACCTAGTTGACACCAACTCTCCCTTCTCATTAGTTGTCACTGTGATGCCATCCTTTTTCGGAACAACATGAACATGGCTCACCCACTCACTCTCGGCCACTGGATAGATTAATCCTTCAGCTAAAAGCTTAAGGTTTTCCTTCTTTACCACCTCCATAAGATTGAGATTCAATCTCCTTTGGGCGTCTCTAAATGGATTTGCTCCTTCTTCAAGTATTTTCCGATGCATACACATAGATGGACTAATTCCCTTTATATCTGCAAGGCTCCAACCAAAGGCCTTCTTGTTCTCTTTCAATACTCCTACTAATGTTTCTTCTTGCTCCTCAGTCAGCTCGGAAAAAATAATCACCGGTTTTCTCTCTCCGTCTTCTAGAAATACATACTTAAGGTGCTTAGGAAGCTCCTTAAGTTCAACAGGACTACTCAACGGCTCATTCGTCTCTTCTCCTTTCACAACTTCCATCACCCCCACACTTGAGTCGAGGGCTAGGTCTTCCTCATCTCGACTAGCTGCTATCTCTTCCTCATCTAGTTCCTGCAAAAACACCTTCTCGACCAAGGTATCAATAGCATCAATATAATAACAAGTATCAAATAAACTTTGTACAGGATGATGAGATATGTCCCTGACAGACAAGGAAATTGTTTCACCTAACACAGTCATTTGAAGTTTTCCATTTTTAACATCAATTAATGTGTTAGTTGTTGCCATGAAAGGTCTACCTAAAAGAACAGTATGTTCATTACTAGACTCTTGCACCTCACCAACATCAAGCACGACAAAATCAACCGGTACAATCAAATCTCCAACCCTAACCAAGATATCTTCAATGATTCCTTTAGGGTACCTAATTGACCTATCTGCTAGTTGTAAAGACATTCTAGTGGGCTTCAAATTACCTAATCCTAATTTTAAGAAAATAGAATAAGGCATCAAATTAATTCCAGTCCCTAGATCTAACATACCTGAAACGGACTTACCATTGCCAAGTGAAATTTTGATGACGAAACTACCCGGATCTGTTTGCTTTGGAAGAAGTTGGTGCTTCAACACTGCACTTGCTACTTCAGAAACAACAATCTTCTCGTCATCCATAAAGCGTCTCTTCTTGGATGCAAGCTCTTTAAAGAACTTAACATATGCTGGAACATTCCTAATCACATCCAAGAGAGGAAGGTTGACATTAACCTTTGAAAGCATCTTGTAAAATTCCAAGAATTGTTGGTCTTGCTTTTCATTCCTCAATCGCCCTGGGAAAGGAATAGGAGGTTTATAAGGATTAGAAGCCTTATGCAACACTCCTCCCTTTCCTTTCTCCTCAGAAGGGGCTACATCAATGATCTCCTCTTCAGGAGGAGTTACTGTGATATCATTTTCTTCCTTCTCATGCATATCCTCATCAACCGGCATTCGGACTTGATTATCCACAACTTTACCACTTCTCAAAACAGTGACAGCTTGAGCTTGCTTTGGTTGACTTGGAAGCTTATCCTTTTTGTTCATCTGAACAAGCTCTCCAACGGTCCTTGCAAGCTGCCCAACTTGGGTCTCAATCTTCTTCATAGAGGCTTGCACTGTCTCAAATCGCTGATGATTAGCTTGAATAAATTTATTCAAATTATCCTCCACTGATGATTTGGAAGGACCTTGAGATGGAGCTTGGTGTTGCTGTTGTTGTGAAAAGTGTTGTTGAGGTTGTTGGAATTGCTGGAACCCTTGCTGAGGTGGCATTTGCTGACCTTGTGGTGCTTGTTCCTCCAAGAGAAATTTGGATGATACCTATACCCCGGATTGTAAGTGTTGGAGTATGGATCAAATTTCGGGCGCTGCTGAAAGTTTTGAAGAACATTTACTTGTTCTTCGTGTTCTCGGTGTTGCACATATGCATTAGCACAAACATTAGCCCCGTGCCCAAACTCTCCACAAATACCACAAGTCTCGCCTCCACTTCTTCTTGGTTGTTCATCCGCTGTACGGATAGCTTGTACCTGTCTTGTAAGCTCTGCTATCTGCCTCACCAAATCATTACTAGAGGTTGCTTCGTTAACCTTCTTTCTCGGACCCCTGGAGCTTCTCTGTTGAGAATTCATTGCCATATTCTCAAATATCTCTGTGAGCTCCTCTGCAGTCTGGTTATCAATATCTCCTCCAGCTGCATTATCAACCATATACTGGATGTTTTGATGAAGACTCTCATAGAAGAACTGGTTGAGCAACTCCGGAGATAGGTTGTGATGAGGACACTGCATCTGTAGACACTTGAATCTTTCCCAAGCCTCGTGAAGAGGCTCTCCATCCAACTGTGTGAAGGTCACCAGCTGTGACCTAAACTCTTGCGTCTTTTGGTTCGGGTACCACTTCGACATGAATCTCTCAGACACATGATTCTAGTTTTGAAGAGAATTAGGAGCTAAAGACATAGACCATTTCTTAGCTCGGTCCTTGAGAGTGTACGGAAAGCACCTCATCTTCAGCTGATCCTCAGTCAGTCCTCCAAGTGGAAAGATCTGGACGATGGCATAGAACTTCCGGATGAAGTTCAATGCGTCCTTCGCCGGCATACCATAGAAAGATGGGAGCTGGTTGAAGTGGATACTCTTGAGCTCGTAGTTCCGAGCTGCTTGTCCCAACACAATGGGTGATGCTGCAGCTCCTATCACCGGCCTAGCAAGTTCCCTCATCTGACGGGCTGCCATAACTGTGTGAGAACTCGACTCACTCCAATCTGTGTCTGAGTCTCGTGGGAGTAAATTCTCTAAATGATCCGATCGATACCCTAACTCCAAAGTGTAGCCGTTTTCAACCTCCTCTTCCAGGTTGACTGTTTGCAACTCACTTCTTCGATGTACGTTGTCCAACACAGGTGCCAATCTCTTATTCAAACTTTGGCGACCGTGCATGCACTAACTAACACCACGAAAAGAGAGGTCAAACGTAACTTGCGGTTGAAAACTCCAAACAACAACAAAAACGAAAATAAAAACACAACAATCACTAAACTGAACAAGCACAATACGAAAAACAAAGAAAGAAAAGAGCAAAAACAAACAAGCACTAAAAATCAAAATGCCTATAGCCTTCCCCGGCAACGGCGCCAATTTTGTTCACACTTATTTTAAACTGTAGTACGTGGCGTTGTTAAGACCAGACCCACTGTCCGATAAAGGGAATCAGTATCGGGCACGAGGAGTGTTTCCAGCCAATATACTTCCAGTTATTATGTTAAATTATGTTCGACTAAAAACATGTAGTAGCCGACCCGAATGTCGTATCTCAAGGGAAGACTATGCAGGGCAATGATTAAAAGTACTACAATGAGATAAAAGAAATCCTAAAACACTCTAGATCAACTTGAGATAGAATTATACTAAGTTAAAGAGAAAATTAAACTAGATAACAATAGAAAGACAATCTAGGGTAACAATTATCCTAAACCTAGGTTCAATGCTTCTTTGATCAAATCATATCTGTAATCGGATTTTTCCTAAGTTGATAAACTAAACACCTATGTGTTCTTAAATCTAATCCGTGTCTAGCACTCACGTGTATAGATCACACTTAAGAAGCATTCCAATTCAAAACACGATTTCCTATTTTACGTTTCCGATTAATAGGGTTGGTTGTTCAATTACAAAAGAGATATAGAATAATTCATTGCAATCCATTCTATATCTTGAGTTCACATGATGATCAAACATATAAGACTCATGAAGCACAAATCAAACAACCATACAAGAACAAATTAAAGCGTTAAACCAAAGATTAAGACAATATAACCCTAGAGAATTATTTAGCCAACCATATTGAAAAGTAAATCCATAGAAATATTCATAAAGATAAACTTACTAGAATCCAAAAGCAAATATTAGAACGATCCTTCAATCTCTCAAGAATCTACTTCTATCTAAAAAAAGTAACAAGTAAAAGAGTCTTTTTTATCTATTCTAAACTATCTCCATATGTTTTTACTTCCAAAATCACGACAAGGATTAGAGTAAGTAAGTTTGAAACTGCAGGCCAGCGGATGCTGGAAAGCCAGCGGTCGCTGGCTATGGGTTTCTGCCTCCTTTTATAACGCAGGGCCAGCGGTCGCTGGAACCTGCTCTCTGAAATCTTCAGTAAAGGCACCCTAGCGGGCGCTGGGGTGCCAACGACCGCTGGTACTAGCTGTGGGCTGTTTCTCTTCTCGTCCTCGTCTCAACTCCTTCTTCTTCACGCAGTTTCGCCAAACATCCTTCCTAGCTCAATTTCATCTCATTTTCAACTCTTGCATCCAAATCATAGAACACACGAACCGGCATAAAACAAGAACTAAAATGACACGAAATAAAAGACAAACATAAAGAACACGACAAGACGACACACAAAAATATAACTCAAAACCTACTAAACAACGTGGAACTTTGTTTAAATAAAATTGTACTCCCCCCGTTCCACCAAAAGTGGCTTGGTTTGACCAAAACTGTGAGAGTTTTTTGGTCAAACCAAATCACTTTTAGTGGTACAGATTGAGTGATTTATATGTGATTGTTCAATTCGACATAAAGATAACAAAGTCCCCACGAGCGCGGTACCTATTCCTAAGGGGTGAGTATAGGAAAAAATATCAGCTCAATATCTCAATGGGGCGGTTAAGAGGAAAAATATAGACCAACCGCATATGATTATTCAATAGTTAAAAGAATGATATAAGAATATCAAATTGACTAAAATTAATTGGAAAAACCAACCAACAAAAACTTAAAACTTAAAAGGTCTAAAATATTTAGAAAATTAACTTTGTTTAAATGACTCAATATCTCTATTTGAGCTAAATTATACACAAAATTATTTTTTTATATGGTTCTTATATTGATATAGTTAACTAAGTTTTCAGTGTAAGATAAATTAATTGTCAATTTAATTATATTTAGATCGATTATTTTATTAATTTATTATCTATAAAAAAATATAAAACTAATAAACTATAAAATAAAAAGATATTGAAATAATTATTATATATTTTATTAAGATTAAAATCAAATCACTTACATAACATGAATCTTTTAAATTAGATTTTTCAATAAAAATAAAAGTCTATGTTAAAAAAAATTAAACTCTCAATCAATTTAATATTAATCAAATTTTAGTAAATGATAGAATTAATAATAAATAAATTAAAAGTAATATATTGTGGATTATGGTGATGTCACATAGAACCATGAAGTAAGGAGATAACTTTATAGATATATAAATGACTATACAAAAGTTAAAAATATCATAAAATAAGATAAAATTGGCTAAAATTGATAGGAAAAATTAGTAAACCATAAAACTTAAAAAAACATAAAATATTAGAAATATGAGCACTGCTCATCCGCCTGCAGTGGGCACCACTTAACATGCCAACGACTGATGCGACAATATCATCAACATATGACTCATTATAAATTTTACATTTTATATTTATTTTATATTTTTTATTATTTTTTACTTTTTATTATTTTGTATTGAATAATATTAACATATACCATAATCAATAGGTCATAGTCGAAAAGTGAAAATTAATAAATTTTTTATTAAAAATTTAATATATGTTTACGAGAAATATCACATAGTTCACAAAAAAATTAACCCCGACTTCCGGGGGCGGATGAGTTTTTTTTCGAAATACTGACTTAATTTAATTGCTCAATATTTCTAATCCTCTTTGAGCTAAATTACACATATTTGTTCTTGGGAGAATTTTGTTAAATACCCTATTCTATAACATATACAAGCAAAATGCCCACATTGTAAAAATTACATGAAATATACCCAAATTTACTAAACTAACCTTACATTTTAACTCACATATATGTAAAGCTGAAAGATGCCTTCGGTATTTGGGAAAGTGACTCACCTGTGTCAGCCGCTGCAGTGTTGTGTCGGCCATATAGAATAGGTTTGACTGGTGTATATGTTATAGTGAATAAAACAAAGCTAATAGTCAATCCTTAGCTGATTCATAGAAAGAAAAAGAGAGAGAGGGCAGCTTTTTCGTATATCAAGAAGGAGAGAGAGAGAGAGTGAGTGCTTCAATTTTGGCCGGGTATTGCAATATTTATACTCCCACCTTATTCTTTTCATTTTCGCCAGGTATTGCAAAGAGAGAGAGAGAGAGTGAGTGCTTCATCAATTGATTTATACTCCCATCTTATTCTTTTCATTTTCAATTCATTGTGCTTCAAAGAGGTTTATGGTCCACGGGGTATTAAGTTTGAAAGAGAAGGGTTTAACGTCCACAAGTTTTCAAAGAGGTTTGCAAAGTTGATAATTATTATTGTGAAAATTTGAATTTCATTTTCATTATTTTAACACTTGAATTTGATTTAATGTAATACCCCGCATTTTGAACCCCGACACAGGTAGTGAAATTCACCACACCGTAGTTTTATTTTCGATTACGAAAGTAAAAGTTTCGGATTTTACTAGTAAGTGAACCATTAGTAGTAACTAATCCTTCATATTGTATATATGTCTTAAAGGAGACAATCCTTATTAGTTATTAGTGATATTTGATGTCATCCATTAAAAGACATATAGTTAGTATACAAGTACTTATGGTGAGTAATTAATAGAACTCCTTATTAAATTATATTTCTCTTATTAATTAATGTTTATTAATAGAAGTATTTATGAAAAAGTGATTAAGACAATCACTTTATAATGATATTTATAAATGATATATTGATTAGTGTTGTAAAAGAAATACAACAATATGCATCAATCTTAAGTAATTAAAGGGAGTTGATGAATTGAGAATTGGAGATTTAATCACAAACAATTTAAATATCCTAAACCCCATTGCAGATGCATAAGAAACGAAAAGAAAAAGTGCAGAAAAATCTGATATGATATATATATATATATATGTGCGCTACAATGTAGGGTATAAAAGGATCAATTATGTGATACAAGGAGAAACGAAATTATACAACACCCAATACAATACTAAAAATAACAAGACAATATGAAGGCTTCAAAAAGTAATAGTGTAGGTTTAGGGAAAGAAAGAAGGGAAAGTAGAAATTCTGGGGAATAAGGGAGGGCTGCCCGAGCTGAGAAGGAAAATGGGAGTAAGAAATCCGCTCTCTCCCTGCCTGCATGCCACCCCAGTCTACCTACAACAAGGAAACCAAAGGAATATAATACACAGCTTTATGAATCTAAGTGAGGGCTGCAATAGAGGCTTCCTAAAATGGAATAAAACATATAGGGAACTGCAGTACAGAGGTAGAAGTTGCTCCACTAAAATAAGCAAAGAAAAGAGGAGGGCAGACCTTAGCTGCTCGATTCCAGCCCTCCTCTGCAACTTTTCTCTCCCATGTACACCCTGCAACTCCACCATATCACCTCTTCTGTCCCCTGTAAACAACAAAACAAATCAGAAGATAAAACTAAGAAACAGGTCTATATGTCTACAACACAGCAATCAAGTAAACCAACCCTCAAACCTTGCCCCCTCCTCTATAAATACCCCTTGGTCTCACCTTAGAGAAGCTTTGCACCTCACAAACGCATACACACAGAACGTTTAGCACATTAAGAGAGGTATAGAGCAGATTAAGTTACTCAAATTCAGACCAAAGCACTCCAGCCCCTAAAGGTAAGATTTCAGAACAAGAAGCCTTAGCATCATCTTTTAAAGTTCAGTTTTAACCTAGTTAGAAGGACACAGCATGCTTAGAGATTGATGTTAAGCCCTACCATCATGTAAAGGACTTAAAAAGATCTATAACTTCTATACCTGAGAACTTAGAACATAGCATGCTATCTTAGGAAGAAAACTGTCATTCTTAAATTTTAGTTATTCAATACATGTTCAATAAATCATTAGAGTATACGAAACTTATAGATGGATGCAAACTTAAGAAGCTTTAAAATGAGCTTGGGAGGAACAACAGATAGACATTGAAATACTTAGATTCTATTAGATGACTGAAGGCATAATCCATTACAGAATATAGACTTAGATCTTCTTTCTTCTCTCATGCAAAAAAAAAAAAACAGAAACTGAGTACAACAAAACTTAAAACAAGTAACTCATAACTACACTTAAAGGATCACAAAACTAGTTCCAACCTACTGGAACAAAATCTTTAATCTAAAGAACTTTAGAAGGAAACTCACCCACGGCTGTACCGACGGCTAGACTTCACTGGGAGTTTAAAACTGGGCCACGCCCTACAGCCGAGTCATCCCCAAATCACAGCTTACCAAACCAGATACCCATAACCAGGAGGAAACCATCCAATTAGCAAGGAAATAAAATCAACTTCTGGAAAGATATAGAACTCCACCAGATAGTTTCGTTAAAAATTTAAATTAATAAGACTGTAATGTGCAAACTCTAGATAGGAATAAATCAGAACTTAGAAGTTAAAGGGAAGGAACTTACCTGAAATCGAGAAACTGTTAGCCACCAATCGCATAGCTGAGTCGCGGCGACGAGGCGGAAGAACCAGTGATGCCATGCCTGCACCCTTCGCGGGAGAAGAAGAAGCGAGGGCTTCGACGGAGACTGCTCACGGCCGTGAAGAACGGAGATAGGGGAGGATGAGAGATTGCGACACCGTGGAATGCAGAGAAACACGATGCGGGTTGCTGAAGAGAAACGATGGATTGAAGGAGAAAGGTGCGAGGCAGAAATGGGTAAGGGTAGGGTTAGGTTGTGTGGGAACCGGGTATTGGGCCGAGTTATGGTTCATGGGCCCCGTTAATAATTCAAACGGGCCTAGGAAATAAATGGGAATGGGGCTTGCAAATTATTCTGAGCTGGGCTGCTGTAATATAACAACTGGGCTTAAGCAGAACGGATTACGGGCCAATTATTTAAATTTTACTGGGCCGACCAAATTAAACTTTGGACTAGAGAATTAAATCTGTACGGGCCTGATCTAACTAAGGTGTTGGGCTCAGATTTAATAAGAAATCATGGACCTAAACAATTAATCATGGGCTAAATTAATTGGGATGTTGGGCCTATTAAAATAATTACAAGGAGAAATGACTAGATAAAAGGCTAATGGGCTAAAGACAATTTACTTAGTCTTAATTGAGATAATTATTAACCTAAGTAGATCAAGAGTTAATTTAATTAATTAGACCCATGGATTATTCTTTTAAAGCTAAATTGAAGGCTTAATCGTTTAAACAGAAATTAATTTATCAACTTAGAATTTAATTGACTACTTAGAAATTTATCAAAGGGAATGATTAAATTTTAGTGTAACTAACTTAATTAGAAAATATTTATCTCGATTTAAGGATCGAGATATTAAATTAGAAATACCTTTAGTTATATTACCCCATAATTACTTATTTGGGAATATCGAATTCCCAAATCATAAAGTAACATGGAAATCACCAAACGATACCTCTAGAAACAAGACTCCTAGACTTGTGTAATAGTCAAGTTTCTTTTAAGACCCGAGAATAACTCTCAAATTAGCCAAGGATATTAACTCCTTACACTTAGAGTTTATTTATATACTCGAGTAATATATCTCACCCGAGATCTATTTAAAGGTCGCGGCGAAAGGTCGGAACTACAGTTCAGAAACAAAGCAGTCAGCAATCAAGACTATTCAAGTAGGCTTTTCTCACTCTATAAAATATGTGTGTATGTTTTCAAAATGAAATGAGATATTTTCAAAAGTACCGTCTTGCCATAAATGTTTTCGCTTTATGTATGATGCCTATCTGTTATATGATAATCGAATTCGGGTTCCAGTGGGTTAGCGTCTCCACTCGAACTAGTGTACACAATGGACTGTGAGTCAGCGCAAGGTTGACCGGTCAAGTGTCTGTGGGAAGTGGCCACTTCCCCGACACAATGAACGTTCAGATATGGTTGATTACAAAGAACTAGGACTGATCAGTCAAACTAGAACTTTCTCAAAGAAATGCTTTTGTGAACATAGGTGCTTTAGAGACAAAATCCCTATGGTTCACTTGAATGGCTTGACAGTTATACTTGTAAGTGTGCGATTTTGGCACGTGTCTACTGAGTACAAACTTGTACTCAGCCCTGCATGTGTTTCTAAACGTGCAGGTTAAGAAAGAAGATGACGTGGGTGCTGTGTCGAGCTTTTGTCGTATCTCATAGTAGCAGACTCTTGGGGGTTTTACGTGTCATCATACACGTAGGACTTTAGTTTACGATCCTATATTCCGCTGCTAGAAGATATGTAATAGACTCGAGATATATATATTTCTTTAAATTGTAGAACTGTGTAAAGAGCTCATGACTCTAGCTATATTAATCATCAATCTCGTACAATGAACCTTCAATTTATGTATGAGAAGAAAATCAAGTTTCCTTATTCTATTTCACTTTGTTACTTAATCCTTTCATTAGTCACGTTTACCCGGCTTTACTAGAATTAGTAGAAAGCGGGCGTGACATTTAATTATTTAGGCCCCGACAAGCGGCGGAGCTACGATTTTTTCTTATTTACTTCACGTGGAAAGCAATGACACAAGAGGTATTTTTTCAAAATCGTTAATTATAATTTATATTTGATAAATATAGTTATTTATTGTATTTGTTAATTATGATTTGTATGTGATTTATGTAAATATATCTTAATTTTGATTTATATGTGATTATTATGTTATTGGTTTATTTCATTAGTCTTTACTTATTTAATTTAATTTGTGTACGATAAATACATGTTTGCGTTTATTTCATTATTAATGTTGTTAATAATTGTAGGATATTTATTTAGTTAAAAAAAGAAGAAGTATATAAGCATAAATAGAAAAGCCGGACGGTTCATGTGGGGGAAACAAACCGTCTGGGTTT
The DNA here is from genome assembly GCA_026898415.1 of Leonotis leonurus. Classification (NCBI taxonomy): domain Eukaryota; kingdom Viridiplantae; phylum Streptophyta; class Magnoliopsida; order Lamiales; family Lamiaceae; genus Leonotis; species Leonotis leonurus. The sequence goes on along the minus strand of JAPKLX010000034.1, from coordinate 1,616,852 downwards.
TTGTTTCGTACGACCGGATTTACAAAATTCACGTCCGGATTTATGTAAATTTTATTTTCTTGTCAACTCTCATCTTATTTATCATATTGATGTAATATTATAATATGAGGTTGCAATTTTCATTTTTCAATAGTTTTCTTGTTAAGTTAATTATATTTTTAATATATTTCCTTCTATTTTTTTAAAATATAGGAGGGTTATTTTTTTTAGGAGGGTTTATCATTATTTTATTATTTAATTTAAATTTTTAAATAGTGTAATAGATTGATGTGTGCAAAATTATAAGTTTTAACAAATTAGATTTGTGCAAAAATTAAAAGAATAATTATAATAAATTATATGGTGAAAAACATGATAAAATATATAAATTATAAAATTTATATGATAATTATGGAAAAAGTGTAAAAATAAGCTGAAAAATCAAAAACCCGGACGGTTCGTGTGCCCAACCGAAACCGACCAGGTTTTAATAGGTGACGTCCGGATTTTTTAAAATAGCGTCCGGATTTTTCAAATAAAATTATAACATTTAATATATAATATTTATATTTATAATTAGGTGCTACAATTTTTTTAAATAAGAAAACAATATAAAACCAATTTTGTAAGTGTAGATTTGATTAAGTGATGATTAATTGAGTAGTTGTTTATTCAATTTTGTTTATTTCATCATTATTTTATTATTTAATTTAAATTGTTAAATAGTGTAATAGATTGATTTAAATTGATGAATAATTAATAATAGAACCCGTATTTGAGACCTGAGCTTGTGGATTCGTCTATAGTAGGGAGCACGTACTATAAGGAATCGATATTAGAAACAATTTTCAAGATATTAACACATGTAGGAGGTGAGCCTCTATTGCAGCGATTTATGGACGGATGTTTCGGTCATTTTGTTGACTGAAGACCGGGACAGAAGTGTTCCGGCACGCTTTCGTATTTGGTGGCGCGAATGGTGGAGCTTGACGAGGATGATGACGAAGGTTTATTCTTCGTTGTGAACGGAGGTCGGTACCGTTTCGGTGTAGAGGAATACTTCTTGATTAGCGGTCTTCGCTTTGGCCATTCAGATTTTGACACACGCCCTACATATGACTTAGGGCAGGTCGAGCTTTATAATGTGTTTTGCGGCAGATCCTCCGCGATAGGAGGAGCTGTACTAAAGACTTTCACGAACCTCTCGGTTGAAGATCCTGACGGTGATTTTTACCTTAAGGCGGCCCACGTGCTCTTTACTGCCTTATTTTTGTGTGGGGCTGATGCGACAGTCAGGATCGACTCGTGGATGTGGGTGCTAGCAGACGATCTAGCCGCGTTCAGCCTATTCCCGTGGGGGCTATATCCTTTCTTTGGATGCGGCATTATTTGAACAACATAAACTGGAATAATGTGAAGTACAATCTGTTGACGGGCACTGTACGTCTGGATGCTCGAGGTATTTCCATGGATGAGCCAGACATTTGGGAGATTGCATGATGTGGAGATTCAACCCAGATGTTGTCGTTGGAGGTTCATTTCTAGGATTCCAATTGACGTCATATACCGTATGTTTCATATGGAAGAGGTAAATTTTAATATTTATGAATATGAATTAATTTAATATCAAATAAACGAATTAAAATTAACATTCTAATTTCTTTTCTATTGCAGAGTGAGGTGACTGAGATGACTGTCAGCGTTGATGAGCAGTTATCATGGTATTATCAGTCACTGTTGAGTATGGATCGGCGGGAGGTGTTGAATATCTTGTGGGTACCGCCGTATAATGCATTGAGACAGGGGGTTCAGCCGCCACGACGCGCACATCAGACAGACAATGCAGAGGTAGTTCACGTTGACCCACCAGTGACACGTGCACGGAGGGAGATCCCATCACCACATGTTCGTCCAGATCGGAGCGGGCCTTCTTCCTCAACTCATAGGCGGCGAGACGATGGGAAACGGGTTAGGCCGCCGTCATCCTCCTCTTCTAGTAGTAGCTCTGGCGGGAATAGAGGCGGTCACGGATCGTACACAATTACCCCTGATCAGATGGAGCGGATTGTAGAGTCGGCCGCAGAAAGGGCGGTTGAGAAATCACACAAGAAGTTATTGCCGATTCTGAAGAAGTGGTTCGACGAGTTCAAAGACTCATTTCGATGCTCTGGATCACGACATAGTCCGGCCTATTCTCCACATCGTAGGCCATCTCCTGCTCCAGTTCAATCTCCACCGAGAGATCCATCGCCACCGAGAGGTCCATCTCCTCCGAGAGCACCATCTCCTCCGAGAGCTCCATCTCCTCCGAGAGCTCCACCAGTGTCATCCCCTCCAAGAGAGCCAGAGCACAGTGCATATTTTGGAGCCCGTCATTCCGTGCACGAGATCGGGCATTCTTCAGCGTACGGCGACCATTTTGATATGCCGCGATTATTGGCTTTCGAGCGCACCGAGAGGTCGGATAGTGACGTTGAGGAGATATTTCCTATACAGGCCACACCTCTTTCAGTGGTAAATCCGCCTCAGCTTTATGATCCGGGTCAACATTATGATCAGATGACTGCAAGACCTGCTCGCACTCGTGTGGAGGCCGCAGTTTTACAAAGTCCGTACACTGCAGAGCGTAGAACCGATGGGTTACCTCCCATTCCTCGAGATCTTCAATTGAGATATCTCAATTTCCTTGCACAAGGATCGAACGCACAAGCACGGATTCCTTAGACCGGGTATGTTATGGAGGCTCTTCAATTCAACAACATACAGAACATGTTTATGCATTTAGAGGCCGAGGTATGTAATATTAATTGTTATTTACAGCACACACAACCGCCAGTTAATTAGTACTAATTTTATTTGAAATGTGTTTCATGTAGTATTTGGATCTGTATCTCTTCTATCTGAGGCGTAGGTTGAATGCTCGGGAGGGCGTGTCTGTAGGTGTTTCAGCGAGAAACATCATCCTGGTGACCTCTGATTTTTTTGTAAGCTGAAATTATAATTAATTCACATGTTATATTATTTTCTTACTTATAATTTCTAATTATATTAATGTGTATGCAGGTGAGCTTACTGAACACCTACCGCCACTTGAAGTACCACTAACGTTCAAAGTGTGCGAAATCCACCTGAACTACGTAACGTGATTGAGAACTTTACGATGCCTGACTACTTGACGGGTCACGTGACATGTGTGAATGAGACGGCATCATCAGTGCCTTGGTGGGGAGCTACTGATATAAGTATTTTATATTTCTACATTTATAATTTAATATGTCGTTTTTTAATAATATATTTTTTTTTTTTGCACAGATTATCATACCCTGTTGTTTGGACCGTCAGTGGGTCGTTGTTAGAGTTTGCTTGATTGATTGGATAGCATATCTCTATGACTCATCCTGGTATACGAGCTCAGAGAGTGCACAAATGGCGAGGATCGAGCAGCTCTCGTGTATCACGGACATGTTTTGGAAGCTGTTGCTCGATGCAGGGTTCTGGTATCAGAATACTGTATTTCCCATGAGAACCGACCCCCTATAATTTTGTGTGCTCCCGAAGAACAAACAGTTCAAGCAAGGTAAACAAAACAACCACTTGCTTAACAGCGGCCTGCTAGCACTGATGGCGATCGAGCGATTCATCAGTGGCAAACCGAAGCTCCCATATGCTCAATCCAAAGTTCCTGAATTTCAAAACCATATAGCGATTATGTCTTTCTCTATTTGTGACGAACTATAGGATCGTTTTATTGTAATTACTAAATGTTTTTCCTATTTGAAACTTAAACTTATTCTTATTATTAGTATCATATTATTAAGTTACAAGCATCGTACATTACATTATAGAAAAAACAGATTACATAAGGATTCAACAAGCATATTACATTACTTAATTTGACTCAACCTCGTCAACGAGTAGCAAACATTACATTACATTAAACAAGTTGCGAACATTACATTACTAAAAAAATCATTCTAAATTCGACTCAACCTCGTCAACTAGCAGCGGACATTTTGGGCGCCTATGACCAAATTGACGATAATTACTACATTTTCTCCGACGAGGCAAACTACTCTCTGCTTCACCAGTTTTTTGACATGCTCTTTCACCACCTGCTCGAGCTCTAGTCATCCTAGGTCTACCCGGCAATCGGATAACAACCGGAGGTAATACAACTCTTGTAGCTATTCCAACTGGAAGCATCCAATTATCTCGATGAGGCACGGTCATAATGGAGCCAGCATATGTTTGAATTAGTGCTTCTCGGGTGTAATAATGACTCACATATTCAGATACAGGTTCTGAATTTTTTCTGTATTAATAATGAATAAAAAAATCAATTGTTTGTAATGAACTAGCAAAATTTAAAATCAATTGTTCGAGTAAACTACATACCTAATTGCAGCGATGGCGTGTGAACACAGAATACCGTCCATTTGAAATTCTCGGCACGTGCAAGTCCTAGATGCAAGATCGACCATATGAGGTTGTGGATTGCTCACTATGAAAACAGTGTACACCTCATCCTTGACATGTTGTGCAGTGTATGTCCTCGATTTCTCCCGTTGTATTTCGAGCTTCAAAGATGCTTGTTCAGTAAATATATCTTGAATACGCACAGCCGTCGTCTTCCTTTTTCTGAACCATTCCTCGATAGCTATCCTTATTGATTCAAGCATGGAACATATCGGCAATCGACGAGCCCATAACAATCTGTTGTTCAATGACTCCGCAGCGTTAGACGTAAGCATGCTATAACGACTAACGGGACACTGTGAACGAGCCCACTTCTCATGACCTACATGCAGCAACTTTTCGTACGCCTCTCGTTTAGCAGCAGCAATTTGGGACATTCTTTTTTGAAATTCTACTGGACGATATGTATATGCTGCTCTCTGATACAACAATATAATATGCTTTCCCCATTGTTTCATTTTTCCCATGAGATGAAAGTAGCACAAACCGTGAGTTGCCTCCGGAAATACTATCTGTATAGCATTTGCTATGGACTTGTGGGCATCTGATACTATTATTGTTTGCGGTGGACAACCGTACGCACTTCTGAGACGCTGCAGAAACCAAGTCCAACTCACGTCGTTCTCTATTGGACCAACACCATATGCCAGAGGGTAAACACCCTCGTTTCCTTCTTTTGTCACTGCTACGAACAATATGCCCTTGTTCCTACCTTTTAAGTGCGTCTCATCCACAACTATGACGGGCCTCATCAATAATGGAAAGGCGAGACGAGATGCTCCGAGCGCAACAAACACATGCTGGAATCTATCGTCATAACCGACATCTAAATCAGTGATCGTTTCCGGATTTGTTCTCTCAAGCATGTAAAGATATCCTGGCAACATCTGAAATGACTCATCATACCCACCATAGATCATCTCAATAGCCATTTGTCGTGCTCGCAGCGCCAAATCATATTTAATATGAATTCCAAACTCTTCTTGCAACTCTTGTATCATCCCCTTCGATTTAATTATCTGAAAATCACGACGAATCTTCTTCGCAATGTACGTAGCCACAATCTTTGAGTGAACTCTTGTTGGAGGAACGTAGTCAAATGCCATGATGCACGTATGCTTATCAGTAAACTTGTAGACTCTCCAAGACTGATTTGTATCATCACCCGATCCAGATGCACGGAGCTCAAAAGTGCATTTCTTCTCAGGAAGTGAATAAAAAAGCACTAAACGAGTATTATCAGACTTATATGTTCGATATTTCACGCCTCGTTCCATGTGCCACATGCCGACAGCAACTATCAATTGATCATTCGTGTCGAATATGGCACATTTCTCTAAATCTGATAATTGGCTTAGGTCTTCTTCACATGCCACGAGTGAAGCTCTATCTGTCAACGGAATCACAGGCACCAACAAATTTTCCAATTCATCTGGATCCAATTCCTCTTCTTCATCAACCTGCAAGTTTGGCGTTGGATGCACCATTTCTATCAATCTAGCAAAACCACTATGTTGTCGTATCCATGCAGCACAATCAGCAAAAGTAAACTTCCTTATATTCTCCTCGGAATCTGTATCTGATGCATCAGGTTCTGACTCTACCGAATTAATTTCGTCGATGTCATCATCTTCGCAATCTCTATGCACCGAACCAGACGGAGCATTATCTTCATTCACAGGAGCTCGTATAGGAGATTGCGGCCATGCCCGCCATGAACCAGACGGAACTTTTTTCGATATTAATGTCACCAAACCAATCTGCTACCGCCGTCTGATTAACAAACTCACCTCCATCTTCATTTTGAGTTCTATATAGCTACGTATTATAGGCCGAAATCCCCATGAAATCCGAACCTCTACTCAAGGATCCCACATCATGTGTCTCGTTAGTAATATCCACATACACCACTGGACTCCACTCATCGAAAATTAAAAGATTGAAAGAATCATCATTACAAATGCAACGTTTACTACCATCATGCGAAGATATCCGGTAAATCTCAAAATTTGTACTCATTCCAATATCATGCAGCATATGTCGTATATTGTACCTCAAATCTTCAATCCGAGCAGGGTCTATGGTAACAGGAGTGGACCATTCGTTACCGCCAACGTACACATTGTCTTCCCAAAATCCATTGTACCTTACGTTTATGTACTTCCATCCGTCCATCTGAACAATAAATTACATATTTAGAATCAGAATATAATCAAAATACCAATAAACAAAAACCCGGTCACAATATCTATCACCGAACATAAAACCCTGCCGTGAAAAGTTAAACCAGACCTTACCACGACCGGGTTTTCTTTTTTAACGACCAGGTTTTCATTTTTTTTATTTCAACTTCTTATGTTATGTTCTTACTATATCATGAAAATCCTGTCGTCACAGTTTGTATAAATGATAAAACCCGGACGTTTGAATGTAAAAAGGTCGTGTTTGCAAAAATAACGACAAGATTTTTAGAAAAATTCATGTTTTCACGACAGGGTTTTAGCTCATCAAACTCATAACACATTATTCTTTGAAACTACGGGTTACAATTAAGCATTACCTCTTTTGTTCACCCAAATCAGCACGCGACGTGGTTTTCTCCTTCTCTTCTTTTCTTTCTCGTATTTTGCAGTAGTGAAATTCACTTTCAAATGATAGAAGACATATGTGGATAAATGAAAGGATGAGAGAAATGAAGTGGTTCAATTATTTAAGACAATTCATCTCTCAATTATTTGATTACTCACATAGCATGTGATACTATATAAAATTCACACTTATATGTGTTCACACGTATGAATAATATTTGGTATCAAATTTAGAAAACTTATACATGTTCAAACTATTTTAGGAAAACTTATACGTGTTCAAACTATTTTAGGAGTATCATTTAGAACACGTGTTCAATTATTCAATGATTAAATCATTTAGAAAACTTATACGTGTTCAAACTATTTTAGGAGTATATATATTTTGAATGATTAAATGTGTTCAAACTTATACATGTTCACACGTGGTTTAATTTCATGTCAAAAATATTGTTTAATATCTTTTATAATTGTTTAATTTCATGTCAAAAAAATTCACAATGATTAAATCAAATTATTTGTCAATCATTACATTGGTTTTAACACATTTTATATAAAACAAAAGGTGACTAAGGGTAATTTAGGAAGTTCAACATAAAAATGGGTATTTTTCATAGATAACTTAGAAAAGGGGCATTTTTCATTTTTAGTTACAATAGAGGGTATTTCTCATATAGCACCCTTTGTTCTTTATATAGAGTTCTAATGTTGGTAAAGTTTATTATGTTTTTAATGAAGGATAAACTATAATTATATTTTAATTATTCTATTGATTTATTTTCTAAAAAATAAATATTAATTAAACTAAAAAATTTTGAAATAAATATATATGTAAATAATAACATATATTTTGTTTAGATTATAGAGATTCGAAAATTAGATATAAATTTAACATGCAAAATTATACATTTATATTATATATAGTTTGACAATCAATTTTTTAAATTAAATTATGATTTAATGTTATTTGAAAATTTTCAATTAATCAATTACTTATTTGATAAGTTAATAATCGAGTAAATTAAATTTTCAATAAAAATACAATTTATATTAAAAATGTTAAATTCTTAATTAATTTAATATTAGTCAAATTTGTAACAAATATTAGAAATAATAATGAATAGAACTAAGATTTAAAATAAATAAGAAGATAAGTTAATAATCGAGTAAATTAAATTTTTCAATAAAAATACAATTTATATTAAAAATGTTAAATTCTTAATCAATTTAATATTAATCAAATTTGTAATAAATATTAGAAATAATAATGAATAGAACTAAGATTTAAAATAAATAAGAATGATGAATATACTTATTAGTTGCACTAATAATATATATACATATATGTTATATTATTAGGTAACGTTTACTTGACATGATAAGATGAATTGATAAAATTAATCCAAACTAATTCAATGTGTATTTTGATGGATTGTATTACTTGATTTTGAACTAATTTAATAACATTATCCTTAAAATAATTAATCCTATATTTTATTAATCCAGCTAATTATTTTTTATTTATCTAGGTAATTACTCAAAGTAAACAACATCTTAGTTCAAAATATTCATGTTATGATATTATTATTCATATCATAAATGATATTAAATCTTGAATAATTATTTTATTTATACAATATCAATTAAAATTAAATAAATTTATACAAATCGTCGAATATTTATAATAGTCAAAAGTTGTCTTATATGAGTTGTATAGAAAATGAAATTTAGAACGCATAATATAAATGTTATTTATTGACATTAATTATCCTAATCAATCAAATTTTAATATAAATGTAATTTGTATACCAAAAATAATAATTTAAATTAATACTGAAAATTTTAATATATTGCTTTAATATATTATATATATATTATACAGGCCCGACCCTGAGAGCAGGCAAAGGCCGGGGCCCCAGAATTTGGGGGCCCTAAATTTTTAGATATGTTCTTATATATATGTTGGGAATTAAACATTGTGTTGAGTATTGTAAGTTGGTAAAGTGTTTATTGAGTTCTATTACAATTTGTGTTTTTATATAGGTGTTTGGCCTAAAGTGTGTTCTCTAGGTTCTCGCAAATTATACGAGGTCAATTGCATGTGGCAGGCTAATCGCGGTCAAATCTTGATGGAAAGGAACATGAAATAAAACGAAAAAAATAAACAAAATAAAATGGTGGATTCGTGATTGAAGAGCGTAGAATTCAGAAAACCTACAATTAATTAAATCATGCTCATCTACTCATGCTATTGTTCGTTCATCAAGAACTTTCTAAAAGTTAGTCTAATTAGTCACTTACATATCCATAATTAGACGACAATCATAACTCTCGAATTAGATAATAATTATGAACAATGATTCGAAGTTAATTAATGACTTCTTAAAATTGCTTAATTACTAACTTTCGTATTAGACAATTAAGCTGTAATTCTAACATACGTATTCGAATTACACAATAGGAAAATCAGTAACAACCACGAATATGATTTCTACGTTTCCGATTGGAATCATTGTTTGATTTAACCCTAGTCTATATTGGAATCATCTCTCGATCTCAACCAATAAACGATAAATCAAAACGGTGATCAAGCGTTTCAATTAAACAAGCACGAGTTAAATCAATAAGCACGAATCGAAGAGCAATCAAGAAATAATTAAAAGAAATTCTAAACCTAGGTAGAGGAAGATAATCAACCCATAGAACAATCAAAATAAGAATTAAACATGCTTACTAAGATTGAGTCTCGGATTGAGAGTCGAACTCGCCCTCAATCCTTCATCCCAAGTGGAAAGTACAGAGAAAATAAACTAGAATATAGTATATAGGGTTCTAGAGAAGGAAAAATATGAAAAAGTGTCGAAAATACACCCAAAAACGGGCATTAAATAACAATATCCGCGACTCAAAATCGCGCCCAGCAACCGCTAGCTATCAACTGTTGTCCTTATACGCGCAACAATTTTGTTTCAGCCTGTTCTCCCTCGTTTGAACTCCGATCTTGGATCCTTTTGGGGCTACGGACTCCTATCGAGATGAACTTGTTGGGAAATATTTTAAGTGTTTTGATTCAGATTCCAATACCTCCCCTGAAAGATGTAATAAGACCAATACTGAATCTTAGTGTTTTGTCTAAGAACTCATAAGTTAGGGAGTTCTAATTTTTCAGGTACACTGAAGGACATCTCCACTGAAGATTCAAGACATTCCAATACTGAAGGACCTCTCTACTGAAGTCTCCCCTGAGGTATTGAAGTTGAAGTTAGAAGCAAAGTCTACTTGCCACTGAAGTTCACTTCTGAAGTCTGCATTGAAGTCCAAAACTGAAGTATCCAGTGAGTCTTAGCCTAGTTCGTAGGTACTTCCATTTATGGCAAAAATCTCAGTAGGTAAACAAAATCTTTCTGCAGACACCAAAAATGGCAAAAAGGGCGAAGACTCCAACGGGAAGAATTCAAATGAAGCTCTATCTCACAAACGACTATATCTTTGAGAGAGCACTATAAATACCCCGCTGCTTCAAACACTTCAAGACACTGGTTACCCTGCTTTTAACACGCTATCGCATTCATCACCCTCAAACTTTCAGTTAGAACACCTATCTTTCAGATTCTATATTCTAGTGTTCTTAGCGATAATATCTTGTAACCGAAGAGTGATCAGACTTATTTAGTCTACTTCAAGATCACTGTAAGATCATCTCCATTAAGTTGGAAACCCTCGACTAACATCGAGTACTCGTGGACGTAGGAGTTTTTATCTCTGAACCACGCAAGCCAAATCACTGTCTCTCTCTCTCTCTCATTTATTTTCTGTATTTCCAATTCATTGCTTATCATCAACTGAATACTGATTAATAGAAAAGAGAAACTCTGCATTAAGTTTTCTGAAGTAGACGAGTAAAGATTTAAAACCACCACATTCCGCACAACACTTAAGATATTAGTCCATCAGTCAAACACTCAGTGTAGGCTGAAGGATTCCTATCTAAAGTACATCTCTCTCACTAAAGCACCTCCCTTCAGTTCAGGAGCCACTCAAAGTTTTTAAACTTGT